>CAMZMU010000046.1:5767387-6201195 GCA_947311845.1 Poa pratensis
TTTTTTTCTAAAAATTACGTACACGAAATATATGTGCGCGTCGACGAGTAGTTCCACCCCGTCATCGCTTTCGAGTTTTGTCGACCTAACTTCTTTTTGTGCGCGCCGACGAGTAGGTTCCACTCCCGTGAACGGTTTCAGGTTTTGTCGACTCATAACTTCTCAATTTTTTAATCCAAATTCACAAAAACATTTCACAAATTTTTGTCAATTTTTTTTTGCAGAAAAGTCCCCGCGTTTACCAAAACTTATATACATGAATATATGCGCGTCGACCAGTAGGTTCCACCACCGTCATCGCTTTCGAGTTTTGTTGAATTTAACTCCTCAATTTTTAGATCCAAATTCGCACAAACATTTCACGAATTTTATCAAATTTTCTTGCAGAAAAATCCCCGCGTTCTCCACAAATTTTCCCTCACGCTGCCATGTCACCGAATACTGTAGATGTCTACTTAACCGCGCTTCTACAATGCCATTTTTTTTAAAAAAAATTCAGAATTTGAAGTATTTCTATAAATACCCAACCTGTCGAAAAAATATGGAAAATACATCAAAATGCACAGAAAAATAAATGCTAACTATTTACGGCAAAAAACAAACATGTTTAGATATTTTGAGTTGGTGAATATTTAGACAAAAAAACAAATGCACTTCCTCTAATTATGGACTTAAATTGAATATTTCAATTTGGTAAATATTTGGATGTAATCTAGATGAATTTCTCTAAATATGGAATTCAATTCAATAAATGTGCGTTTTCACTCATTATGGTCTTAAATTAGATATTACTGAAAAAATAAAAACATATTTAAACATTTCAATTGCTAAAAAAAAATGGAGACACTCTAAAATATATCAACATGCTCACAAAAAAATATGCTAACTACTTATGGCATAATGCAAACATGTTTGAACATTCAATTTGGTTAAATTTAGATACAATCTAAATGAACTTTATCTAAATATGGAGTTAAAAATAATAAATGCTCATATCATGCATTCTCTAACTACGGAGTTAAATTAAAAATTTATGTCACAAATACAAGCATATTTGAATATTTTAATTCACTAAGTATTTGAACATACTTTATACGAAAAATTTCAACGGATTTCAACATTTTAAATCACAACGGGTGCGGCGTGCCGCCGCGCCAAATTCCACTTGTACACATGCAGGCACCCAGCCAGGATGGATGGATGGATCGATCGACTTAGGTCGTCATGCATGCACACACACATCGGACAGCCCAAGCCCCAAGCCAGGTAATTACACCTTAAAATTAATTTCCTTTTGAGTGATGCATCTACTTTCTTACAAAACATCTATACTATACTTTCTAGAATTTGTCATCAATTTTTCGTGGTGGCTTATCAGGTGATGGCTTTGAAATCGTTCCAATCAGCTTTTCCTAATTAGGTCATGTGCTTAGATTATCCAATTGACCTAGCCTCTACATCAGACCAGCCAGCGTGAGTTCATGCTTCACTCTTCAGGATTTGGATCAAATGTGAGACGCAATCAGGGGCATCTTACAGTTTATTCAGATCAGGTTGGCCAGTTTCTATCAGCTACTACATATCTCTCTAGAAATAGATCTAATCAGTCATGCACGTACATGCATTGTGTATACTCCAGTAGTTTATGTACTACAAAGCCTCATTGATTATTGACAGGGCCGCCGGCTCGGTTCAGCGGAAAGTGGATGTAAAAGTATGACTCGAATTTAGTTTTGTGAGTTGACGTTACGTGTCCTAGATGACTAATTTTCAGTTCTATTATATGCATGCTGCCTTTGGCTAGGTTAAGTACATATTAGAAACTGTGTTCTCACATCATTGTATAGAATAATGCATGTTAGACCGTTAGTTATTAACTTCCTAACAAAATTTAGAACTTATGATGTGCATTCCAAGATTTTATCTGTTGACAATTGAGATGTAGGGGTTGTGGATATAGTTATTGGTATTACCAGATTTTCCATCTTGATCCGACAACTCCACCATCAATCTTGCAGCTATTTCTCCAATGAATTCGCTCCAGAAACCGGCATTGAGGTCCCTACTATCCTGGATTCTCCCCCTCTTGCTGACAAACTAGGCTCGAGATCGGTGTTGTCCTGCACGAAAGGGTCACCTACCTCATCCACAAGTACAGTTTCTCCCCTCTCTCTTCATCCCCGGTTTGATATGTTCTATTTTTTTGTTTGTGCTCCGGTTGGAGGTCAATGCTACAACAGTGTCTTGGCTGATTTGTTTGCAGGTCAACCTTATATGATTTCATCATGGTCAGGCTTCTTTGCTACATGCAACCTTATGCTATATTGGAGGAGTGGTCCACCGCTCTGGATTTCATGTAGCAAAGAAGCTATAGCATAAGGTTGCATGTAGCAAAGAAGCCTGGTGAGGCCATAATGATTTCATGTTGCAAAGAAGCCTGGTGAGGCAAAGAAGCCTGGTAACGGTCAGATGTTGCTGATTTTTTTGGTAATTTCTATAATTCTCTTTTTACTGGTGAGGCCATAATTTACTTTTAATATATAATTGAAACTAATAACATGAGTAAATGAACATCTACATCATTGAAGGATGGGTAACTATATTAGTACTGGGTGGGTAACTATATGAACACATGGAAACTTTATCGTATTAGGTGGGTATCAATGAGTGCTGCATGGGTAACTCAATCAGTACTAGGTGGGTAACTTTATCAGTAATATGTTGATAACTTTATCAGTACTAGTTGGGTAACTATTACCAGTAGAGTAGGAATAACTACATGGATTTCATTTTGTATAACTATATCATGAACACATGGGTAACTCCATCAGTACATGGTGGATAACTCTATCTGTACATGGTAGATAACTTTATCATTACTGTGTGGTAACTATATCATAACACACGGGTAACTTTATCAGTACTAGGTGGGTAACTCCATGAGTACTAGGTGGGTAACTCCATTGTAATAGGTGGGTAAATTTGTCAGTACTAGGTTGGTAATTTTATTAGTACTTAGTGGGTAACTATTACCGATAGAGTAGGGTAAACTATATCGATTTCGTGATGAATAACTATATCATAAACACATGGATACCTTATCAGTACATGGTGAGTAACTATTACCGAGAGAGTATGGTAAGCATATCGATTTCGTGGTGGATAATTATATCATATACACGTGGTAACTCTATCAGTTCTGGGTAGGTAACTCCTTTAGTACAGGTGGGTAACTATTGTCAAGAGAGATGTGTAACTAGGTGGATTTCGTAGCGATAATCATGAGAATCAAATAACATCGATACTAGGTGGGTAACTATTACCTAGAGAGACAAGTAACTATCGTTACGGCTGTGTAAATCCAAATATATATTGTGGTAACTATTTCATAGACAATCGATAACTTCACGGTGGTAACTTTTCTGACAACTCCTCTCCCCTACTATTTACCCTTCACCACCACTTACCACCCCTACGCGCTGGAGTCGGCAACGTCGAGATTTGAGTGAGTCAGCTGTGAGCAAAGCACTTAGTGACGGGGTTGGAAGGTGCGGTCAGCGCGAAGACGAGCAGTTGGTAGCAGGGGGATGTAGGTGGTGCGTGATTGCGTGGATCACACGTTCGTTGGGAGACCCCAAGAGGAAGGTATGAAGCAGTGTAGCAGCAGTTTCCCTCAGTATGAAACCAAGGTTTAATCGACAGTAGGAACAAGAAATCACTTATGAAGGTTGTTGGTGGCGCCGTTTACGATCACCAACGTGGAATCTGCACACAACATAATCAAACTACTTTGCCCCAACGAAACAGTGAGGTTGTCAATCTTACCGGCTTGCTGAAAACAAAGGATTAAACGTATGGTGTGGAAAAACAGTAGTAAATTGCAGAGAATGAAAAGGAACAATGTTTGCAGTTGGTTGTATTATCAGTGTAAAAGAATGGACCGGGGTCCACAGTTCACTAGTGGTGTCTCTCCATAAAGATAACTAACATGCTGGGTGAACAAATTACAGCTGGTCAATTGACAAATATTGAGCGCATGACAATGCATATATATGACATGATGATTACTATGATATTCATGTGGGCATTACGACAAATACATAGACCGTTATCCAACAGCGTCTATAACTAATAATCCACCGCCAGGTTGTCATCCGAGTTCCCCGTTGGTATTAAGTTGCAAGCAACGGATAATTGCATTAAGTAATGTGCGTAATGTAAACAAATGCATTAGACCTAACGGCGCACCCTTAAGCCAAGCATCGGTTATTTTATCCCTAGTGGCAACAGCACATCCACAATCTTAGAAGTTATTGTCACTCTCCCAGATTACCGGAGGCATGAACCCACTATCTAGAATAAATACTCACTATTGGAGTTACAGCATCTACTTGGCCAAAGCATCTACTAGTAACGGAAAGCATGCAAGATCATAAATAGCATATAAGATAGATTGATAATCAACTTGACATGGTATTCAATATTCATCGGATCCCAGCAAACACAACATGTAGCATTACAATAAAATGATCTTGATCATGATAGGCAGCTCACAAGATCTAAACATGATAGTATAAAGTGGAGAGACAACCATCTAGCTACTGCTATGGACCGTAGTCCAAGGACGAACTACTCAGCATCACTCCGGAGGCAGCCATGGTGATGTAGAGCCCTCCGGTGATGATTCCCCTCTCCGGCAGGGTGCCGGTAAGAGCGAACCCTCCCGAGCTAGGGTTGACGGCGACGGCGTCTCTGGAACTTTTCGTGGATAATGGCTCGGGTATTTAGGGTTTTCGCGTCGGGAGGAATAAATAGGCGAAAGGGCGGTGGCTGGAGACGCACGTGGGCCCCACACCACCCCATAGGGCGGCAGGGGGCCCGCGCGGCCCCATGGTGTGGCTGCCTCGTGGCTCCCTCCGTCTCTCCTTTGGACTCCGTGTACGTGTTGGAAAAATAGGAGGTTCTGTCCAAGTTTCGTCCAATTCCGAGAATATTTCCAGACTAGCTTTTCTGGAATACAAAAACAGCAGAAAACAAGAACTGGCACTGTGGCATCTTGTTAATAGGTTAGTACCGGAAAATGCATAAAAATGCTATGAAGTGTATATAAACATGTAACAATTGGTATAATATCAACATGGAACATCAGAAATTATAGATACGTTTGAGACGAATCAAGCATCCCCAAGCTTAGTTCTACTCGTCCTCGAGTAGGTAAAACGATAAAAACAAAATAATTTCTGAGGTGACATGCTACAATCATAATCTTGATCAAATAGTATTGTAAAACACATGTTATGAATGAAGTGATCCAGGTCAATGGTCTATAGTTTGCTAGCAAGTAGATAATGAGCAAACAACTGAATCATATAAGCAAAAACTTTTCATGAATTGTACTTTTGAGACAAGCATCAAAGAGTTTTGCATAAGAGTTAACTCATAAAGCAATAGGTTCTAAGTAAAAGGTATTTAACCAATACAAAGGAAGATTTAAGCTTCAGCAATTGCTTTCAACTTTCAACATATATCTCATGGATATTTGTCAACACAAAGCAATATAATAAGTGCAATATACAAGCATATAAAATTGTTGCACCAAAGTTGACACTAGTGTTTGCTTCTAAGATAGAAAGAAGTAGGAAAACTGACTCAACATAAAAGTAAAAGAAAGGCCCTTCGCAGAGGGAAGCTGGGATTAAATCATGTGCTAGAGCTTTTCAAGTTTTTGAAATCATATAGAGAGTAAAAATAAGTTTTGGGAGGTGTTTGTTAATTGTCAACGAATCAGAAAATGGAAAGTACAATATGACCCCTACCAACCAGACTTTTAAGAACGGCTCCCATGAAGGACGTTATTTCTACCAGCAAGGCAGATCATCCATCTTTCTCTTTTGTTTACACATGCAGATATTTCACTGTTTGTCATTGCTTGACTGATAAATCAGGGCAAAAATGTGAAGAGAATTAAGCGGTTAAAGTTGTAATTAATTGGGACTGGGCACCCCATCTGCCAGATTTTTTTGCAAAATTAATGGATAAGCGGATGTATATGCCGCTAGTCCGGTGGTAAAGTCTGTTTGACAGTTGACATAAAGACATCCACCCCGTCCTCATGAGCTTGGTAAACATTGACACAAAAAAGAGTAATAAGTTTGAATAGTTTAAAGGTAGCACATGAAAATTTTACTTGGAATGGCAAAGAAATACCACATATAGGTTGTTATGGTGGACACAGATGGCATGGATTTTGGCTCAAGGTTTTGGATGCACGAGAGCATTCCCTCTCAGTACAGAGTTTAGGCTAGCAAGGTTATTTGAAGCAAACACAGGATATCAACCGACACAGCAAGACTTATATGAAAACATATTGCAAGTATTATAAGACTCTACAGTGTCTTCCTTGTTAACCAAACCCTTTTACTAGAAAATATCTAGATCTTAGAGATACCAATCATGCAAACCAAATTTCAACGAGCTTTACGGTAGTTCTTCATTAATAGGTTTTAACTACATGATACAAAAGCTTAAACATGAACTACTTGATAACTCAAAACAATTGACAAGTATCAAATTATCCAATACAGTGATCTACAAGAATATTTAAGCTTTTTCCATTATACCATCTACCACATGCAACATTTTCTGCTCCAACCAAACACCAATCAATTTATTTCAACATAAACTCTCCAAACAATTATAAGTGAAGCAAGAGAGTACTTTCTTTAAAAGAACTAACAGCTCTGAATAAGAGATGCATGCAAAACAGGAGCTAAAAGCGTATCAATAGCTAGATAAGAATACTCAACAAGTATAGTGAAGAATAGGAGTATTCATATGAAAAAGCGGAGCGTGTCTCTCTCCAATCAAGTTGACCAAAAGAAAAATAAAATGCTGAAAATAAAAGCACACAGACGCTCCAAGTAAAGCACATATGATGTGAAAGAATTAAAATATAGTTTCACTAGAGATGACCTGATAAGTTGCTGATGAAGAGGGGATGCCTTGGTGATGGCCCTTGACGTAGTTACCTGCGTCAAAAGAATATGGGTTAGGTTGAGACTCCAAGTGCAGAGTGTATAGTATAGGAAAGACGGTTTTCCCCACGAGGGGTGACTCGAGGGTTTAATATCGAACTCTCGGGGAATCAGTAGTGAAAGATTTATCTTCTTATCCTTCTCTTGAAAACCTACAAAACAAAGTAAATTGTTTGGCCCTCAACCTCACCAAGTGGTTGTCAAGCACAAGGTGTGAGAATGATATCAAAATAAATGAATGCAAAACAGTAAATAAATATGCAATGATGATAAATAAATATGCAAGGATGGTGGAAACAATGATGGATGATATTTTTGGGTTTTGTATTGTGAATGCAAGATGTAAAAGTGTTTTTGTATTTTCGGATTTTTAAATGGCAGAAAATGTAAAGTGGATAAAAGTTGTTGGAAAGGTGTTTCTTATGATTAAAAATGGACCGGGGTTCATGGTTTCACAAATGCACTCTCTCTTTAATAAAGTGGTAGACAATGGAACACTAGAATTGACATATGAGATTGCAACAAAAGGTTTCATGACAAGTTACTAATTATATGGGCATCACGTCCTAACATAGAGATCTTTTGTTTATTAATCTCTCTTATACTCCACCAAGATGCGAACTAAATCATAACACCTTAGTAATTAAGATAAATCAGAGCATAGCATTAAGTATCATGACATGAAGTTAAAATAAGAACATGCTAGATCTAGTCATGGAGTAGTGGCAATGGTCACACCCACATCTCCGGTAGCAAGGTATTTTTCTTTATCCCTAGTGAGGCAACAAAGTAAGGTAAAAACCCAAGTGGATCGCGGAACTTTCTCTCACGTTCACCGCACTAGCCACCCCCCGTTACTCCAACTAATGCACACGTTCCCCCTCACACGCTCTCATACACATGCTTGATCAAACAAGTAAACAAGAACGGGGTACATAATATGCATCTACTTTCATAACTGAAACAAAACTATTGCAATCTCAAACATATATTAACTCATAAAAAGATCCACCACAAAGGTATTACATAGATGACCGTAATCATGTTCAGCAGCTCATACGGTACTAATTAGTGAAGCTCAAGAGAGGAGAGATACATAAGTTACTTCCACAAACCCATAGTCCAGGGGTGGACTACTCCCTCTTCATCATGGAGACGGTGGAGAAGTCGTTGGAGAAGATGGAGACCACGCCGGCAGCGCCCCGCCGGAGTTTTCCCCCTCCAATCTGCAACTCCAGGTCTCTGTTTCGTGGTTTCTGTGTTTCTGCGGCGCTCCTTTCCGAAGGCGTCGGGGACTATTTTTATAGTCGTTTTTAGGTCAAGACGGAGGCTCGGGAAAAAGATCGACGGCAACGGAGCCACGAGGCCCAGATGGTGGGTCCCACGCGGCCAAGGAATCTGGCCGCGTGGGCCCCCTCTTGGCCCTCGGGCCTCCGTTTGTTCGCTTCCTTCGCTCCCACGCTTTGTTCCTTCCAAAAACTGATGCTCGTAAATTTAGGTCATTTGGACGTCGTTTGGGTCCCTGAAACATCAAAATATAAAATAGGGTTTTCTGCCTGTGCAGGGTTAATTCCAGAAAAATAGGGAAACAATGAAATATTCCCAAAATCAATATAAAACAATGATATAACCCTTATATGATGCAAATATGATTGAAATATAAGTAATATAATGCAAAGTTCATGTATGCATTTTACATGCATCAACATCCCCAAGCTTAACCTATACTCGTCCTCGAGTATGAAGGTGATAAAACTAACATGGACTTTGCAATTTAATACTATCAAAGGATATCAAAGATGATTACTATTGCTACATAGAGTCAAATGATTCATTCTTCAAAGGAGTAGCAATATACAAGATAGATTATGAAGTGATATCAAATATTCAATGTAAGGATGTTCAATGATAATTCACAAAGTGTAACATAGAAGAAAGTACTATGGACCAAATGTATGCATAATGAAAAGTAAAAACATCCTATAATGGTCATAGAGTATTCTTATAAATCTGAATATAAAAGGTGGACACTTTGGAAAGATATATAAATGAGTAGAGGTAAAACATGAATAAGTTTCATCTAACTTCCAAATGCTTCTACTTAAGTTAATGTTTGCAATGTGGTAATTGGTGTCAAGCTCTCATTACCCCTATCATAGCATCTTGAATGGTTAAAGTTTAAAGTGAAAGCAAATATGAGTAGTGTGCTTGACAAAGTATGGGTTGAATGTCTCATGCCCCGTGAATACGAGTACCTACACCACGGTGTTACTCAACTTGGGACACAAAGCAAGTTCAAGTTAAGGTCATTGTAAGTAATATAATAGCGTCATCAAGAGCGTCAACTGGGGTACCTCTTGTCCCAGGACATGGAACAAGCCCATGTCAAAATGACAAGACAAACAAACAAAATGAACAATCTCCACACCCTTTTTATTTACTATTGGTATAGCTTTTTATTGTGGGGTGCATCACTGAAGGTTCACCATAGCATGTAAGTAAATTTCCACCATGAATGATGCATGGCTTAGATTAGCGGCCCAGGCGTCTCTCTAGCCATTTATACAAACTCATTAAACTCACTAAGTTTCCACATTTATTTGGCACCATGATAAGCATCCATAAACAAAAGTACATGATATCAACAAAATATAAAGAGCACGTTGAAAGCTTGCCATGTGACAGCACATATGAGCTAACTCCCAACCAAGACTCTTGTCAAGCTCACAACTTCATAATTTTAATCACAATGGGTCATGTTTATTAAGTGCAATAAAAGTAAGGTGTGCATCAAGTTCGTGAGAGCTCTTTAACCAACTTTTCCCATAACAATCAATAACATAAGCATTTTAATTCAGAAGTATAGATAATACAAAATAACATGATAAACATAGCATAAAGCTAATAGGTAGATATGGTGGACTCACTGGAAAAACTTTGGTTGAAGGTGTTGGAAAACAAGTTTTTACTTGTTGGAATTTTTGGGCTAGCAAGAGGGAGAAAGTTGACCGTCTAAATGCATGCATAAGTGTCCATAGAACTAACCAATCCATGTTAAACAAAGTAAAGTAACATTCAGCATCAAAACATGAATAAAAGATAGATACTTGCAAATTAATATTCATTAAAAGCATATGAATCATGCAACTATATGTATCTTTTTGAATCAACTCAAACATCCCTTTCCCAATCTTTTTAATAGCATCCAACTTAATTCAACCCAAATTTCCAGTAGCTCTCTCATATATAAATGATAGTGGTGGTCTCAAGACAAACAAAAATCAAACCGAAATAAAAAGCAAATAAAAGACGCTCCAAGTTTATGCGATAAAGTGCATTGATCGAAAAACAGAAGTTAGACGTGTGCAAACCGAGAGTGTGTTGGTCCAGTGGGGTTGTCTTCACATCCCCAAGCTTATGGTCTTCACCATCCTTGGATAGCTCTTGGTGCATCTCCTCTAATCCCTGTGAAAAAACTTCAAAACACCGTTTCTCCCATTTCTTTTCTGTGGGGTGACATTAGTAGTGATAGACAAATGAATTCTTGCTGCATAAAATCCTTAAACAAAAATTCATATGAATGTCCAGAAAGTGTATAATGTTGTATGCCTACTTATAAACTCAATTGGATCAAAAAGATTCAAGTTAAAAGTTCAAAGAATGCATCAAACAAAATGGGACAGAATCTGTCCAGAAAAACAGCAGCAGCAAAACGTATTTTTCTACCCTACTTAAATATGTCGAAAAATTCTGAAAAATTCATGCTTACAGAGGATGAAAAGTTGCAACTACAGTTCAAATATCAGCTCATTCGGAGTTACAGAATAGGAATTAAAAATCATACCGTGCACAGATTCGTGCTGGAATAAAATCTCCGAATGCAAATAGCAACTTTTTCAAACCAAAATAGGTAAAACTTGGCACTTTATTAAAAATTCCAGAAACAAAACTAAAAACTAAGTCTCTTGTTACAGCAAGAGGACACAAAGAAAATCAAAAATAAAAACAACCGGGTTGCCTCCCGTAAAGCGCTTTCTTTATAGCCATGTAGCTAGGCTTCTTACTTGATATTTATTGTGGACGAAGCTCATGAGGGAGCTTGAACTTTGATGTGTCCCTCTTCCTTGGGAAGTGTTCCATGCACTTCTTGTGTGGAAACTGAAACTTCACATTCCCTTCTTTTGAATCAATGATAGCACCTGTGGTACGAAGAAAAGGTCTTCCAAGAATAATTGGACTAGAGGTTTTATTCCCCATATCCATGATTAGAAAATCAACAGGTACAAATGTCATATGCAACTCTACCATAACATCACTTACTTTTCCTAAAGCATGTTTAATGGAATCATCAGCAAGTGCAAGTTCAATAGAGCATTTTTCAAGATTCTTTAATTCAAGTACTTCATATAATTCTTTAGATAAAACAGAGACACTAGATCCTAGATCTAATATAGCATGGTGTGTCTCTTTTCCAATGGTTACTAGTACTTTGGGAATCCATATATCCCCAAGCTTAGGTGGTATCATAGCTTCTTGGTTGTACCTAGCAATCTTTTCTTTTAAAACATGATTAGCAATATAAGAACCAAAACCTGCTTGGTTAACATTAATGGAAGGATCACTTGCAAATTTTTGTAAGATAGATATTAATTCATGCAAGCTACAATTCTCTAAGTCAAGCAATGGTTCCTTGACTTCACTAAGCATTTTAACTTCCTCAACTTTTCTCTCATTTCTCTTTCTTAATAATACATCCAAAGCTATATTGAGATCTTCTTTAATAGATTCTTCAAGATTCCCTTCCAAGAGTTCTAGCATAGAAAATATTTTGTCATTAAATTTCTTAGTTGCTCCCTTTTTAGACTTGGCATTGTTTGCTATCCTTTCCATTCTTGAAGCAATTTTAGAAAGGGTGTCATTAGTTTTCTTCATACTAGTTTTTGAGTAAAGGATGAAAGAGCGTATTTCATTTTTAGTAGGATACTCTTCCACATAGGTTTGTAGATCTAATATTGACCTATCAATAGAAACTTTTAGTTGTTTGATCCCAGTTTCATCTTTTGTTTCTATAACTCCCAAATAAATTTTCCATTAAATTATTAGCATGTGAGGGATTACCAGAAGCAAATCTTCCATTAGTCAATGAGTCTAGAAAACATTTTGACCAGCCATCTAGACCATTATAAAAATTTCTTATCAAAGTAGCAGGGGTATGCTTGTTGACACCATTTTTATTAATTCCCTTCATTCTATACCAAGCATCCATTAATGACTCTCCATAATATTGACCAAATTTTTCATTTCAACACTAGAATCCATTTTGATAAAGTTTTTATGTGTTTTTAATTTTTTATGCAAAACTGAAAATAAAATGACACTAAACAATGCAAACCGAAATAACAAATGCAACACAAAATGCAAAACTGAAAATAAAAATGCAAACCGAAATATAAATATGATATGCAAGACAATAACAAAACAAAATAAAATGCTTTGAAGGTAAAGATGGATAAGATGATGCTCACGTAGGTGCAACCTCCCCAAGCTTAGGTGTTTGCACAAGTTGGTGATGAAGTTGACTTTGTTGTGAGATACCCTTGGATAAACCTTTACAGCAATGATTCCCCGGCAACGGCGCCAGAAAACTGTCTTGATGGCCCTTGACGTAGTTACCTGCGTCAAAAGAATATGGGTTAGGTTGAGACTCCAAGTGCAGAGTGTATAGTATAGGAAAGACGGTTTTCCCCACGAGGGGTGACTCGAGGGTTTAATATCGAACTCTCGGGGAATCAGTAGTGAAAGATTTATCTTCTTATCCTTCTCTTGAAAACCTACAAAACAAAGTAAATTGTTTTGGCCCTCAACCTCACCAAGTGGTTGTCAAGCACAAGGTGTGAGAATGATATCAAAATAAAATGAATGCAAAACAGTAAATAAATATGCAATGATGATAAATAAATATGCAAGGATGGTGGAAACAATGATGGATGATATTTTTGGGTTTTGTATTGTGAATGCAAGATGTAAAAGTGTTTTTGTATTTTCGGATTTTTAAATGGCAGAAAATGTAAAGTGGATAAAAGTTGTTGGAAAGGTGTTTCTTATGATTAAAAATGGACCGGGGTTCATGGTTTCACAAATGCACTCTCTCTTTAATAAAGTGGTAGACAATGGAACACTAGAATTGACATATGAGATTGCAACAAAAAGGTTTCATGACAAGTTACTAATTATATGGGCATCACGTCCTAACATAGAGATCTTTTGTTTATTAATCTCTCTTATACTCCACCAAGATGCGAACTAAATCATAACACCTTAGTAATTAAGATAAATCAGAGCATAGCATTAAGTTCATGACATGAAGTTAAAATAAGAACATGCTAGATCTAGTCATGGAGTAGTGGCAATGGTCACACCCACATCTCCGGTAGCAAGGTATTTTTCTTTATCCCTAGTGAGGCAACAAAGTAAGGTAAAAACCCAAGTGGATCGCGGAACTTTCTCTCACGTTCACCGCACTAGCCACCCCCCGTTACTCCAACTAATGCACACGTTCCCCCTCACACGCTCTCATACACATGCTTGATCATAACAAGTAAACAAGAACGGGGTACATAATATGCATCTACTTTCATAACTGAAACAAAACTATTGCAATCTCAAACATATATTAACTCATAAAAAGATCCACCACAAAGGTATTACATAGATGACCGTAATCATGTTCAGCAGCTCATACGGTACTAATTAGTGAAGCTCAAGAGAGGAGAGATACATAAGTTACTTCCACAAACCCATAGTCCAGGGGTGGACTACTCCCTCTTCATCATGGAGACGGTGGAGAAGTCGTTGGAGAAGATGGAGACCACGCCGGCAGCGCCCCGCCGGAGTTTTCCCCCTCCAATCTGCAACTCCAGGTCTCTGTTTCGTGGTTTCTGTGTTTCTGCGGTGCTCCTTTCCGAAGTGCGTCGGGGACTATTTTTATAGTCGTTTTTAGGTCAAGACGGAGGCTCGGGAAAAAAGATCGACGGCAACGGAGCCACGAGGCCCAGTTGGTGGGTCCCACACAGCCAAGGAATCTGGCCGCGTGGGCCCCCTCTTCTGGCCCTCGGGCCTCCGCTTGTTCGCTTCCTTCGCTCCCACGCTTTGTTCCTTCCAAAAACTGATGCTCGTAAATTTCCAGGTCATTTGGACGTCGTTTGGGTCCCTGAAACATCAAAATATAGAAAATAGGGTTTTCTGCCTGTGCAGGGTTAATTCCAGAAAAATAGAGAAACAATGAAATATTCCCAAAATCAATATAAAACAATGATATAACCCTCATATGATGCAAATATGATTGAAATATAAGTAATATAATGCAAAGTTCATTTATGCATTTCACATGCATCACTTGGGCATCCCCAAGCTTAGACGCTTGAGTCTTCTTGAAATATGCTGGGGTGATCCATGGGAGCATCCCCAAGCTTAAGCTCTTCATTCTTCTTGATCACATTATATCATCCTTCTCTCTTCACCCTTGAAAACTTCTGCCACACCAAACTCAAAGTAATTCTCATTAGAGGGTTAGTGCACAATCAAAAACTCACATGTTCTATAAGGACATAAACATGACCGTTACTTTTAACATTAGCTACTGCCACTGATGTTATGTGAAGCTCTTCACCCTAAAAAAGAATTCCACTCAACACTAGTAAAAGAGAGAATGCGAAAAATAAAAGACAGAATCTGTCTAAACAGAACAGTCCGCAAAGACTAATTTTTTCGAGGCACTTACGTTGCTCAGATCGAAAAACTTTGAACTAACGAAAGATGCGTACATATCTGAGGATCACGCACAAACATTTGCAGATTTAAATAATTTTTCTGTGATTTTACAGAATTAAAACAGTGAAGAGTAGAAATCTGTTCCTGCGCAGAAATCCAAATCTAGCATCATCTTCCTATTAGAGGCAATACTTGGCACAACAATGCGATAAAATAAAGATACAAAGGAATTGTTACAGAAGTAAACAACTCCTTGACTCAAAAAGAAAAGAAAAATTGCAGAAATAAAATAATGGGTTGTCTCCCATAAGCGCTTTTCTTTAACGCCTTTCAGCTAGGCGCAGAAAGTAAGAATCAAGTGTTTCCAAAGACATTAAAATCTCCCAACCTTTCGGTGGGGTCATCTTTTTTGATCGGGAAGAAGAACCTCCGATTGATAGGAGCATTAAATTTCATAAAGCCATACTTTGCATTGATAAAACCCCCATTACTCTTTAAAAAGGATCTCCCTAAAACAATATGGTTGGGAGATTTTGCAAGGATCATGAAATTCACAGGGATGGTCTTATTTTGAACGGTGACCATAATATCATTAATAATCCCTATGCTTCTTGTGATTGTTCCATCAGCATGAAAATGAAAAACAGGGTAATCAACCATATTATCAAATTTTAATAGATCATAAACCATTTTAGGCATGATGGACATTGTTGAACCAAGGTCACAGTAGGCACGAAACTTTTCATTACCAATATTAATCTCAATGAATGGTTCCTAATCATTTTTAAGCTCAACTAAAGGTTGTTCTTTAAGATTATGGCTCAGAGTGAAATTATCAATTGACTTTTCTATTTTATCTAGCTTAGTGAATATCTCAGTTCGTCCATTGGGAAAATTGACAAACCACTCAAAATATTATGAGCTTTCGTTGTATCAATCTCAGAAAAGGTTTCCTCTACCATGGTATCTAGAGCATGTTGATAAACAGAAAATAACCATAGTAGAAAATTTTTATAAGAACTCTCAAATCCATCTTATGTTGCACCTTCTTGTGCAATTCCAAAATTCTCTCCCAGGCATTCCTAAAGGATCCCCACTTTTTGTCTAAAGGTAATAATTTCTCCCACAGGTGGCACTACGGAAAAAGGAGCAGAGCTAGACATGATAACAAGACTGAAAAATAACAATTCGAAAATAAAAGTAACTAATTTTTTTGTGTTTTTGATAAATAAAGCAAACAAGACTAAATAAAAATAAACTAAGCAAGACAATAACAAAGTAAAGAGATTGGAAGCGTGAAACTCCCCTTGCAGAAATCCTCTTGTTCCCCGGCAACGGCGCCAGAAAAGAGCTTGATTGTGTGGATCACATGTTCGTTGGGAGACCCCAAGAGGAAGTATGAAGCAGTGTAGCAGCAGTTTCCCTCAGTATGAAACCAAAGTTTAATCGACTAGTAGGAACAAGAAATCACTTCTGAAGGTTGTTGGTGGCGCCGTTTACGATCACCAACGTGGAATCTACACACAACACAATCAAACTACTTTGCCCCAACGAAACAGTGAGGTTGTCAATCTCACCGGCTTGCTGAAAATAAAGGATTAAACGTATGGTGTGGAAAACAGTAGTAAATTGCAGAGAATGAAAAGGAACAATGTTTGCAGTTGGTTGTATTATCAGTGTAAAAGAATGGACCAGGGTCCACAGTTCACTAGTGGTGTCTCTCCATAAAAGATAACTAACATGCTGGGTGAACAAATTACAGCTGGGCAATTAACAAAATATTGAGCGCATGACAATGCACATATATGACATGATGATTACTATGATATTCATGTGGGCATTACGACAAAATACATAGACCGTTATCCAACAGCATCTATGACTAATAATCCACCGCCAGGTTGTCATCCGAGTTCCCCGTTGGTATTAAGTTGCAAGCAACGGATAATTGCATTAAGTAATGTGCGTAATGTAAACAAATGCATTAGACCTAACGGCGCACCCTTAAGCTAAGCATCGGTTATTTTATCCCTAGTGGCAACATCAATCCACAATCTTAGAAGTTATTGTCACTCTCCCAGATTACCGGAGGCATGAACCCACTATCTAGCATAAATACTCAGTCTTGGAGTTACAAACATCTACTTGGCCAAAGCATCTACTAGTAACGGAAAGCATGCAAGATCATAAATAACATATAAGATAGATTGATAATCAACTTGACATAGTATTCAATATTCATCGAATCCCAGCAAACACAACATGTAGCATTACAATAAAATGATCTTGATCATGATAGGCAGCTCACAAGATCTAAACATGATATCATAAAGTGGAGAGCCAACCATCTAGCTACTGCTATGGACCCGTAGTCCAAGGATGAACTACTCACGCATCACTCCGGAGGCAGGGATGGTGTTGTAGAGCCCTCCGGTGATGATTCCCCTCTCCGGCAGGGTGCCGGGAAGAGCTTCTGAACCCTCCCGAGCTAGGGTTGACGGTGGCGGCGTCTCTGGAACTTTTCGTGAATAATGGCTCGGGTATTAGGGTTTTCGCGTCGGGAGGAATAAATAGCCGAAAGGGTGGCGGCTGGAGACACACGTGGACCCACACCACCCACGGCGCGGTAGGGGGGCTCGCGCGGCCCCATGGTGTGGCTGCCTCGTGGCTCCCCTCCGTCTCTCCTTTGGACTCTGTGTACGTGTTGGAAAAATAGGAGGTTCTGTCCAAGTTTCGTCCAATTCCGAGAATATTTCCAGACTAGCTTTTCTGGAATACAAAAACAGCAGAAAACAGGAACTGGCACTGTGGCATCTTGTTAATAGGTTAGTCCAGAAAATGCATAAAAATGCTATGAAGTGTATATAAAACATGTAACAATTGGTATAATATCAACATGGAACATCAGAAATTATAGATACGTTTGAGACGTATCAGTGCGGTGGTAGCGGGGGCGGTGTCGTGTCTCGATGCACGGACACCGGGAGTAGAGGATACCCCCTTTTAGGTTCGGCACGGGGCGCGAAGGAGGCTGAGAATCATCTTCTCGGGCGGAGTCTAGATCAAGCTCTCCTCTCCACGATCAAAGCATGCAACCAAAGGGACACAAGGAGCTACCCAGGTTCAGGCCGCCCGGAGGCTAAAAGCCTACTCCTGCATGTCTGGATTGATGGGTTCTTCATAGTGTGGCTTACAATGGAGCCTCCCGGATGGGGTACCCGGAAGGGTTTGGCTGGAGGTAGAAGAAGGACAGATCCTAACCCGGAGGAGATCACCTTCCCCTCTACCTTCGCAGCCCTAGTGTTGTCTTGCTCTGGTTGGACTTGTTCCTCCGGTTCCGCCTCCCCTCCTCCGTGCCTTGGTCCTCCTTTTATAGGCTAAGGGGTTGCCACAGGGTCACGTGAGGGGCACGAGGGACCTTCGGCGTGAAGGACCCTCCTTCTCTAGTTTAGGGGGAGACGTGGCCTCTTCTCAGCCTAGCGTCTCCTTTGGGTTAGGTGGGAGCGTCCGCCTTGGGTGGACAGGGGCTGACACCACCACGGGATGTGCTTCCTGCCCGCGCTACCTTCGCCTTGCTTCCCAAGTCTTCTGAGGTCTTCTAGCGTGAGGTGGAGAGCTTATCC
The DNA here is from genome assembly GCA_947311845.1 of Poa pratensis. NCBI lineage: Eukaryota > Viridiplantae > Streptophyta > Magnoliopsida > Poales > Poaceae > Poa > Poa pratensis. The sequence goes on from CAMZMU010000046.1 coordinate 5,785,815, forward strand.
ACAGTGATGTGGGGAAGTACCCGAGAGGGAGCCCGGCCTCCTGCCGGGAACTCGGGCTCTGGGTCCTTCCTTGCCTTCTTGCTTGGTTCGGGGACCCGGCAGGCCCCCAGGACCGGAGCCCTTTGTCGACGTAGGCCTTGCTTGGCCTTCGCGGAGCGGACGGTGAACCCGCCAGCTTGACTTGAGTCTTGGTCTTGTCCATCTTCATCTTGGGCCCACAGGGGGTGGAGCCACTTTGGCAGCACTAGGGGACCCCGTGTTCCACTGCTGCGACAGGCGGTGAATCCCATTCTTCCTCCTCTTTAGCGGGCGCACTTCATTTTCATTTTCTCCCCTGTTCTGACACTACTGTACATGGCGACGCGGTCGGAAAAGTTTATGCGTGGCATGGTCATCTCTACAATATCTAAGCTCCTAGGTTTTGAGCTCCTAGGTTGAGCCACGTGTCAGCCTCTTATTGGTTCATGCTAAATACACTAATGTACATCAAATTGAGGTCAAAATAATATCCGTTGGTTGGTTGAACACACAAAATTTAGAGATGAATTTTCTAACAACCGCACACGAATCACGAGCCGCTCTTCACTTAGACCATCTCCAATAGCTTATATATTTTAGGGTTTAACTATTTTAGGACATATGAGGAAAAAAGTTTCTCCAACAGCTATAATTGATGTAAATTTTGTTCAAATTTATTTCAAACAGTCCAAAAAAAATACCTTATGCTGCAAAATACAACACTTGAGTTGCTGCTAAACGGAAAAAGGGCAACGTGGGCACGCCAACTGCTAATTGAAAGTTTCATGTCGGCCTCCCGCCTCTTCTCTGGTGACCGCGCTGCCTCTTTCCCATCGCTTTAGCCTCAAACTGGCCGCTCCGTCACAACTTATGCTGATTTGGCCGTGAATTCACCGCCTTTGATTGAAGGCATAGTAGGGATTTGACCTTGAGGGTTGTCGTTACTCTCCTCCCCCACGCGGCTATCATCGCTTCTGGTTGTCCATAGCTTCAGCTGACGAGCCACCCGAGCAACCCGCCTCTCCTCCCCTTCTCATCGTGCCTCCTCCTTCCCTACAAGCACGCGCACGCGCACGAGCGGCGCTTGCAAGATCTACCTCTGGTTGTACCTCGACTAACCCCGCCTCACTAAGACTCCTCTGCCTCCATACACCAGGTGCAGGGCTCGCCTCGTTCGAAGATGAAGAAATTCAAAGTTGTTACTTTTGCATTATATGGGTTATATTGAAGATACCTGGCCACCTACAATAGTTGCATGTAAAAAGGTTATGCGAAATACAACACTTGGGTTGCTGTTATATGGAAAAAGGGCAACGTGTGCACGCCAATGGTAATTGAAAGTTTGATGTTACCCTCCCGCCTCTTCTCTGGTGACCGCACTGACTCCTCTCCCATCGCTTTGGCCTCGAACTTGCCGCTCCGTCACAACTCTTACCGATTTGGCCGTGAATTTAGCACCTTTGATCGAAGGAATAGTAGGGATTCGACCTTTAGGGTTGTCGTTGCTCTCCTCCCCAGCGGCCACCATCGCTTCCTGGTTGTCCATAGCTTCAGCCGACGAGCCACCCGAGCAACCCTCCTCTCCACCCGTCCTTACCATGCCTCCTCCCTCCCTACAAGCACGCGCACGAGCGACACATGTAAGCTCTGCCTCTGGCTGCACCTCGACCAACCCCCGCCTCGCTAAGACTCCTCTGTCTCCATGCACCAGGCATAGGGCTGGCCTCGAAGGAGATTAAGAAATTAAAAGTTGATACTTGTGCATTATATGGTTTATACTGCTGATACCTGGCCACCTATAATAGTTGCCTATGAAAAGACCCATCGCTTTGGCCTCGAACTTGCCGCTCCGTCACAACTCTTATCGATTTGGCTGTGAATTCAGCACCTTTGATCGAAGGAACAGTAAGGATTCGACCTTTAGGGTTGTCGTTGCTCTCCTCCCCACGTGGCCACCATCGCTTTCTGGTTGTCCATAGCTTCAGCCGACGGGCCACCCGAGCAACCCTCCTCTCCACCCCTCCTCACCGTGCCTCCTCCTTCCCTACAGGCACGCGCACGAGCCACACATGTAAGCTCTGCCTCTGGCTGCACCTCGACCAACCCCCGCTCGCTAAGACTTCTCTGCCTCCATGCACCGGGCGCAGGGCTCGCCTCGAACGGAGATTAAGAATTAAAAGTTGATACTTATGCATTATATGGTTTATACTGCTCTTACCTGGCCACCTAAATAGTTGACTAAAAAGATTATGAATTTGTACCTAATCTGAGCGACTAATGTTACTCAAATAACATGTCATGTATTGATTACCGTAATAGTACTTGGGCGCAGCAAAGCGCGCCATCCTCTTCTAGTTCACTAGCTAGCGGCCCCCGATTTAAACGCATGTTAGAGTTGCTCACAAATTAATTTGTGTGGTACAACACTATGTGTGTATCCAGCCAAGCAACATGAATCATCCCTGCTTAAAAAAATGGATCAATCCATCCACCACATACGTCCTATCTACTTAACCATTATACGAATGTGCCACTGTTCTTATTTCTCTCATTTCTTGCCTTGTAACACAGCAAGCTCCTGCCGCCGGAAATCGATCCAAGCAAACTATTAGCATCAACTTGCTTGAAATCAGATAGCCTCCTCGGTGACGACCATCGTGCCCCAATTTCTCTCTTGTTTTCTGTGAGTGTGCTTCATTGAAGGTGTCAGGCGGCGGCCCGCAGCGGCCTGCATAAGTGGAATTAGTTAAAAAGGCTGAAAATCTTGACACGATTATTATAACTAGCGTAGGCTATTTTTAGTTGAAGCGGGCCGGGTTCGGGCATCGCTATGCAGCCTCGTGCCTAGTAAAACCTATATATCGTGTAACGTGAACCGTATTAGCGTTCGCGTACCCCTAGTGGGCCGGCCCACGGCGCGCTTGCGCAAGGAAGAAGACGACGCGCTGACCGACGACGGGGCGACGCCGCGCCATAGCCACTCACGACGACGGGGACGAGGTCAGGACCTGCCGGAGACGAGGACGATGCGGCTGGCCACGGTGTCGCCGGTGGAGGCGAGGAAGGAACTTATCGAAGGTGGGTGCGGATGCGGGTGCGGTGGCGAGCTAGCCGGCGACCGGAGTTAGGATTAGGGTCGGGTGCGGGGCGTTTAGAGGGGAGGCCGGCCGGGGGGGCGGAGGACCGGCGGAGGAGGCGGCTGGGGCAGGGCGGGACGGCGAGGCGGCGCGGTAGCGACCCGGCCGCGGGTGGCGGCAGCAGGCGGTTCGGCCGGCGGCGGCGGGTGGCCGAAGGTTGAAGAAGATGATAATGGGCCAGGCGGCCCAATAGCGTATGCGGGGGCGGGGGTACGCGAAGCGCGTTTCTGTTCGCCTATGGCGCGGTATAGGACCTCCCCTCGTGCCTTCAGTGGTGAGCAGCACGTGAAGTTCTTGGCCATCGCCGTGGCGGATGCGGGACAAAATGGGCAGTACGAGCTGTGATTTAGCCGAGCGCTTGGGAAAGGCGGCTGGAGCCTCGTGCCGGATTGGAAGGCAGTGGCGACGGGGAACCAAGGAGGCTGTGGGGGCCTGGCGGCGGATGGGATTCATGCGTCGGTGACGGGGGACAGGCCTCGGCAGCAGCGCGGCGGCGGACACGATATGTCGACCTCGTTCATGTATCGCGGGAGCCGACGCGGCGCTCGACCATGGTGAGTCGTCGACGACGTCCAGCGCGCGTACGGAAGGTCCTCCGGTGGCGGCCATGACGTCTCCCCATGGGCGTCCATGGCTGCAACCTCCTCCCCCCTCCGTGCGCGACGTGGGCGTTAATTTGCCCACGAAGGAGTGTCCGGTTTTGCCAAAAAAAAATAGGCGCCTGCGGATCGAAGCGTGGGCTGCTCGGGAGGGAGGCCGGAGAGCTAGGGGCGCGCGAGCAGCGCGGCGGGCTGCTCGCCGCCGGGTGGGGAAGAGGATGGGATCAGGAGGCTGGGTCGTGTGCACGAACGAAGTCAACGGCGGAGAAGCGATGAGTTGGTTATCGATGTGCGCTCAGAACCGTCCATCCGAGATCCAACGCTTCAGCTTGCTGTGTCAAGATAAGCAGACACCGGTTAGATTTTCCGATTAATTTTTTCTTTTAGATTAGAGATCGGACGGTCAAAAATGCTAACGATGACTTCAGAAAAAGGAAAGGAAACAGAAAAATAAAATTTAATGTCCGGAGCTTTTTTGGCTGGCCCAGACGTAAGTAGCGGCTAACAGGATTTGGAATGGGCTCGTATTTCGTGTACATTGGGGCTTGGCCCTTACCTGGGCAGTTACTTTTATTATTTACACCCCAACCCCGAACTGAAATCCCTAGATCTGTCCCGACCTAAAGCGTCGCCGCCGACGACAAGGCAACCCGTATGGCGATGCATCGACGGAGGAGCAACTCTGCCGTAAATCAGGTGAAACAGTGGGGCTTCTCGGTTCTATTCACGGCGCCTACTATCCCAGCTCTTGCACAGAGCAGCCCGACCTCGAATGTCTGGAAGACCTAGGAGAAATCCATTATCCACAGGAGGAGGTGGGTGTGGTTAATTCCCATGATCGGCGGCGAGCATTGGGACAGGCGAGTACACTGTACATCTAATTCGTTCTGTAAGCATGCCTGTCAAAGTGATCCTGTATTGATCAATTTTTTTTTGTAACTGCACAGATTCAGATGCCTTTGCAGTTGCATGTCGTGCCTTAGACCTCATGTTCCCACGGGAGGATAGCGATGATGACTGGAGCAACTGGAGCGCACAGGAGGACGAGCGAGATGTTGATGGCCAAGTGATTGACGGAAACAACGAAAAAGATGCCCCAGGTAGCTATTGCTCCATCTACTACCAAAATGTCTAATTATGAATAATTAACCTCCCAGGATTCTACACTGATTCTTCAGGTGACGAAGTAGTTAATGACTGTAGCACACAGGAGGTCCGCGATGAAGACGATGGCTTTAATGGCCAAGTGAGAGACAATGCCAAGGAGACAAACTGCCCAGGTAGCTAATTCTATTTTCAGATGAAACATGTTATAACCCTCAGAAAATATCAGCTGACCAATGCTAATTGATTCTTTAGGAAAGCACTATTCCAAAATTGACGCAGAGGAAATAGAGTACAAATGGCTAGTTAGATACAGCAATCAGGTTGGATCCTATGCTGATCTCCGTAATGAGATTATGGCCCAGGAGAGGAGGATGTTCCTTTCCTTCCGTATCCCCTGTTTGTCTTCCCTTTCGCTACAGCTGAATGCATCGTAGGGGGCACTGCTACCACCGTGATTACAAGACCTATGATACTTCTACCAGTAAATGCTGTTCATCCCTGTAATCTGCTTTCTTTTGTGTTGTCTGTATTGTTGATAGCAACTTACTTTTGTTCCACATGTATATTTGCAGCTGAATCAGCTCTTGGCTATCGTAGGCCAGAACAATGCTCCAGTTCTTTTCTATGTGTTTGTCAAGCTTTGATCACCCCTATCCGGTTGGTGTGTACGGAATAGTTGCTGTTCGCGATGAACTTGACCAGCGTCGGAATTATATATTTAACCGCCCCAGAGATGATGCTGCCGTCATTGAGAAACAGGTAAATGAAGCTTGCTTGCTTTGTTTACAAAACCTTGTCTGCTTAACCTGGATGTTCAGCACTGTGATATTTATGTCAATTAGCTTGTTTTGTTTTGTATCTGTTCTGTCCTTGGTTGGATCCGTTGAAAAGTGTGAGTTCAGGTGAATTGAATTTTTTTTAGTTTCAAAGAGTCAGCCCTTTATATTGTGGACCATTGATGATCACATTAGCCATGAGATAGACCCCAAATTTATAATTTTACTTTAAATATATGAAACTAGTCCTGTAGTTAATATCATTGAATGTAAATTCTTTGTCTGTTACTTTTTGTGAGTCATAATTTCACTACACATGTCCACTAATATTGTCAATAAGCTTGAACCATCGGGTAGTAAGTGGTTAGGCTTAGATGATTTTAAGGTCCCTTGTGTTAATCTTTTGGGAATCATAGATCTGACAATGTGCATGTACTCCTAAATGTTGAAGCGCCTGACAAGATAAATGTGCATAGTGACATTAAAGTCAACTTGCATGCGTTGCATAAATAATCAAATGCGAAAATAATGCTCGAGGCGCAGGCAGTATCAGTGTATATTTGATCTAAACATGAGCTTATTGAGTTTATTCTGTTGATACATAGTAATGTGTTTGAAAGTGGGTGTAATTTCTTCAGTTCTACTAGTTAAATTGTAGGATTCCTTTGTCTTGCCTCTCTGTAGCCCTTGTCGAGGAATGTATGTACTCAACCGTGCATTACTAGAAGTTGATCTTTGGGTAAAAGAGGAAGGGATGTATCAGCTGACAAGAAGCTACTTTCTGCATATGCTGAGATTGATATACGTGGAAACTTTGATGCCATGCATTATGCACGGATTATTGGTGATGTTTGCAACTTGGACATAGAATATAATGCCCTTGCGGACAGTGTGGAGCTGTAATACAAGTCTATGCAAAGGTTGACCACCCTCATCATTTGAGGTTCACTGCTTTGAGCACTGGCTATGAAGGTTACAAGATTGTGCTGTTTGATGACAACTTATTTGGGAATGAGAAGAAACTTTTCCAATATATTGTTGCGGTCAAGGCAAACGAAAAATTGGATGTTGTTTTAACAGTGGACCAGTCACATTTTCAGTGGTCCTTTCAGGATGAACATGTTGGAGCTGTTCATTCTCCCGACGACTCGATCTTTGAGTATGGCCACTTCTTTGTAAGGGTTTTCTTTGCTCCAAAAGACTCCCAGTGAAACCACCGCGGACAATCTGAAGTATGGCAGTTGGCTGAAACTCATTAAAATAAGTGCTGTAGTAGTCCACGATGTTCTAGTGTCCTAATTGGTACCAGTTGAATTTCTCTTTGTAAACCCTTGTGTTATGTGACAGCAGGATCTCTAAGGTTTAACTTGTGGTCTAATTATCCTAAACCGCTGGAAACATAAACATGTTATTTTGTGCATATTCTCTGCCTTTTTTAGATGTGCTTATTCTCTACTTACTTGCTACTCCCTCCGTATCAAGATGTTTTAGCCTTTTTTATCCACACGGGTCTAGACATGTTTTAGTGTAAGGTGCACATGATTTTTGCATTTAAATATGTCTAATACATGTGGACTAAAAAAGTCTAAAATATCTTACATCCTGATGGGGAGGAATTTATATTATGTTTTTTTAATTTTTATCACATCGTGGTTTTGCATGTTACTCTTTAGAGAGAATTCTTTATTTGACACTAGGTAAGACCAGCCACTATGTGTGTTAGATTCAAAGGAAAATGTAGGTTGTCAGCACTTGAATCGATTTGTTTCAGCTGCAATGTTTGGAATCGCTTGCCATGTGCGAGGGCAGACTGATTGGTACGCATGCAATTCTAGTTTAATCTATTGCCTCGTCATTCTTCTTTTGTCACCGCCATGCAGTGCTTGTTTCTGACGTAGCTATTCTTTGAACCGAACCAATTTATTGAGCCGCTTCTTGTGGCAGAGGTCATACGTGATGCGTCGGTTTCCTAATATTATTGAATCGGTTTAGGAACGAGATATTATGAATTGCTTTCCCACCACATAGTGCATGTTCTAAATACCACATAGCACAGCTGCGCTAAGAGCATCTCCAATCAGGGCGTGCTAAGAGCATCTCCAATCAGGGCGTCCAAAGGCCTTTCGGACGGGCCATTTGGGCGTTGTCCGGATGGCCTGCTGCCTTTGGGCGTCATCGCTGTCCACTCGCGGCGCCAAAAATTATTCGAATTCAAAATTTCGATACGAAAATGCTTACATTTCATTGATAATTCGTTGAAAACTAACATTTCATTGGTATAATTCGTTGAAAACTAACATAATTCATGCATACTTAAATCTAAACCTAAATCTAAGAGGTAGGGTGGCACGCCGGCACCGGCAGCCCGGGCAGTCGCCGGCGAAATGCGGCGGCAAGCACAGGACCCCAGCGGCAGCTGGAGCAGAGGCAGTAGATGTAGCCGGTGGTTGCGACGGCGGCGCGGGAGGCTGGGCGGGGGCGGCGGTGGAGGCTATGTCTGCCTCAATGGCGCACTGCATGTGCCCGGGGTCCCAGTCTGGCGTCGGTGGCCAGCTGAGGTCGTCGGTGCCGTCCTCATCACCATCAACCTTCTGCCTCTTGTTGAGGTTGCGGCGGAGGAGGCTGCACGCGGCCTCGTTCTCTCGTTCGCGCTGAGCCACCTCGGCCGCTTCGTAGCGAACCCTCTCATTTCCATACCGGCCGTGAAGGACTCGTCAGAGGTGTCGAGGACGTCGTCGTCGGAGTCGAACTAGCGCAGGCGGCTCGATGGCGAAGAAGGTGTTGAGGCGGTAAGTGTACTCCAGCTCGATATGCCCGTCCCAGTATGCCGAGTCAGTCACGTACCGAGGGTCGTCGTAGAGCTCCGGCGGAGGGTTTGCTGGCTGTTCTCGATGTAGTCGAGGCACGCCTGTCCTGTTAGCCGAGGGGCAACCGAAACGTGCACTGGTTCATCGCCCATCCCTTGGGGAGGCAGGAGTTCGCCGGAACCGCGCGTGTTGGTGCGGATAAGCTCCCGGCCTCGGCTTCCTGAAAACGTCCGCGGTGGTGGAGGAGGAGGTGGGGTGGCGGAGTCGCTCGAGAGGAGGAACCGCCCGCCTCGTGGTCGTTCGCCGCCGGACGGGATGCGTGGAGGCGAGCGTCGCGAAGATGTTTTTCCAACTCTTCATCGCGCGGCGGATCCTCCGGGCCACCAACGCCGCCTGGAGACGCTCACGCTCTTCCTCCGTCATGCGGCGAGGGGTCATTGTTTGTGGATAGCATGGGAGGAGGAGAGGAGATGTGCCGGAGACGGCGAGGAACCCGCTCTATATAGAGGCCCGGAGGCGAACGGATGAGCTCGCCTTAACTCCGACCAGCCAACGGCCCGCCTCCCACACCATTTACGGCGATGCTTCAAAAGGCGCGCTTGCCTGCATTGATGCCGTCGTGGCGCAGACGCTTCGTCGCCGCAGAGAAGTGAAGCAACGCGTCGCTGCGCCCGGCAGGGAAACCGAGACGCCGCCCGCCATTAATTCAGCTGACCAGGCCGCACTAAGCTCGTGTTTTCTTGGCAGCCGTGGCCCACGACTCAGAGGGGTACGTGGCATCACGCGTCGTTGTGTCCGGGGCCGCCCGAGGCATACCTAAGACGAGGGCGTGGGCTAGGCGTGCCAGACCGAAAACTGGGCCGCGTCGGCCCCAATTCGCGTTTGGGCGCCGCGAGTGGGGCGAAAAACTGTCCGGCACGCCCCAAAGCCTTTGGGCGGCCGTTTTAGGCGCCCCGACTGGAGATGCTCTAATTCAGCGTGCCCACTCTTGGAGCACCCTCAACATCCCTACCCGCCTGATCCCTCTGACCCAGCTTTGCACCCTCGCTTCTCCCCACCGGTTAAGCCCGTCGTGCCTCCTCTGGTCCTCCCTAATCAACCTAGGGCCAACGCGCCCACCCTGTCAGAGGCCGCATGCCGCATGCCGCTGCCCCCCCCCCTCCCCCACATTGGCGCGAGACATGTGACGCCCCTGATGTCCTTGCCAGTGAGAGTCCGCCGTCGCCTCTGCTCCTCCCCGCCGACATTAGGGCACCGCCGCCCTACGCCCCCTACCTACACGCTTTCACGCCGCCCCTCTCCCCCTCCAACGCAAGACCACCGTGGCCTCTGCATCTGTGGCACCATCCGGGAGGCCCCCGAGGCGTGCAAGGACGACGCGGCCAGGTGGAGGCCGCCGAGGCTATAGTATACTAAAATTGTCGACAATTAATGCGATTCTTCAGGCCGCTGAGTTGCAAGGAAGTTGTCGACATTTTTTCGGCCACTTTGCATGAAGATCGCTGAATTCACAGGAATTCGCAAAACATGTTACAAGATTTTGGGAGAACGTGTGGTGGATGAAATGAAACGTGTGTTGGAGGATGGGTGTTTGTGGTACAATGATTAGGAGGATGGTTGTATCCCAACCATCAGAGTTTAAACTCAAAGTTTGATACTGATGTTTCTCATATCTCTACTGCTCCCTCCGTTCCATTATAGAAGGCGTATATTTCTGGGCACATCGATTAAGGAGGAATCGGAGGAGCTCAAACTTGCCCGTATTGCCCCTGCATGCACGAAAGTACGTCTCCTTATTTTTGTCACGTTAGCTCCCTGACTCCTCGTTTCCTGCAGCGGCATATCTCTTCCTGTCCCACCGTATCTCTCTCCCCCAATCACGCATCTCTCTCCCCCAATCACGCCTCTCTCTCCCCACGATCGTGCGCCTCTCTCTCGCTCACGCATGCGCCACCAAACCAGAAGCAATCCATGGTGATTCCTTTTACCCAATCGGAGATGAAGCTAGTCATCACCCATTGGGAAAATTTCCATGCCCATCAGCCCGGGAACGTCGCCGCGCTCGCCCATCAGCTCGCCTCCGAGCTCGCCCAGAAGCTCGGGAACACTCCGAGCTCGCCCAACAGCACGGGATTGTCGCCGAGCTCGCTTTTGGCACCCGACACCCCACATGACTGGGAGAGACCCCGTCTGGACGCACGGCAGCGATGGGCTGCCCTAGGTCACTTCGCGTCGACCTGGGCTCGCAGATCGAAATCCTCCTTGATGAAGAACGTCGATGAACGAAAGCAGTGACAGAGGTAGAAGATGATGCGATAGTAGATTGGTTTTGTGTTTGACGATTGTGTGTTGTTCAATTGGCCGGCACCCTCGTATATAAGGGCGGCTGGACTTCCTGTGCAAGGAAAAGGTTTGGATTCACGTCCAAAACCCTAATTTGGGTCCAATTCGGATGGTCTGACCCGAACCTTCCAAAACTGTTCGGTCTGCACCTTGCGGGTCGTTTTTGACACAGTTAGCGACCTCGGATCGAAATCTTGTAGAATACAAAGTTGTTCGTCTCGAAAAAACAAAGAACTTTCATTTTATGCGTTTTTCCATTTGACTTCATCTGGACCCTTCAAATTCAGTTGAAAGCAATTCGATGCGTTTTTTAGTCTTTCCGGATGACACGCACCCGAGGGCAGACGGTGTCTCTGGTCAGGCGACCTGCCTGCGCCCTTGCCTGCGCCCAGCACCCTGTGTGCGCGCCCAAGGACAGACCATGTCTGAGATAAGACGCCCACAGTATTTTGGCTCCACAAGTTGCATATGACCTTAGATTGAGATGATCCAGAAACCAAATTTGGTTGTCTCGACGATACGCACAACTTTTGTTCACATTATATTTCATCTGAGATTATCTTGGTGACACCTCCTTGTAAGCCAAAATTGGTCATCAACACATGCCCCCCTGTTTTTTGGCAAAGCTAGCGTGCCAAAAAATAACTTGCACCATTATTGTTCTAAGGACGATGTCAACACTCCATCGGCCATCTGTTCTTAGGGCGATAATAATTTATCGGCCATATATGCTAAGGGCGATATGTACGTTTATCGGCCATATGTGCGTTTTAGGCCTCTTGCCACACACTCGGGTAGAATTTCTTCAAGTAACGTCCATTAAGTGCCCGAGGCAATATCAAGCCTCCATCTGTAGACTCCACCAAATATGAGTTTCCAGGCACAACTCTGACGATCTTAAAAGGACCCTCCCAGCTCGGAGACCACTTGCCGAATTTCTTGTCCTTCGAACCGATAGGCAAATTACCTTCCAGACGAGATCACCAACCTGAAAACTTTTCAGCTTCACCTTCTTGTTATACGCCCTGGCTACCCGTAATTTGTCTCTCTCAATGTCCTTCAATGCCGTCAAACGTTTATCGGCAACCTCATCGATGTTGTCCATCATCAAATTGTGAAAATCAACTGCCGATAAACCATCTTGCTTGGCGATCCTCCATGCAGCCAGATTTACCTCAACGGGCAAAACGGCTTCTTGCCCATATACCAACTCATACGGCGTTACCTTGGTCGCGCCGTGCCGTGAAATCCTGTGTGCCCACAATGCTTCAGACAACACCTCGTGCCACCTCCTCGGATATTCGTCGACCTTCTTCTTGATGAGCCGAATTAATGTCTTATTGCTAGATTCGGCCTGTCCATTGGCTTGGGCATAATAAGGAGATGAATTGAGCATCTTTATACCATATGATTCGGCGAATTCTTTCACTTCCTTCGCCATAAACGATGTACCTTGATCTGTAGTCAATGTCTGTGGCACACCGAATCTATGAATAATGTGCTCGGTTATAAATTTGATTACCTCCTTATGTGTCATATTCCGGAGAGGTACTGCTTCAGACCACTTGGTAAAATAATCGGTGGCCACCAACAGAACCGATGCCCTTTCGAGGACGCAGGATGAATCATGCCAATAAAATCCAATCCCCATCCCCTGAACGGCCACGCTTTACAATAGGATGTAGCATAGCAGCAGGTGCCAATTGGATGTCCCCAAACTTCTGACAAGACTCACACCCCTTATAATACCTGAAGCAATCATTAATCATCGTCGGCCAATAAAAGCCAGCACGCCGTAGCAACCACTTCATCTTATGAACCGCATATGCCTTCATGTGCCTCTCCCATTGCAACTCTCGCTTGATCTTCATCTAGACACTTCAGGAGAATGCCATCCACCGTTCGGCGATATAAATCATTGTCCAGCAACATATTTGAATGCCAACCGCCGAACAGCCTTGTCCGTCCTCTTGCTAGGATCCTGCAAGTATTCAATAATAGGTCTCCTCCAATCTCCTTGTGTACCTGCACTAGACCCTTCATTAGCAGCCGAATCAATGGGGGTCAATTCGGCTTCACATATTTCAGCAAAAGCAAGCATCGGCTTATAAGAACGATGAAACGCGCCACGGCTGACGTGATAGCCAGATGCTTGTTGTGCTAAATCATTTGCAACACTATTATCCTGCCTAGATACATGAGAGATATTGAAATAATCCAAAGTAGCAATTATGTAAGCATTTATCAAGATACATATTAAGTGATCCGTCGATGCACTGAAAAACTTTGTTTACTTGTTGCACTATCAACAACGAATCACCAAAAGCCTCCACATGTGTCGCGCCCACGGCGACCAACATCTCTATCCCGAATAGCAATGCTTCATATTCGGCTTGATTATTTGTGCAAAATATTCTAAACGACACGAGGCCAAAAACAGCACCATGAGGAGAAATATAGACAATGCCGACCCCCTTCACAAACTGAACCATCAAAGTATAGTCTCCATGGTACTAGCGAAACAAGGTTAACATCTATCTCATGATCATTGTCAATCCGATGCTCAACAATAAAATTAGCAACAATTTGGCCTTTCATAGATTTTAAGGATTCATAAGCCAAATCATATTAATTAAACCATACGCCCACTTGCCGATTCTACCACTCAAAATCGGCATGTGCAACATGTACTTTATGACATCGGTTTGACAAGCTATAGTGCACATGCTAGACAACAAATAATGCGTACTTGGTGCAAGCATAATATAAGCATAAGCATAATTTTTCAACGAATGTGTACCTTGTTTCGGCATCCAATAAACGCCGGCTCAAATAGTGATAATGTGCTCCTTCCCTTCGGTTTCTTGTGTTAAGACAACACCAATAACGTTGTCTTCTGCAGCAATGCAACCGAGATGGCTCTCCATGCCTGGGCGCCCTCATCACCGGAGGGGTAGATAAACACCGCTTGATATTCTCGAACGCTTCTTGCTGCTTTGCCCCCAGGCAAATTCACAATCAGACTTCAACCGAAGAATAGGAGTGAAGGCACTAACTTTCCCGGACAGATTCACTATAAACCGCCGCAGATAATTTATTTTGCCCAGGAATTTCTGTACGTCCTTCTTGCATTTTGGTGCTTCCACTTTCTGTATTGCTTCTATCTTCTGGGATCAATTTCTATACCATGCTCATGAATAAAAAGCCCAAGAACTTCCCAGCCGATACTCCAAATGCGCACTTCAACGGGTTCATCTTCAGTCCATACTTCCGCATCCTCTCAAATAGGCGCAAATCGGCTAAGTGGGATCAACAGCTCGATTTAACTACAACGTCGTCGATGTAAACTTCAAGTATGACTCCAAGTAGATCATGAAATATTAAATTCATCGCCCGCTGATACGTGGCACAGCATTCTTCAGGCCGAAGGTCATCACTGTCCACTCGAATAGACCAACAAAACCAGGGCAACGAAAAGCCGTCTTGTACGCGTCTTCTTCGGCCATAAAAGCTGGTTGTACCCCGCATTGCCATCAAGAAAACTGATGATCCTGTGACCAGAAGCATTGTTAATAAGCATATCAGCTATAGGCATAGGGTACTCATCTTTGGGCGTAGCCCTGTTCAAGTCCCGGAAGTCGATGCAGATCCGTAGCTTGGGAGATCCTTTCTTCTCCATGGGCACAATGTTGGAAATCCAATCCGCATACTGCAAGTCCTGATGAAATTAGCTTTAAGCAAACAACCGATCTCTTCCTTGATTCGGTCATACATATTAGGATCAAATTCCTAGCCGGTTGCTTATGAGGTCTAAAACCGGCCTTAATTGGCAACCGATGCTCAACTAGCTCTCGGCTTAATCCAGGCATCTCATGATATTCCCATGCAAAGCAATCAACAAATTCTTTTAGCAAGCCGATCAACACTATTTATAATCGCGCTCAAATTTTTGTTTACAAACGTCGGCCTAGGAACAGAGCCATCCCCTATGTCTACCTCTTCCAACGAGTCAGCCGACGTGAATCCTTGTCCCAACTTGTCCATGTCTTCTATCTCTTCTATAGATTCCCATATCGTTCCCAACGGCCCGATATTCGATGAGCCTCTTCTGCAGCCACTCTTTGTTGTAATCCATTAGACTATGAACGGGACAGCCGATTATCACCAATCGGCTTTAGAGAGACGGGTATAAAACCATTCCTTGTAGCACTAAGGAAGTCAAAATCTGAAAGATCGCGCCCGTCAGACATGTGGCGTTGGGATGCCGCCAGTCCACCAAAAATCAACCAAAGCAACGGAAGCCGAATTATCCGCATGGACGACCTCCACTTATCCTCAACCCACTGAATTAAGAACTGGTGCAATGTGGATGGCACACTGGTTCGCGTGGAGCCAATCACGGCCAAGTATGACATTGTAGTTACCTTGCACCTCAGCGACAAAGAACGCAGTGGCCAAAGTCTTGCTCCCCACCGTGAGCTCAAGACTCATAACGCCTTTGGCCTCGGTCCGTTCCTTGCCTTCAAATCCGTTGAGCACCATGTTGGTCTTCATCAACTTATCCTCATCTAGCCCCAACTTCTTGAAGACAGAATACGGCATCAAATTCACCACGACACCTCCATCAACAAGCATCCTAGCAACCGGTGATCCATCAATGTGTCCCTTGATAAACAATGGTTTTAAATGATTCACCGGTTCTCGTGGCTTCTCAAAGATAGCATTCTTGGGACCGAAATCCAGCTGCGCCACCTCTCCTTCTTCGTCTGTAGCACGGAACTCAGAGGGCAAGTAATACACCATGTTAATATCCATACTTCCCCTGGGCGGTGTGTTCTCGAAGTCCACCATCTCTCATCGCCCTCTGGCGTGGTTTCCACCTCCAAATCGCTCTCCTGCTTATCCGCCAACTCCAACTCATCAGCTACCGTGATCATGTCGGTGGACGCAGGCGATGTATTAACATCGGCGTTTTCCACAGGTGGTGTAGGAATTGGTGTGACCTCCATATCTGCAGCCTTTTTTACCACCTTGCGCACCCACATTTGAGACGGAGACGGGTGAATACCTTCTAAGAATTTTCCCTCCACATCTCTCATCGTGTTCCGCCTTCTGCTGGTTCCTCATGCGCTGCAACTTCCTCTTCTGAGTTTTGGTTATCCCGTGAGGACACCACTTAGGCTGCGTGTACTTTGGATCCCTCGGCTTGGTCTGGCTGCTGCTGGCTTGTGATCGTTAGCCGAGGTCCGCTGCTGCATAGATGAAACCGGCTGAATGGCTGATTTGCTGCCGCTCCCTGCCACGACAGGACTCCCGTCATTTTGCTGCCGTGGCGAGCCGATGTCCCGGTGATGTCTGTTCCGCTGCTTGCTCCTGTCGCGGCGGCCGTTTCGGCAGATTTCTCTGCCACGACAACCGTTTTGGCAGATTCGTTGCCGCGCGCTGCGCTGTCCTGTTTTCAACCGATCCGTCAATGACCGGTTCCCCAAGCGAAAACTCATGCGTGCCAATGATTACGGTGCCCACGTCTGTGACACGTCCGTGTTGCCCAGCACTTGTTGACTCGCCCTCTGTTGGTGACGTAGGACGCCAAACCCTCTGCACTTCGTTGCGATGATATGACCGATTGGCGTTGCTGCCCAACCGGTCGTGAACAAGGCATCTGATCCTGTCGTGAACGGGTCTTCGAGGAGCTGTCCACCCTGGATGAAATGCATGTGGCGCCATTGGAGGTTGCATATGTTCTCCGTTGTAATATCGTGGCGCATAGGGAAGTGTCGTACCATGGGCCCAGGCATCCACTGCCCATACGACCTCTCACGCCTCGGAGACCTCTCCCTTGGAGGTGATCTTGGACGCTTCATATGAGATTGCCGGTTGTACGAACCGGCAGCTTGGCGCGTGTACTTGTTTCGCAACATGTCGAATGTTGGTTTGATCTTCTTGTATCGCGCATTCACCTCATTCTTCTTCCACTTGCCAACTTCTGGGCTCTTCGTCTTTATGAATTTAGCACGAATACCCTCTTGCGCTGGTGCTTGCCCCCCGGGTGCGGTGTTCTTGATAGTGATCTTCAACACCTCCTTGCCCCCGGCTTGCTTGTCCAGCACCACTTCTCTCCTTGCAGCCTTGTCGTTGTCCTTGTTGTTCCTGGGCTCACCAATAACGACAGTAGCTTTGTTAACAGATCCGGCCGTCTCTGGCCGAATTAGCACCTTCTTCCCTTGTAGCTCGATGGCGTTCATGGGGAAAGGCTGCTTATCGACTTGCATATCGGAAAAACCCAATCGTCCGTTATTGATGGCCGATTGTATCTGTCGTCGAAAAATATTGCAGTCGTTAGTAGCATGAGAAAATGAATTATGATACTTGCAATATGCACGCCGTTTTAAATCATCAAACGGCGGTAAAGCATGAGAAATTTGAATATGTTTATCTTTAAGCATAGCATCAAAAATTCTATCACATTTACCAACATCACAGCTGAATACCATATCATCATCTCGATCCTTGCGAGTCGGATTTAAAGCTTCACATGTATACGGTTTGGCCTTTGATGGCCAAACAAACTCAGCAGCATATACATCGGCCTCATCATCTGAATTTTAGCTGTTGTAATCTACCATGTGGAGATGGGGACGATCAGATTTGGACCTATGCATATCTCTTGTTTCTTTGCTCCGGCTCTCTTGAGCCAAAGCTCTTTGTAAAACTTGGCTAACAATTAAAAGCTCGTAACCTTCAATTCTCTCTTTTATGTGAGTTCTCAAACCATTAAGCACCAAGTCTGCCATGTCCCTCTCAGTTATCACTAAACTATAACATCGGTTTTTAGTATCTCTAAATCTTTTGACATAATCGGTGACCGATTCATCATGTTTCTGCCTAACCGATATAAGATGTGATAACTTAAGTTCATTATCACCGCTATAAAAATGCTCATGGAATTTCTTTTCTAAATGAAACCAAGTATTAATAGAACCATAAGGTAAAGCAGAAAACCATGAGAAAACAGTACCAGTTAAAGACAAAGGAAACAAGCGCACTTTTAATTCATCGCTATTGCCAGCTTCTCCGAGATGTGCTAAATATTGGCTAACATGTTTCCAAGTCGTTTTGCTATCTACCCGTTAAATTTAGCAAAATCAGGCACCTTGTAACCTTGAGGATATGGCAAAGCATCAAAATATTCCGGGTAGGGTTTATGATAAACTCGGTTGGCTGTTTTGACTCCATATTTTTCAGAGAAAACTTGATCTAAATCTTCCCTGAATTTGGCTAATCTCTCTTCTATCGTGGATGAACCTGCCGACGGTAGATTTGCTACGACAGCCGAATTAACATTCGGCGTCATGCTAGTATGAGGGAAACGTGAACCCGAATTCGGCGGTGTTGCCGAATAAGGGATATTCCTGAGTGGTGTATGGAACTCCAGTGCAGGAATAATTTGATCACTTTGGACATGATACGGATTCATCGGCACATACAGCACCGATGGTTTAGGCGGAGGTATATTCTTTTTAGCATTATCTCGCTCCAAGATTACATCATAAATTTTACTAGTTCCATCATTAACATGACTCTGGATTTTAGCTATTTGCGCAGGGGAAAAAAGAGAACTGCTTACAGTGGGTTTTTCGATGTTGAGGTCGAGAGGTACGAACTCCGGCTCTTTGATCGGCGAGGTCAGCCCTTTCCGATCTATCTTGAAGCTGGCCAAGTACAGTTCTTGGTCTTCTTGTTCCCGCTTGAGTCGCAGCGCCTCAAACTCCTCGCTCCTCTTCTTCTTCCTCGCCTCTAGGCCTTGGCGTTGTTCTTCCGACAGGTCTTCAATGGTAGGCTTGATGATGTTGTCGGTATTGATACCGGCGGCGTCGGTCTTGGAATTGGTCATTGTTGTCCAATTTATAGATCGAATCTTCCCCAGCGGAGTCGCCAAAAAGTGTGTTGACACACGAACACGTCACCTGTACCCGCGGCGCCGAGGGAGATGCTCCGCAACTCACTCCGCGGGAGGCTCGCCGGAAGCGCGATACGCAAGACAATCCGGCGGGCGCTTTTGGCACCCGACACCCCACACGCCCGGGAGAGACCCGTCTGGACGCACGACAGCGATGGGCTGCCCTAGGTCACTTCACGTCGACCTGGGCTCGCAGATCGAAATCCTCCTTGACGAAGAACGTCGATGAACGAAAGCAGTGACAAAGGTAGAAGATGATGCGATAGTAGATTGGTTTTGTGTTTGACGATTGTGTGTTGTTCAATCGGCCGGCACCCTCGTATATAAGGGCGGCTGGACTTCCCGTGCAAGGAAAAGGTTTGGATTCACGTCCAAAACCCTAATTTGGGTCCAATTCGGATGGTCTGACCCGAACCTTCCAAAACTGTTCGGTCTGCACCTTGCGGGTCGTTTTTGACACAGTTACCGACCTCCGATCAAAATCTCGTAGAAGACAAAGTTGTTCGTCTCGAAAAAACGAAGAACTTTCATTTTATGCGTTTTTCCATTTGATCTCATCTGGACCCTTCAAATTCAGTCGAAAGCAATTCGATGTGTTTTTTAGTCTTTCCGGATGACACGCGCCCGAGGGCAGACGGTGTCTGTGGTCAGGCGACCTGCCTGCGCCCAGCACCCTGTGTGCGCGCCCAAGGACAGACCATGTCTAAGGTAAGGCGCCCACAGTATTTTGCCTCCACAAGTTGCATATGACCTCAGATTGAGATGATCCAAAAACCAAAGTTGGTTGTCTCGACGATACGCACAACTTTTGTTCACATTATATTTTCATCCGAGATCATCTTGGTGACACCTCCTTGTAAGCCAAAATTGGTCATCAACACCTAGCATCACAGGAAGCTCGCCATCGCGCGCAGCACCACACCCTCCTCCGCCCTGCTCCTCCACGAGGACGACATGGGTAGTACACGACATGAACGCTGCCGCCAACAGCATGAGCGCGGCCGTCAGCGCCATGGACGCTGCCGCCCGAAGCACCTCTCCAGCTCTCGCCCTCCTCCTTGGTTCGCCATTCTCCTCCATCCCCGATGCAAACAAGGGTGCCATGGCTCGCACAGAGGAGAGGAAGGGGTGGAGAACAGGAAAATCGAAGGAGCAGATCATGGTGGCATGGATTTGAGGTACTTGAGAAGATTTGCAGCAGGGAATTTACTCCTCGGGCGCATAAGACGAAGCAAAGCGCCGCCGCTAGGTTTTACTGTGTTCGTTGTATTTTTTCAGGGGCGGAGCTGGAGCTGAGCTGACCCCGATGCACCACTTTACTAAGGCGGTTATTTTTAAGAAACAATCTACTATGTAAACGTATGGTTTGCAACTGCTAGCATAGATAATATGACATAATAAAAGACAACGCATGAATTTATAAGAACTAGTAGTAAAAACAAAAACAAAAACTTACTATATAGATGAAATAAAGGACAAAGTTACTTGTAAAAGATGTCTAGCATTTTAAAATTCCAATATACATCATTTTTTTTAATGGGTCTGACTAATTCTCAGCCGACTGAGAATTAACTTAATTCTCAGTCGGCTGACGTTAGCGACGTTAATTTGCCGTGGATAGCCTGATCGATCGATCGGTAACGAGCCAATTGTTTTTCCAAAGTGAATGTTGCCTTCGCCTTACATTTGGGCTTCGGACCCATTGTTACTATCTTTTGATGTTTTGATGGTGGGCTGATTCATCAAAAGTTCTGTTTCGCTAAAAAAGCCATCCATGGATGCATATACGTTTCGCTAAAAAAGCAAAATCATCTAGCCAGCCTAGCTGTTTGTGTACGTTTATGTTTTGTTTTTGAATGATTGTAGGCGCATGTGGTAAGTATTTGTTGGCCGGTCAATCTCGACTCGCTCAGAGGACATCCGAATTGTTCGAATATGTTGATATCCGGGCCAGAAACCACCTCTCGCCTTACCGGGGCGGCGCCCATCTCAAATCGGGTGGGTATTCTGACATGCCCCTCGCAACTCGCTGCCTCGTACGTGACGAACAAATACGAAGAGCAGCCCCCTCGGAATCTTGGTCCACGCTGCAGCCCCCGCTAGCTCGCTGATCCCACAGTCCAAATCGAACTCTCCGCAGGTGGCGCAAGCACTGGTTGCCGCCCAGACCCGCTACTTGGCTTATGTCCTCTACAACTACTTCTCGCTCCCGCGGCAGCGACCTACCTTCGCCTCTTTCCGGCGGTTGCTTTCTCCGTCGTCGATCACCTCCTCCTCGCTCACGACTTCTCTTTCCCTTTTCCTTCACATGGCTGGTGCACCTCTTTTGATTAAAAACAAGTGGACGAGGACGACTCGCTGGAATATTCCATGAGAGAGAGGGAAATGCTTTCGGAAAAGCAACGGTACGGACCCCACGATAGTGCCCAGTCTCATTGACTGTGGAATTCTCGAGAAATCTCAGTTGTAAGTGCAGCTGCAACCATGACAAAAGAACGAAAAATTCAGTTGCTAGTGAAGCTATAACTGGGACGAGACAAAAAAAATCTCGAGTGCAAGTGCAGTTGCAATTAAGACAAATAAAATCTCACTTGCAAGTACAGTTGCAACTGAAACTAAAAGAAAAAATCTCACTTGCAAGTACAGTTGCAAGTGTAGTCGCAACAACTAGTACAACAAAAGAAAATCTCACTTGGGAGTGCAATTGCAACTAGGGTGTACTCGAGAAAATCTGAGTTGTAAGCGCAGTTGCAACTGGGGACTCCTCGAGAAAATCTCAGTTACAAGTGCAGTTGCAATTGGCGCATCCTCGATAAAATCTTACTTGCGAGTGCAGTTGCAACTGGACAAAAAAGAAAAAAAATCTCATTTGCAAGTGCGGTTGCAACTCGGACAGAAAATTAGAAAAAATCTCAGTTCGAAGTGCAGTTGCAACTCGGACAAACAGAAAAAAAAAGTTGCAAGTACAGTTACAACAGAGACGAGAATATAGAAATCTCTGTTTCAAATGTAGTTGCAACCCGGGACGTACAATAAAAATAGTCTCAGTTGCAAGTGCAATCAACTGGGAGAAAAGAAAATTTCCTCAGTTGCATGTGTAGTTGCAATTGGGGCATCTTCGAGAAATTTCACTTGCAAAGTGCAGTTGCAACTAGCATAAAAAAAATCTCAGTTGCAAGTGCGGTTGTTATTGGGACAAAAAGAAAAAAATATCATTTGCAAGTCGAGTTGCAATAAGGACGAGAAAAAAAATTGTTGCAAGTGCAGGTGCAACTGGGACGATAAAAGAAGTCTGAGTTGCAAGCGTAGTTGGAACTAGGAGAAAGAAAAAATCTCAATTGCATATGCAGTTATAACTAGGATAAAAAAAATCTTAGTTGTAAGTGCATTGCAACTGCCTTGAGACTCGTAAGGTCTCAGTTGCAAGTGCAGTTACAATTGGGACATCCTCAAGAAAATTTCGGTTGCAACTACAGTTGCAACTGAGTCATCCTCGAGAAATCTCACTTGGAAGTGCAGTTGAAAAATTGGACAAAAAAAATCTCAGGATACAAGAGCAGTAGCAACTGGGCATACTCGAGAAAATCTCAGTTGCAAATGCAATTGTATGTAACTGGGCATCCTAAAAAAAATATCAGTTGCAATTGGTACAAAAAGAAAAAAAAACAGTTATAAGTGCAACTGCAACTGAAACAAAAGAAAAAAAATCAGTTCCAAGCACGATAACAACTGGTACGAGAAAAAAAATCTTAGTTGCAATTGGAACAAAAAAGGAAAAACTCTCAGTTGCAACCGGGACAACCCCACATGAGATTTAATAAAGGAAATGAGAATTATAATGAGAAGAAAACAAAAAAACCTAGGAAAAACAAGAAAATAAAAAATACAAGTGTACCTTGACAACCCCACATGAGTTTTAATAAAGGACATGACAATTATAATGAGAAGAATAAAATAAGCACAAGAAAAACAAGAAAATACAAAATAAAAATACAAGTGTACCTTGCTCCCTTTCAAAAAGCAAAAACAACGGAACACACATAACAATCACACACTTAGATTGTTTTTTTAAGGGCAAAATCACACGCTTAAATAGGGCCAACTTTGTAGACACAAAAAGAAAAAGGGAAAGCCCATCAAGAGAGACGATAGAGGTAGAAAATAAGAAAAAGGCCCATACACATACCTATCCCTGAGCGGGCGAATCCTAGTTGCCGCGTACCGCGGGAGCGTTTAACTCCCGCGTACCCCCTGCGGCTTATGGGCCTGGCCCAGTTATTTACGTAGTCGTTCATTCGAGGCAGCTCCATGTTCCTTCTTTCTTCCCCGACCGTCCCACCGCAGCGGGACTGCTTCTATTCCGGTAATGCCACGCTGCGCGCCCCCGTGCCGACGTACTTCTCCGGCGCCATCCCCTTGTCGCTCTGCCAAGATCCAGGCTCCAAGCTCCGCGTCGCCGACGTACTTCTCCGGCGCCGTCCCTCTCCGGGACTGCTTCTTTCACTGGTTCGGCTGGCGGCTCAGATCCAGTCGCGTCGTGTTGCCGTCTCCACTCTTTGTCGCCGTCGATGGCGACTCAAGGTTCGTGCTTCTATCTTCCCTTTCCCCGTCCCGGCGGCATCATATCTGTCCCCGTACCTTGGGTTCCGATTTAAGTTGCCCAAACCGCACGAGCTGGCCGCTAGGGTTAACTGATTTAGCTCTGTTTGTGACAGGATCTAGTATTTTTCGAGTTATATTTCCACTTCTAGGATGTCGATTTCTGTTTACTTCTCTAGGATTTGTGTGGTAGTCATCGGTGTTCCTCTTTTTCGTTGCCCAAATCGCACTAGCGAGCTGGAACGTTTTTCCTGATTTCTGCTCTGTTTTTCTTCCGTGATCTTGTCTTTTCGAGGTATATACCACTGCTAGGATGTCGATTTATGTTTTTTTCCTAGGATTTGTGTGGTGCTCACCTGCGTTTTGTGAGCGTAGCTAGCTGATAGGATTTTTGTGGTGCTCACCTGCGTATGGATGGCTAGCTGATAGGTGGTACTGGCTCGGTGGCTCCAGTGTTAATTCTGAACGACACACCAACTTTCATTCAGTTACTGTTTACCGAGGCTTAATGGTTTAGCCTTCTGCGAGAAGAACATTTGGGGGAATTGCTCAAGTGCCGTTGCTGCTTTTTGATTACTGGTTGGGTGCATAGCTTTTGACTATGCAATTTCCTATCCTGTATTCATATCTTCAGATACTGGAAGATTAAATGTGTATCATCATATTGTTAGCATATGTAGTTTGTTTATGTCACCGAAAGTCTAAATACATCCAGAATTGCTTATTGAAGCTAACCATGCCTCCTGAAAATGCATTTGGAATAGGCAGATTTGAATTGATAGCAGCTCATTTCAGTATGAAAAATGCCAACATTCCGTCACTGCATAAAGTTTTTGTGATATGGTAGCTCACTTTGCGACATGTCCTTGATATTCTCCTTTAATTTATTTCTGGAGTTTTTTCTACGAGGTAACTTTGGTAGCCAACGGGGTTTGTACTAGTTCAGATACTTGAGTTTTTTTGTGTAGCAACTGAGTTATGTAGTTATTCTACATAGATTGTTCTGGGCAATTAAGTTGGTCATATAGTTTGTTCAGACATGGCAGTGAGCTAGATGTTATTTTTTGGGGTCTGTTTTTTGGTTCTTGGTAATTATTTAGTCTGTAGTTTATTCAGACATTGAAATAAGGACGAACTAGTTTTTTCTGGGGTAATTGGGGGTGTATGTAGTT
This sequence comes from Poa pratensis, assembly GCA_947311845.1. NCBI lineage: Eukaryota > Viridiplantae > Streptophyta > Magnoliopsida > Poales > Poaceae > Poa > Poa pratensis. The sequence continues at coordinate 5,810,333 of CAMZMU010000046.1, forward strand.
TGCTGTTTTCTTCTCTTATGAAGATATCCATGAGTCTTCTTTTTTGCTGGTTTTCCATATGGTTGTGTAACTAAATAGATTCTCCCTTCCGTCTTCTTCGGTTTTGCTCCTGTGTGGTAAATATATGTGCCATATCTGATAGAGGGGAGTGGTCTATGATTGTTTTTTGTATGTCATATAGTGATTTACTGTAGCATTTTTCCCCTCAGGTGGATGAATGTTTCTTTTTGTTCTTATGATTGTTCCCTTTTCTATATGTGCAGGAGATGTTGGGATGAATAAGGTAATGTAGTTTTTATAATGATGGGAAAGATATATGGAGACTTCAATTGCGCCTTTTTTATTCTTTCAACAATATAATGATTTTCTTGCGATCTGGTGGTTAATATATTTTTTTATCCATTTTTTCTTGCAGGATTTAATTCCAAAATACATGATGTTGAAAGCTTTCACAATGTTCTACTCTACACTGAATGCGGTCGAAGTTGAGCATTTCGAGAGGATGAAGAAGCACTAGGTTCAGCAGCTGAACATTTTTTGCACTGCCATTTTTGCAGGAGAAGATGATGAAACCTAATGCTGTCACGTCAAAACTTTTCGCCAGTAGCTTTTCTTATGAAACTGATGCAAATGTCAGTTTTGAACTGATGCTTCCTATGTTGATATATCCCCCGGGAATTATGTAATATGTTTTGCCAAGAACTTCGATAACAAGAGTTTATCACTTTTTTTATCCTTGAAAACTCCAGTACTAGCTTCGAAAACTAGTTTTATCCTGTTTTTCGGCCCAGGTCAGGGTGGTTAGTCACGATTTTTATTCATTTATGTCAGTCAATGCTTTGTTGTGTCTGGCTGAGTGGCTATAACTTTCTACTGTGTTTTAGTTTTGTAGCGGTTTTTTTTAGATCATTCAAATCTATAATGTGTTCACCTACTTTTTGAAAGATTTTTTTAAAAATTAATCTTTGTAAGATTGTTTCGGCAGTTTTTAAATTCTGTTCAACGACGTTTTCAAAATTGTTCAAACATTTTTTTAAAAATCAATCAAGACCAGTTTCTGTTCAAACGGGTTTTCAAAGATCGTTCAAGACCACAATCTATTCAAACGGGTTTTCAAAAATCGTTCAAGACCACTTTCTGTTCATATGGGTTTTCAATGTGTTCAAACGGGTTTTTCAAAGATCGTTCAAGAACATAATTTGTTCAAACGGGTTTTCAAAAATCGTTCAAGACCACTTTCTGTTCATATGGGTTTTCAAATATCGTTCATGATCACAATATGTTCAAATGGGTTTTCAAACATTGTTCAAGACCAAATTCTGTTCAACGGCGTTTTCAAAAATCATTCAACACTGGATTATGTTCAAATGGGTTTTCCAAAATTGTTCAAACCATTGTTTTTAAAAATCGTTCAAGACCAGTTTTCTGTTCAAATGGGTTTTCAAAGATCGTTCAAGACCACAATCTGTTCAAATGGGTTTTCAAGAATCGTTCGAAGACTAATTTATGTTCAAAAATCATTCAAGTACACAATCTGTTCAAACGGCTTTTCAAAAATCGTTCAAGACAACAATCTGTTCGTAGATGGGTTTTCAAAAATCGTGGAAGACTAATTTATATTCATATGGGTTTTCAAATATCGTTCATGACCACAACATGTTCAAATGGGTTTTAAAAAATCGTTCAAGACCAAATTCTGTTTAATGGTGTTTTTAAAAATCGTTCAAGACTGGATTGTGTTCAAATGGATTTTACAAAATTGTTCAAACCATCGTTTTTAAAAATCATTCAAGACCAGTTTCTGTTCAAACGGGTTTTCAAAAATCGTTCAAGACGACAATCTGTTCGAAGACGTGTTTTCAAAAATCGTTCAAGACTAATTTATGTTCATATGGGTTTTCAAATATCGTTCATGACCACAGTCTGTTAAAATTTTCGAAAATATCGTTCATTTTCACAATCTGTTCAAATGGGGTTTCAAAAATCGTTCAAGACCAAATTCTGTTCAACAGCATTTTCAAAAATCGTTCAAGACAACAATCTGTTCGAAGACATGTTTTCAAAAATTGTTCAAGACTAATTTATGTTTATATGGGTTTTCAAATATCGTTCATGACCACAATCTGTTCAAATTTTTTGAAAATATTGTTCATGACCACAATCTGTTCAAATGGGTTTTCAAACATTGTTCAAGACCAAATTCTATTCAACGGTGTTTTCAAAAATCGTTCCACACTGGATTATGTTCAAATGGGTTTTCCAAAATTGTTCAAACCATTGTTTTTAAAAATCGTTCAAGACCAGTTTTCTGTTCAAATGGGATTTCAAAGATCGTTCAAGACCACAATCTGTTCAAATGGGTTTTCAAGAATCCTTCGAAGACTAATTTATGTTCAAAAATCATTCAAGTACACAATCTGTTGAAACGGGTTTTCAAAAATCGTTCAAGACAACAATCTGTTCGAAGACGGGTTTTCAAAAATTGTTCAGGACTAATTTATGTTCATATGGGTTTTCAAAATACGTTCATGACCACAATATGTTCAAATGGGTTTTAAAAAATCGTTCAAGACCAAATTCTATTTAATGGCGTTTTAAAAAATCGTTCAAGACTGGATTGTGTTCAAATGGATTTTACAAAATTGTTCAAACCATCGTTTTTAAAAATCGTTCAAGAACAGTTTATGTTCAAACGGGTTTTCAAAAATCGTTCAAGACAACAATCTGTTTGAAGACGTGTTTTCAAAAATCGTTCAAGACTAATTTATGTTCATATGGGTTTTCAAGTATCGTTCATGACCACAATCTGTTCAAATTTTTGAAGACCACAATCTGTTCAAATGGGTTTTCAAACATTGTTCAAGACCAAATTTTGTTCAACGGCGTTTTCAAAAATTGTTCAACACTGGATTATGTTCAAATGGGTTTTCCAAAATTGTTCAAACCATTGTTTTTAAAAATTGTTCAAGACTAGTTTTCTGTTCAAATGGGTTTTCAAAGATCGTTCAAGACCACAGTCTGTTCAAATAGGTTTTCAAGAATCGTTCGAAGACTAATTCATGTTCAACGGCGTTTTCAAAAATCGTTCAAGACCACAATCTGTTCAAACGGGTTTTCAAAAATCGTTCAAGACCACAATCTGTTCGAAGACGGGTTTTCAAAAATCGTTCAAGACTAATTTATGTTCATATGGGTTTTCAAATGGTTCCCGATTATGGTTCCGATTTTTAAAATTGGTTCCTGTTTTTAAAATGGTTCCCGATTTTTGAAAATGGTTCCGACTTTAAAAATGGTTCCGGTTTTAAAAAATGGTTCCGATTTTTTAAAAATGGTTCCTAATTTTTAAAAATTGTTCCCGATTTTTAGAAATGGTTCCCGATTTTTGAAAAATGGTTCCATTTTTTGAAAATGGTTTCGACTTAAAAAATGGTTCCCGATATTTGAAAATGGTTCCGATTCTTAAAAATGGTTCCTGATTTTTAAAAATGGTCTTCGATTTGTGAAAATGGTTCCGACATAAAAAATGTTTCCGGTTTTAAAAATTGTTCTGATTTTTGAAAAATGGTTCCAGTTTTTGAAAAATGGTTCCCGATTTATGAAAAATGGTTCCATTGAAAATGGTTCCGATTTTAAAAATGGTTCTTGATTTTTCAAAATGGTTCCGATTTTCAAAAAATGGTTCCAATGAAAATGGTTCCGATTTTAAAAAATGGTTCCTGATTTTTGAAAATGGTTCTGATTTTAAAAATGGTTCCCGATTTTTGAAAATGGTGAAAATGGTTCCGATTTTTAAAATTGTTCCGTTTTTGAAAATTGTTCCGAATTTTAAAAATGGTTCAGATTTTTAAAATGGTCCCAGTTTTTAAAAATGGTGATAAAATGGTTTCGGTTTTTGAAAATGGTTCCGATTTTCGAAAAATGGTTCCATTTGTTTGAAAATGGTTCCATTTTGTTAAGTGGTTTAGATTTAAAAATGGTTCTGATTTTAAAAGATGGTGGAAAATGGTTCCGATTTCCGGAAATTGGTTCCATTTTTTTGAAAATTGTTCCGACTTAAAAAATGGTTCCGATTTTTTAAATGGTTCCGATTTTTGCAAAAAAGGGTTCTATTTTGTTTTAAAAAATTCAGATTTGAAGACTCAAATTTTAATTCTGGAAAAAATGAATTAGGGAATGAAAAAATATGAAGCAGTGAAGAATGTGCTCATATATTCCCAGCAGTGTGACCACAAATAAGTGAAGATGGAGATTTTTGAAACGTGCACATAAGGTGAGCACACGATTTTTTTTTAAAAGGTTCTTCAAAGTGAACAGGCATAGCGATCAGAAGAAGCAGCGAAATGTCCCCGCTTTCGATACCTGAAAAATAAACGGAAAGAAACAGTACGCGAAACAGTACGTCACATAATTGGGCCAAGGCCCAGTACCGTGCAGGCGTCGCTGGGGGTACGCGGAGCGTACTCCCGTCCGCGTACCGCGATAACTAGGTGCACCCCCTGAGCGCGGTGGAGAAAAGATTAAAGGAAATAGGCCCAGACACACGTATACCTTCGAGGCAGGTCGCCTAGCTACGACAAACAATTGCACTAATCTCAGCACTAGATCGGACGGTTAGGGAATCGATTGAGCGCTATGCTAATTATCAATCGATTGAGAATTAGCAAAACCGTCTTTTAATCATAGAATCAAACGAGAGGGAAACGGGAGGGAGGGGCATAAGGGGAAAACTAGCGATCGATTTGCATGTGCGCCTTGCTTTGTGGGATAAATCGAAAAAAATCACGCCTTATACTTAACTAGTTGGCATGTACTTGCAACGCACGTTTTCACAATTAAACGGGGCAATTTAAAAGTAGAAAATATTTGCAGGTGCAATGCACTTGTCGACAAATACATACACAAAAATTAGTCTAGTTTAAAAAAATATTGATGTACACAAGTAATTCTGAAGCCAAAAAATAATCAATTATTTGCATAATGTTTTCGTCTAGAATGGCTGATTGTCAACTTTTCCTAGTACTATTTTGTACATTATTGAAAAAACATAATGTTTGTGTTCATAACAGTAATGTGTAACATGTGACATTATTTCTATCACTTTTAAAGAATTAAAATTGTACTATATACATTCACAACATTAACGAAAGAGTCTAAACGAATTAGTAGTGTCTTTGGCCAAAGAGAAGCCGAAGACGCCGTCGAGTATACCTGGCCATCTGTCGGGCCGGGCCGGGCTCGGGCCTAAAAAAGCCCGACACAGAAAACCCACTGCCCAGGCCCGCCCAAAAGCCCGAAAGCCCGGCGGGTCGCCGGGCCGCGGGCCGGGCTTCTTCCTGATTTGCGCAAAACCCACTGCCCAGGCCCGCACGTCGGGCCTAAAATTGCTGCCCAAGCCCGGGAATTTCGGGCCGGGCCGGGCCGGGCTGGTCGGGCCGGGCTGCCCATGCCCAGGACTACCGTCGAGCGAGGTGCTGGCCATATCTGACTGTACCATATATTTATATTAAATGATACTGTGTACAGTACATCTGAAGAATCGTCACCGACAAATTAAAATATGCAACAATAATCCCTTCTTAACGAACTTGACAAGTACTCCCTCCGTTTAGGTATATAGGGCCTCTTATGAAAAAATATTTGTTCCTAAACTAGGCAGAAATAAGGCTCCAAATATTAATTAACCTAATTAATTAGAAGCTACAAGCCCTCTCTCTCCTCCTACAATTGCTCCTAACGGTGGTGTGAGATGGTTTGACCAATGCATGGCTTGGCTAGTTAATAGCCTAATTAATGTATTGTTCCTATTTAATTGCTGATTGGGGAGTAGTATAACTAGTCATCATCTACCTTGGTCGCGGTGCCTTTTAGTAGAGGCCCTATACACCGAAACGGAGGGAGTAAATAAATAACAATCATCATAGTATGCCCTGTTCTACCCCACGTTTAGTCGTCCGTTGAGTTTCCCTTGAATAAAGAAGAAGAAGAGATAACTGACTCACGATTTTTTAGGACGTGGGTAACCAGAGGGAGGGACATAGTTGGGAAATTAGCAAACTGCACGCATGAACTGAACCTGACGCGTCAGTGACATCAGATGGATCGAGTTGGTGGAGCATGTGGGCTCGGAGCCGTGTCCACAACCTAGAACCAGCGCAGGTCAGCCGCGGCGACCGGCGGAATTGGATTCGTCGCCCCAGGCGCTCCTCAGTCCTCACCGCCGGCAAGCCACCTCGCCGCCCCGCCTTCCTCGCCGGCGTCAGCCTCGCGCGCCGCCCGTATTATCCGCCACCGGCAGGCCCCCGCTTCCCTGCAGCTAGCAGGGCCCCCGAGCCGTTCTGCTTTCTCCGCCGCCGGTAGGGTCGTCGCTCCGCGCCGCCTTCCCCGCCCCCGCAGGGCCCTGCGCCGCCCCGTCTTCTCCGCCGCCGGCAGGCCCCACGCGCCGCTCAGCTTCTGCTTCGCCGAGCTTCAGGCATCCCCAAGCTCCCGGCTCTCGCTCCCGTGCCTCCTACCTACCCCGTGCGGCACGGCTCCGCTGCCCACTGGACGCCGCTGCCCCGGAGTCCCCCGCGCCGCCCCTCGAGCCGACCAGCGCCACCGGTGGGAGGCCACGACCTCGTCTGCTCGCCGCGTCGCCGGCGGGAAGCCGCGCCCCTCCTACTCCCCGTCTCCTGTATGCCTCCTCCCCGTACCCGGCCGCCGGCGAGGCTCCCGGCCACTTGCTCTCATCCACCGGGGTGTACTGTCCACTAGCTACTATGATTGGTAGCGTGAGATCAAAACACACAGATGACTATCTTGAAGAAGAAGTTAGAAAGCAGAAGGGAGAAGTAGGAGGAAAGATTTAGATTTCTCCTTCATCAATTCAGTCATGTCTCACACGTGTACCCGGTGGTTGAGCTTATACTCCTCGCTCACGCACGCCACACGCACATGGCACGCAGGCCCACTCGACAGCCTCACTGTCAACACACACACAGCGCCACCTCACTGACTGGTGGCGCCCACCTATGTCTAAGGCTCGACGTCCTGCGTGACATTGCCTCCCTGAGAAATACTTGCTTGGCCCAAGTCCATTTAATTTGCAACTGGGTAATAGCAGAGTTGCCCTTTTTGACCATGTGTCTGTCAAGAATACGCTCCGAGACAGTGTTCATCGCGTCCAGCTGCGGCAACTGCTTCAAGTCCGAAAATACTGGAGTATAGTTTGGCATGTAGTCCTTGAGCTGGGAAACGTGGAACACTGGATGCACCAGACTACCATGAGGAAAATCAAGTTTGTATGCTACCTGTCCAATGCGCTCCAGAACTTCATAGGGCCCAAAATACTTGTACGCCAATTTCGGATAAGGACGATTGACAATGGATTTCTGAACGTATGGCTGGAGCTTGAGAAGTACTTTGTCTCCTGTGTGGAATTTCTTCTCTGTGCAGTTTCGGTCAGCTTTCAGTTTCATGCGATTCTGAGCTTCCACTAGATGAGTCTTCAGGAACTCAATTTGTGCTGCACGCTCCTGCAGCATATCCAACAAAGGTGACTCCATGTCCACTGTGTTATCAGGCATTGCTCCAAAATTTGGTTCATGCCCGTAGAGAGCTTTGAAAGGGGAACTACCCAATGCAGTGTGGAAAGTGGAGTTGTACCAGAATTCACCAAGGGGTAGCCAACGTTTCCATTGTTTGGGATTCTCCTGGATGCTACAACGATCCACAACCACCAAGATTGTATTTGCTCCCTCTGAATTTGGCAATCCCTCAATGAAATCCATCGTTATATCTTGCCAGGCTCCTTGCGGTATCGGCAGAGGCTGCAGTAACCCATTTGGATGTTGGTTTGAGTGCTTCACATGTTGACAGACGTCACATTGTTGGACAAACTCTGTGACTGCAGTTTTCATGCCAGTCCAAGCAAACAGACGCTTCCCGCGTTGGTATGTGGCCTGGATCCCTGAGTGACCACCGACAGCGCTAGCATGAAACACTGAAATGAGCTTCGTTTGCAAGGCTGAATGTGATCCCAGCCACACTCGACCACGGAGGCGAATAAGACCCTGCTGCAGTTCATTTCCCTGTGCATCAGGACTTGCAAGTGCCAATTCAGTCAGGCGCCGTTGTGCCTCAGGATCTGTCACATAAGAGTTAACCACTTCCTGGAGCCAGGTGGGCTGAACTTCAGAGCAGACTTGAATTGCCAGAAGAGGTCCAACGCGTGACAACGAATCTGCAGCAAAGTTTTCAGACCCTTTGCGGTAGATGATCTTAAATTGCAGGCCCATCAACCTAGCCATTGCCTTGCGTTGTAAAGGTGATTGGAGTTGCTGCTCATCAAGGAAACATAAGCTGTGGTGATCTATTTTGATAAAAAAATTCTCCTCGTTGTAGATAGGGCCTCCATCTCTCAGCAGCCATGATTAAGGCCAGCAACTCTTTTTCGTATATGGACAATTGCTTGTGAGTGGCACTCAGAGGCTTGCTCAAGTAAGCAAGAGGATGCTGGTCTTGCATTAAGACAGCACCAATTCCTAAATCGCAAGCATCTGTTTCTACCACAAATTGTTTGCTAAAATCAGGTAATTGTAGTACTGGAGTGGATGCCATTTTATCTAACACAACTTCTGCTTCAGGTGTCACAATTGCCATGGCCCAGACTTCATTGCCTTTGTACCATTTAACAAGTTGTTCAACTGGAAGTTCTTTAAGTGTATCCAATGGTGGTGCTTGCACCCACACAACTGTATCATGTGGCCATTAACTGGGAAAGCGAGGCAGTGATTCTTCCAATCTGTAACCATCGGACTGTGTTGTTTAAGCCAATCCATACCAAGAATTGCATCATATGCTCCCAACTCAAGAACTCTCATTGTAGTATTGAATGTTTGACCTTGGCACCACCAAGCAAGATTAGGAACTAGTTGGTCACATTGCATAGTATCACCATTTGCAATCTTGACTGTCATGTTCTCAGTTGTCTATGTGCAACACTTGATTCTGTCCACCATAGCTGAGTTGATGAAACTGCTGCTGCTGCCTGAGTCCACTAGAATTAAAAGTACTTGATTGCCTATCATAGCTCGCAAGCGAATCGTCTCAGCCCCATCTGTACCAGCTATAGCATGGACAGATAAGCTCAGTTGTTCTGCTTGAGCAATATCATGAAGTTCCATCATGTTTAGCACTTCATCTGACAGCCGTTCAACTTGCTCCTCTAACTCCATTACATGTGCCTCAGTATTTGGTTTCTTGGCACATTGGTGAGTAGGATCGTATTTGTCTCCACAGCGAAAACACAGACCATTGGCTCTGCGATAATCCCAGAGCTGCATGTCCTTCCACAGGTCGCCGTTCCTTATTTTCAGTGGCTGCTTGCCCCCATCAGGTTTCAGTGCAGTAGCTTCAGTGCGAGCTGGATACTGCACTCGCTGGTACCCAGAGTTGTTCTTGGCATTATTCCACACCTCTTGCTGCACTCGAGCTAACAGATAAGCACGCTCGAGTGTTGCAGGAACTTGTGACTCCACTGCTGCTCGAAATTCAGGCTTCAGACCACAGATGAAATGGGCGATAAACAGATGGACGTCATAGTGGTGATTGAGCATTGTAGCCTTGTAAACCTGCTCCTGAAATTCAGTCTGGTACTCTTCCACTATCGTGCGCTGCTTCAGACTGATCAGACTTTTCATTACCTTCCTGTGGTCATCACCACCAAACTGCTCCTCTAGTGCTGTGATGAACTGCGGCCAGGTGGTGACCACGTTCTGCAGTTTGTAGGCCTGCCACCACATCGCGGCTTGTCCATCTAGATGCAATGTTCCCGTTGTCAACCACAAGGCAGGATTAATGTTGAAAATGCGGAAATAATCCATAATCTGATCCTTCCAAATACGAGGCCAATCACCATTAAACCGAGGTACAGACATCTTAGGTAGAGGAGCCCGACCTGGTGGATCCCTCTGAAGAAGGGTCGATCTACCGCCGCCAACGCAGCCCCGCCGCCCAGAAGACCACCGCCGCCGATCTCCTCCGTGCCACGCGCTGCCGCCCCACTGGATCCGCCTCCCGCCGCGTTCCCCTTCCAATTTGGAGTAACTGGCCGTAGCGAGGAGTTGCCGCTGCCCTGAATTACCTCCGCCTCCGGGTCCGGGTCGTCCTCCTCCGCTCGAGGTGCGTTGCGGGAGCCCGGTTCGAACGCATCTAGGCGCTCCGTGAACTTGTGGAGGGCGCGCGCCGTGGCGTCATGGAGACGCGCGCTCTCCTGCACCGCCTCTGCCTGCGCGTCGAACTGCGCGCGCATCTGCTGCTGCGCCATGTCGATCTGCGCCACCGCGCCGTGTAGTAGATCGAGGGCGGAGTGGATCTTCGCCAGTTCCGCCTCCCCGAGCGCCGCCGTCTCCGACATCGCAGCCAGAACAAGCTGGGTCTGCGCGGATGGTTTGACGGGTGCCGTCGCGACGAGATAGCTAGAAATCTACAGATCAAACGCGCTTCGGAGTCACTCCAGAGATCGATGAATCCGATACCAAGTGTACTGTCCCCTAGCTACTATGATTGGTAGCGTGAGATCAAAACACACAGATGACTATCTTGAAGAGGAAGTTAGAAAGCAGAAGGGAGAAGTAGGAGGAAAGATTTGGATTTCTCCTTCATCAATTCAGTCATGTCTCACACGGGTACCCGGTGGTTGAGCTTATATTCCTCGCTCACGCACGCCACACGCACATGGCACGCAGGCCCACTCGACAGCCTCACTGTCAACACACACACAACGCCACCTCACTGACTGGTGGCGCCCACCTATGTCTAAGGCTCGACGTCCTGCGTGACACGAGGCTATTGACGCTCGCAATCATGTATCCCGGCCGCCGACGCGGCTTCTGCCATGGCGGTCTCTCAGAACCATAAGTGCTGAGGGGCAAAACGCAAAAAGGGACAAATAACGTTTCGGGATTTGGTGATTTGTGTTGACTTGTGATCTGGGCCGTAGATCGAAATTAAACGCGTGAGATTTAATGTATCAACATAGCACAACATAAGTTTGCTCTTTTAATAGTAGTATATAGATGAAACGGAGGGAGTATATTATACCGTGTTGTGGTATGTCGTGGCTGTTTTGCACTTTAGTCGCTCATGTTTTAGAAAATCAATCCCGAGTCCCTACTTATCCTTCTCTCTCACCCGATGCCCACGCAACAAAATCACACGGGCGGCATAGCACGCGCGTGCCGGACCGAAATTCTACATCGGCGCGGCGGGTCTCCGCAGCCGTAGCGTCGTCCTCCTCCTCCGGCGATGTAGGGTGTCGTGGTCCTCCCCACCCCCTCCGCCCTACACCCCCAAGGAGCCATGGTTGAGGCGGGAGCACCCGCGCTCCCCCTAAGGCTCCGCCGCGCGATGCACTGGTCCTGGCCGAAAGCTGGAGGATGTCACATCACCGACTTCAATCATGCCGATGGGCTACTCTATTCTCTTCTTCCCAAACGAAACTGGAGACTGGGTCAGGAGTTTGGCGATTTTGCGGTAGCGCCTTCTTTAGCTCCAAGGTCGTGCCGCCCTGCGCGTAGTCCCCCCAGTAAGACCACCTCTCCTGACCCAGTCCCCTATAATCGGGTGGCACGCCCCCGTCGTTCCCCACCCACCACCAGTTCGAGACGATGTCATTTTTTCATCATCTCCTGAATCTCGACTTGTCAAAATCGTATCACCGTGAACAGTTCGCAACTCGTTTCTCCTGCTTGTGCCTAGCTTGCATGCGTTCATCGCACATTCAAAGATCTTATGCTATCTTTGAATCTCTGATGACTATGCATTTTTTGACGGTTGGTAAAGCTCACAGTAGCCTATCAGAATTCTTTACATAGCATGGTTGTTCTAAGTAGTCAGGATATACTATAGATACACATAAATCCAGTAGGTTGTATGGTTTCTTTCTTCGTAAGAGTAACTTTAGCAATGCCTGGTCTGAAAGTTGCCAATTAAAAATTGTCTAATGGCTCAATCAGATAGATGAATGGATTTAAAGGATTATTATATTTTCTACCAAGTTTACATATAAGATGGACATGGTCTAAAATCTTAATAATGCATATAGAGTACACCCACTTGATTGGGATCACACCATTAACTAGATTATTTTTCACTAATTTCTTGACTAATTTCCATTATTCAGGTTCTGACTTCATTTGAAGTGTTGTTTCAATTCTTTGTGCGGTTGGAGAAAACACTTTATGACTGGTATGGCAAAAAATTTGATCACCTTCTTGTGGAATCATGGTGCCCATTTGGTAATTTGTCTTATAGCACTAGTAGAAACAAGACCTTTGGTCCAGAGCCGAATGGAGCTCTAGTACCGGATTAGCCACGAACCCGGACTAGAGGGGGGGACTAGTCCCGGTTCGAAGGTTACAAGGCCGCAACGAACTCGTACCGGTTCGTAGGGGACTTCTAGTCCCGGCTCGTAATACGTACCGGGACTAGAGAGGTCTAGCCCGGCAGGACAAGTTCGAGACCCCTCTAGTACCGGTCCGTATTACGAACCGGTACTAAAGGTCTCTCTTTAAACCTGTAAATCTCCCGCCGACGGTTGCGCCTTGGAAGTTGATCAGCTGTAACATCCCAAAAATATTAATCAATATTATTATTCCAAAAATGAGAGCCAACAAAAACTTTTGTTAAATATTATGTGTTGTCTGCAAAATATTGCTTGTGGTAATTAATCCTTGTTGCTTGTGTTATTCCTTCTTGCTAGTGGTTTGTTGTTTGCTCTAAATAACAGCAAGAAGAAAAGAAAAGAATTGAAATAGCAAATAAAGCAAGAAAAATAAAAGTGACATTTGTGTCCCACAAATTCTCCAAGTGAGAATTTCAAATGGTTTCAAACAAAATTCAGTGGAGTGGGTTTATAAACACTCCCCATTTTGTTCCTACCACTTTCCCCTCTCAAATATTATTTTTGAACTAGTTTTAAAATCCTAAAATCAAAACAAATTGAAATATATTAAAATGCCTTAATTAAAACACTATAAAAGAAAATGTTTCAAAACATTTTATTATTTTATGCCAATTTTTGTGGAGCTTCTGTACATTATGGGAAGGCCCCACAAATTTTTGCAAATTTTTCTAAAATGTTTAAATACCCTAATTAAATCCTAGAAAACCTTCTGGATTTAACAGAAGGACTAAAACAGAAATAAAAAAAGAGGCAGAGAGGAGGCAGGGGGTTTTCTGCAAAAATGTCATCCCCTACCTCTCTCCCTCGCCCCGACGTGCCGCCGTGTCGCCACCACCGTCGTCGCCGTTTCCAAGCCGCCCAGGCCCCCCCTGCGCGCGCGCCCGGAGCCTCTGCTGTCTCTGCGTGCAGGAGAGAAAACTCGAGCCCCTCCCCGCGCCATTACGCCGCCCTCTGCCCCGATGCATCGCCGTGGCATCCGCGGCGTCGCCGGCCAAATTGGCCCAGCCCTCTGCGCCTCGACACGCCCAGCTCCTCTAGACGCTTCTAGAACGTGTCCGGACCCCGTTAAGCACCAAGCCGCCACGAGCCTCTGCACCCTCGCCGCGTAGCCGAGAATTGGTCACCGTAGACGCGCCATGGCCGCCGCCGTGGACCTCGACCACCATGGACCGCCCCGAGCCTATAAAGCCACCCCGAGACCTCACTGAAACTCCACACCCCTCCCTCGATCTCTCCCTCGCTCCAATTTGGTCTGTGCACCGCCAGAGGGCCGTGCACCGCCGCACCCGTCGCCGCCGTCAAGGTCGATCATCGCCGCAACACCACACCCTCCCATTTTTCCCTCTCTGGCCTGCACTAGCTTCTCTCTGCTTCACCGCACTCACCGCGCCCTTTTTCCCTCTGGATTGTGTCCAGATTCGCCGTGGGATCATCGCCGGAGCTCGTGCCCGTGGCCGTGGAAGTTGCAGACCACGCCGTCACCGCTACACTCCGTCCCAGCAAGCACAACTCGCGCCACAACCTTACCCGAGCCTCCGCCGTCGATTCACGTCATCGCCGCCGTCTGCCGTGCCCTCTAGGTGAGTTTTCCGTCCACCTCGCCGTCGCCGGCGCGGCAGCGCCGCTCGTTTTAGGTCGTCGCCGATGGCGACCTCCGTGAGCCGTTGGATCGAAGATCTACGGCCACGTACCGCTTCGTATTAAGTTAGACTGCCATGTGGGTCCCACTGTCATAATTTTAATCTTTTCCCTCGCGCGCGTACCGTTTCGCTGAGTCACTGACGGGTAGGACCCACCCGTCAGGGATTTCAACATTATCCACAACAGTGGATTTTTCTAATTTAAATTCTCTGAAATTCTCAGTACTGATGTCAACTTTGAAATTAAATATCTCGAGATTTAGGAATCCAAATAAATCAAACTCAAATGTTCTGGAAAGCTTATGAAATTGTTTAACCAACACAATTGGTCTCATGTCATTTAATTAAATAGTTAAAAAGTATTATTGAAAATGCCACAGAAGGTTTAAAATCTAAACTTGTTTGTTTCTGATACTCTGTTAGTCCAAATAATTCCAAACCAATTTTGCTAGCTTAGTACTGCCTTGTGTTAGCTCCCCTAATTTTGGTAGAATTAATTAAGCAGTATTAATTGTTGACTTTAAGATAAACCCTTCTGGACTAAAACAAACAAATATGTTTATTGGTTGATCCAAATGAGTTAGGACCAATTTTGTTAGCTCACATATAGCCATGTTTAGTTACCCCTAAAAGGGTTTAATTTTTGGAACAATAGAATTTAAATGGTAGCTAAAACTTGATTATTAAGCTACTGGATTCAATCCAATGTGTAGGGAGTTTGGTAACTCCAAATGATCCAATTCAAATTGGGTTGTATTCTACACATCAGTGGCTTTCCATAGAATTTTAGTTTGTATTTTTGTGACCAACAGAACTCAAGTTGTGGAATTAAACATGAATAACTAGTTTCTGCCATAATTTGGACTTAATTAAATAATGTTTAATTCAATTTATTTGAAAACCAAATTGTGTGGTTTGATGTGTGCAGTAGCTAATTGTGATGTTTATGATTGTTGTGTTGAGATGATTGCTTGTATAGCTTAGTGATTGGTTGCATTGTTTGTTTATTAATTAGACGAGAACGTTGTCGGATATATCGAGGAAGGAGAGTTTGCTGAAGTTGAAGAACAAGAGCAAGATCACTTTGCCAAGCAAGGCAAGCTATTCTCTGAGCTTGCACTACCAACATATGCATCTACTTTCATAACATGTTTTACTCTCAAAGCAAGATTTATAAAACTCATTTCAAAAGTATATGGATATTATTTTGCCACCCTATGTAGTAGTTTATATAAAACTTTAGGATGGGAAAACAATGTTGTTTATTCAAAACTCCTTTGAAATGTCTTGTGAGTTTATGGAATGCCGAGATGTCGGTGTTGTGTTGGAAAAGTGGAAAAGTGGTGATGTTTATGAAAAATGCACAGTGTGTCCTTGTACTTACGTCAACCATCCAATACCCTGTGCGACCACCTCCACCACATATGGGAAAAGGGCGTAGTCATATAATTTGCTCATATTAGTATGGGACTCCTCAACAACGAGGATGACCTCGTTCCATGAGGGGATGGTCATGGCGACCTACCCCCTGACCTGGGTCCTGGCATCTGAGAATGGGGGATTGAAGGGTTCGCTCGCCGGGCAGAACTACGAGTCCTCACACTTAGGTTTCCCGACGGGGAATCTGGACTGGGTGTTGATGGAAAGGATGATAATTTCGTAGCGGTAGGATCCTATACTAGCATGAGCAAAGGACAGGCTATGGTCGGCGGCTTACTTCGCATACACCTGTATGGCGAGACGTGGCGGACACGATGAGCTGCCGGATGGATGTGGGATAAAAGCGTGCTACCTCTGCAGAGGGTTAAAACTATTCGAATAGCCGAGTCCTCGGATATGGACAGCTGGGAGACCCTACTTTGACCATGTGCAAGTTTTTGGAAAAGCTTTTAAGTTTAAAAGAAATTGAAATGGTGATGGGGTTACACAGCTATACCAAATGAAGTGGTAGGAGTTGTGGGAATAAATGGACTATGGTGAGCCATGGTCATGAAAAGGAGGAGTTTTTGAGAAACAAAATGAGATGGTGACTTCTTTCAAAGATGGTTATAAAACTCTTCTTACCTTTTTCAATAAAGATATAGAGATGTTTTAAAACAAATAAGAGTGCATACTCATGTTGGGGTAGTTTGCGAGTACATTCAAATGTACTCATATTGGTTTCGTCCCTGGCTATTGTCCTAGCCAGACTACGAGGAGGAGCACTACGCCGAGCAGGAATATGGCGACTTCTACGCCAACTAAGGATCTCCACAAGTCAGCTGCCTGTCGGGTTGTCATCGTTAGAATATGATGTCTACTACGCCGTAGCTTCCGCTGATATATTGGTTTGGCCCATGAAGGCACCTATGTAAGAACTTGGTCTAAATGACCATTTATGTAAGACTTTTATTCGGTACTGTAATGGATGTAAACTTTGGTATCCAATTCGGATTATGTGCAACGACAGACTGATCACGGGATCGTTGTGTTAAGCATAATCGGGTATTTCGGACAGCTAGTCCGGGGTCCCCACAGACTTGGTATCAGAGCCATCCTGACTTTAGGAAACCTTAGTTAGCATGGTCGTTTGTCAAATGTTACAAAAGATGAATTTCTAAAAAGAAAGGAATGAAGTATTTTCGAAAATTGCTTATCTCCAATCCTCTTACTTATGCAAAATTTTACTCTCATTAAATGTTACATTTTCCTTGGTATCCCTAAAATTTTGTACACCTCTCATTAAGTTTAAAATTTGACTCACTTGTTGCCCTACTATATTAAAATTTTGATATACTTGTCACCTAACTAACTTAAAATTTTGCTTAAAAACTGTAGATGGCACTCCACTGGACCGAGTTCGTTCAGCTGGAGAAGGACAGCAAGTTGACGTTTGAGAGGGACTTGTTCGAGTTGACCAAGCTGTTAGGTCGCCCCGCTCCAGAGTTTGAGGGAGCTCAGATTGATGTTCACGGTGTGGAAGGCTGAGCTGGCTCATCAGATCGTCAGTTCGCAGGAACATCAAGTCTCCCAATTCCGGACGCTCATCTTCACCACCAAGGAGGCCACCTGGGTTGACGGTCTCTGTACTGCTACACAGAGGATGCTAGCCCGACTTTGTGAGGAGCACAAGGCGGAGTTAGTAGACTCCCGTTTCCGGTTCTACGGGAGGCGCAACTGTGATGGACACCCTACTCCTTCACCTTACCACCCGATGTTTGGGAGCTACATCATGGACATGGAGATCTTACTTCAGTGCACTCAGGATGATCTGTTGCGCACTAGGATTCAGCTCCACTTCGACCGCGAGTCGCTCGTTGAGCTTCGCGAGAACGAGATGAAGCTGATGGTGGAGAAGGTTGCTCTTCTCAGGAAGAGGGCCCAGCTGAGGAAGACTATCGTGAAGCTCCGCACGAAGGTGGCAGAGCAGGATGGACTGATTGAGGATCTAGAGCACCATACTGACGAGATGGAGGAGGAGGGCGAGGATCTCCGCAAGGAGAACGACGCTTTCCTCAGTGACGATGATGACTTCGTGGAGGAGATGGACTGTGAGGAGGAGGATGATGAGGAGGAGTTAGTTGACGAGGAGGAGGAGCCACTCGAGCCAGTTCTCGAGGACGAGGAGGAGGATCCCGAGGAGCCAGCCTACCAGTCAGATGCTGACGTGTTAGAGCTGGAGGTTCCACCTCAGTAGGCGAGTGACTTGATCACTACCGCAGGATTAGGTTGACCCCCTATAGCTAGTCGAGTAGTAGCAGTGGTTCTTTTGGAAACCAGATGTTATGTTGTAAGCTTGAGGTTGTAAGCTTGATGTTGATGTGAACTCTTTGATGTGTTGTTTGTGAAATATAAGTATGTTTGTCTTGTTTAAATCGTGTGAACTATTTTCATATAAATCTTAGGATTAATCAACCACTTGAGAGATCATCTTTTCCCTTAGTCGAACTTTTCTTGCCTTGTCTCTTATACCCGGTGTGCTTCAGGATGCCACCCCGTCGCAGCAATGCGGAAGGATCAGGATCAGCACCACCACCACCGGACCCAACCCCCACCCAACTTCTCGCGCTTATCATGGAGGAGCGTGAAAATGCCCGGCAAGAGCGCCAAGCTCATCTCGCTGCCTTACAACAACTCGCAGCCGCTTATAACAACAACAACAACAACAACAACAATGGTGGTAACGGCAATGGCGATGGAAACCAGCGATCTACCTTGGGTGATTTTCAGAAGACCAACCCACCCACCTACTCCAAGGGACTTCACCCACTAGAAGCCGATGATTGGCTTCGCACCATCGACAACAATCTGGAAGTTGCTGCTGTGGGAGAAAATGAGAAAGTGCTGTATGCAACCCACTATCTCGCTGGACCTGCAAGAGCTTGGTGGGAGACTACCAAGACTCTCCAGCAGCTGGTCATGTTATCAACTGGGCTGAGTTCCAGGAGAAGTTCCGCAAGAAGCACATTCCCTATGGACTCATTGAGAGGAAGAAGGATGAGTTCCGTAAGCTGAGGCAGGGAAGTAGAGATGTGGTCGGTTATCTTGAGGAGTTTACCGACTTATCTCGGTATGCCCTGATGACACCGACAAAGAAGAGAAGAAGATGGAGCGTTTCATGAGTGGACTTCATGATGAACTGCAGTGTGCTCTGGTTATCCATGACTTCCGTGATCTGGAGTCACTTGTGGACAAAGCCATCCAACTGGAGACCAAGCGCAAGTCTATGTATGAAGGTCGCAAGAGGAGGATGAATGCTCAGGAAGGTTCGAGCAGCCAGAAACCCCGTATCTTTCAGCAGAACCCCAGGCCTGCTATCGTCCACCCCAAGTTCCACGCCCCAATTTCCCTAACCGCCCGAACAACTTCAACCGCCCCAATGACAATAACCGTCCCAGAGGAAACTTCAACAACTTCAACCCCAATGCCAATGTTGTCTGCTTTGAATGTGGCAACAAAGGTCACTACTCCAGGAATGCCCCAATCCAAGAAGCCTGTCCACGCCCCAATGCACCTGCACCGAACAATGGTCCAGGCCGCAATGGAAATGGTAATGGCAAGAATGCCGCACCCCGCGGGAATGTTGCTGTTGTCAGAGGCCGTCTGCACCACATCAATGCTGAAGAGGCTGAAGAAGCGCCAGATGTTGTGCTGGGTACGTTTCTTGTCAACTCAGTACCTGCAACTGTTCTGTTTGATTCTGGTGCTACCCATTCGTTTATTACCAAAGAGTTTGTTTCTAAGGGAGGTTTAGTCGGGAGTCTTTTACCCAAACCAATGTTGGTACAAACCCCAGGACTGTTAGCCAAAACCAACCAGATGTGTTCCGAAACCCCCATAGAAATTGGAGGAGGAAGGTTTGCAGCCGACCTAATTATCTTAGGAAACCAAGGCATAGATGTTATTCTTGGAATGGATTGGTTAGCCAAGTACCACGGTCGTATTGACTGTGCCCGAAGAGCTGTTTCTCTCACTTCTGATGATGGAGTTGAAGTGGAGTATGCATCTGAGACCAGCCAGACCAGACCCGGATGCCATGAGAGCATAGCTCGACCCGCCCTAGATGAGATCCGTGTTGTTCATCTGTTCAAGGATGTTTTCCCAGAAGAATTGCCTGGTATGCCGCCAGACAGGGATATTGAGTTCATAATTGAGCTTATCCCAGGAACATCCCCCATATCCCAAAAGCCTTATCGGATGAATCCGGAAGAACTGGTGAGTTGAAGAACAGTTGGCTGATATGCTAAGCAAAGGTCTTGTCCGCCCAAGTGCTTCACCATGGGGATCACCCATTATTTTTGTGGACAAGAGAGACGGTACCACACGCCTGTGTGTGGATTATCGCAAGCTGAATGACGTGACCATTAAAAACAAGTACCCTCTTCCCAAGATCGAGGATCTGTTCGATCAAATGAACGGAGCCCGAGTCTTTTCAAAGATCGATCTTCGGACAGGTTACCATCAGTTGAAGATCCGAGAGACAGATATTCCCAAGACCGCCTTCACCACCCGTTACGGTTTGTTTGAATACACCGTCATGTCCTTTGGCCTGACCAATGCCCCAGCCTATTTCATGAATCTCATGAACAAGATTTTCATGGAGTACCTCGACAAGTTCGTGGTAGTTTTCCTTGATGACATCCTTATTTATTCCAAGACCGAAGAGGAGCATGCTGAACACCTGCGTCTAGTTTTGGAAACCCTCCAAGAGCACCAGCTGTATGCCAAACTTAGCAAGTGTGAGTTTTGGCTCAGTGAAGTGGCATTTCTTGGACATATTGTATCCGCTGGAGGAATTTCTGTTGACCCTGAGAAGATACAAGCCATTCTTGACTGGTTATCCCCAACCAATGTTTTTGAAATCCGAAGCTTTCTCGGACTTGCCGGTTATTACCGCAAGTTCGTCGAAGGATTTTCCAGTATAGCCAAACCTCTGACCCAACTGTTGAAGAAGGACAAGAAATTTGAATGGACTCAGAAGTGTGAGGATAGTTTCCAAGAACTGAAGAAGAAACTAACCTCAGCCCCAATCCTGATCATGCCAGACGTCACCCAGAGTTTCGACGTGTATTGCGATGCATCACGCCTCGGACTTGGTTGCGTTCTGATGCAAGAAGGCAAAGTTGTGTCGTATCTGTCCCGGCAGTTGCGACCGCATGAAGAGAATTACCCAACCCATGACTTGGAGTTAGCTGCTGTGGTCTTTGCTCTTAAGAAGTGGCGTCCCTATCTTGCGGGACATCGCTGCGAGGTCTATACAGATCACAAAAGCTTGAATATATTTTCACCCAGAAAGATCTGAACCTGCGACAGAGGAGATGGATGGAATTAATCAAGGATTATGATATTGGAATCCATTATCACCCTGGAAAGGCTAATGTGTTGCCGATGCCCTTAGTCGCAAACCTTGCACCCTGAATGCCCTGATCCAAGCCGAACAGCCAGCCTTGTTCAAAGAGTTCCAAGATTTTGGACTAGAGCTTGTTAGCCATGGTTATCTCGCCAATTTAGAGTTAACCCCAACCCTGATGGATCAAATCAAAGAAGCCCAAAAAGGTCATGAAAGCATAGAGGGAATTAGGAAAAGATTTCCCTCGGCAAAGCACCCGGTTTTACCGAAGATGCTGAGGAGTGCTGAAATTCAATGACCGTATCTGTGTGCCCAATGTCACGGAACTTAAGGAGTTAATCCTGAAGGAGGCCCATGAGACCCCTTACTCAATCCACCCCGGCGGAACCAAAATGTACCAAGACCTTCGAGGAAGATTTTGGTGGCATGGAATGAAGCGAGAGATTGGTTCATTCGTAGCCAAGTGTGACATCTGCCAGCGAGTTAAGGCTGAACATCAGCGACCCGCTGGATTGCTTCAACCTTTGAAAATTCCCGAGTGGAAGTGGGATGAGATTGGAATGGATTTTATTACCGGACTTCCAAATCCAACCGAGGCCATGATTCAATCTGGGTCATCGTTGATCGACTGACCAAGGTTGCCCATTTCATCCCTGTCAACACCACCTATCGGGGACATCAGTTGGCCGACTTGTATATTTCCAGAATAGTGAGCCTGCATGGTGTGCCTAAGAAGATTGTATCTGATAGAGGCACGCAATTCACCTCAAGGTTCTGGAAATCCCTTCATGAAGCCCTCGGAACCAAGCTAGCATTTAGCACAGCTTATCATCCCCAGACCGATGGCCAAACTGAGCGAGTGAACCAGATATTGGAGGACATGCTTCGTGCATGTGTTCTATCCTATGGTTCCAAGTGGGAAGATTGCCTTCCGTTTGCAGAATTCTCGTACAACAACAGTTATCAGTCCAGTCTGCAAATGGCCCCTTTTGAAGCCCTTTACGGCAAGAAGTGTCGTACACCCCTGAATTGGTCCGATACAGGAGAAGGCAAATTGTTTGGACCAGATACCCTCCGTGAAGCTGAAGAGCAAGTTCAGCTTATTCGTGAACGTCTCAAAACTGCCCAATCCCGTCAGAAGAGTTATGCTGACACCAAGCGCCGTGACCTCACTTTCAGTATCGGAGATCATGTTTATCTCCGAGTGACACCCCTTAAAGGAATGCAGCGTTTCCATGTCAAAGGAAAGTTAGCGCCAAGGTATATTGGACCCTTCAAGGTCCTTGCTCGTCGAGGAGAAGTATCCTATCAGCTGGAGTTACCCCGAGAGTTAGGAGATTATCATGATGTCTTCCACATTTCCTTGCTCCGGAAGTGTCTTGAAGTTCCTGACCAGCCTGATGTTTTCAAAAACATCGACCACCTCTCCATCGACCTGAACCAAGACCTGACCTATCGTGAGAGACCTCTCAAAATTCTCGAAGAAGATGTTCGTGTTACCCGAAGACGTGCGATCAAGTTTTACAAAGTCCAGTGGACTAACCACTCTGAAGAAGAAGCAACTTGGGAACGCGAAGACTATCTTCGAAGTGAATTTCCAGACCTCCTTAGTACCCAGGCCTAGCAAATCTCGGGACGAGATTTATTCTAAGGGGGAAGGATTGTAACATCCCAAAAATATTAATCAATATTATTATTCCAAAAATGAGAGCCAACAAAAACTTTTGTTAAATATTATGTGTTGTCTGCAAAATATTGCTTGTGGTAATTAATCCTTGTTGCTTGTGTTATTCCTTCTTGCTAGTGGTTTGTTGTTTGCTCTAAATAAAAGCAAGAAGAAAAGAAAAGAATTGAAATAGCAAATAAAGCAAGAAAAATAAAAGTGACATTTGTGTCCCACAAATTCTCCAAGTGAGAATTTCAAATGGTTTCAAACAAAATTCAGTGGAGTGGGTTTATAAACACTCCCCATTTTGTTCCTACCACTTTCCCCTCTCAAATATTATTTTTGAACTATTTTAAAATCCTAAAATCAAAACAAATTGAAATATATTAAAATGCCTTAATTAAAACACTATAAAAGAAAATGTTTCAAAACATTTTATTATTTTATGCCAATTTTTGTGGAGCTTCTGTACATTATGGGAAGGCCCCACAAATTTTTGCAAATTTTTCTAAATGTTTAAATACCCTAATTAAATCCTAGAAAACCTTCTGGATTTAACAGAAGGACTAAAACAGAAATAAAAAAAAAGAGGCAGAGAGGAGGCAGGGGGTTTTCTGCAAAAATGTCATCCCCTACCTCTCTCCCTCGCCCCGACGTGCCGCCGTGTCGCCACCACCGTCGTCGCCGTTTCCAAGCCGCCCAGGCCCCCCTGCGCGCGCGCCCGGAGCCTCTGCTGTCTCTGCGTGCAGGAGAGAAAACTCGAGCCCCTCCCCGCGCCATTACGCCGCCCTCTGCCCCGATGCATCGCCGTGGCATCCGCGGCGTCGCCGGCCAAATTGGCCCAGCCCTCTGCGCCTCGACACGCCCAGCTCCTCTAGACGCTTCTAGAACGTGTCCGGACCCCGTTAAGCACCAAGCCGCCACGAGCCTCTGCACCCTCGCCGCGTAGCCGAGAATTGGTCACCGTAGACGCGCCATGGCCGCCGCCGTGGACCTCGACCACCATGGACCGCCCCGAGCCTATAAAGCCACCCCGAGACCTCACTGAAACTCCACACCCCTCCCTCGATCTCTCCCTCGCTCCAATTTGGTCTGTGCACCGCCAGAGGGCCGTGCACCGCCGCACCCGTCGCCGCCGTCAAGGTCGATCATCGCCGCAACACCACACCCTCCCATTCTTCCCTCTCTGGCCTGCACTAGCTTCTCTCTGCTTCACCGCACTCACCGCGCCCTTTTTCCCTCTGGATTGTGTCCAGATTCGCCGTGGGATCATCGCCGGAGCTCGTGCCCGTGGCCGTGGAAGTTGCAGACCACGCCGTCACCGCTACACTCCGTCCCAGCAAGCACAACTCGCGCCACAACCTTACCCGAGCCTCCGCCGTCGATTCACGTCATCGCCGCCGTCTGCCGTGCCCTCTAGGTGAGTTTTCCGTCCACCTCGCCGTCGCCGGCGCGGCAGCGCCGCTCGTTTTAGGTCGTCGCCGATGGCGACCTCCGTGAGCCGTTGGATCGAAGATCTACGGCCACGTACCGCTTCGTATTAAGTTAGACTGCCATGTGGGTCCCACTGTCATAATTTTAATCTTTTCCCTCGCGCGCGTACCGTTTCGCTGAGTCACTGACGGGTAGGACCCACCCGTCAGGGATTTCAACATTATCCACAACAGTGGATTTTTTCTAATTTAAATTCTCTGAAATTCTCAGTACTGATGTCAACTTTGAAATTAAATATCTCGAGATTTAGGAATCCAAATAAATCAAACTCAAATGTTCTGGAAAGCTTATGAAATTGTTTAACCAACACAATTGGTCTCATGTCATTTCATTAAACAGTTAAAAAGTATTATTAAAAATGCCACAGAAGGTTTAAAATCTAAACTTGTTTGTTTCTGATACTCTGTTAGTCCAAATAATTCCAAACCAATTTTGCTAGCTTAGTACTGCCTTGTGTTAGCACCCCTAATTTTGGTAGAATTAATTAATCAGTATTAATTGTTGACTTTAAGATAAACCCTTCTGGACTAAAACAAACAAATATGTTTATTGGTTGATCCAAATGAGCTAGGACCAATTTTGTTAGATCACATATAGCCATGTTTAGTTACACCTCAGTGGCTTTCCATAGAATTTTAGTTTGTATTTTTGTGACCAACAGAACTCAAGTTGTGGAATTAAACATGAATAACTAGTTTCTGCCATAATTTGGACTTAATTAAATAATGTTTAATTCAATTTATTTGAAAACCAAATTGTGTGGTTTGATGTGTGCAGTAGCTAAATTGTGATGTTTATGATTGTTGTGTTGAGATGATTGCTTGTATAGCTTAGTGATTGGTTGCATTGTTTGTTTATTAATTAGACGAGAACGTTGTCGGATATATCGAGGAAGGAGAGTTTGCTGAAGTTGAAGAACAAGAGCAAGATCACTTTGCCAAGCAAGGCAAGCTATTCTCTGAGCTTGCACTACCAACATATGCTTCTACTTTCATAACATGTTTTACTCTCAAAGCAAGATTTATAAAACTCATTTCAAAAGTATATGGATATTATTTTGCCACCCTATGTAGTAGTTTATATAAAACTTTAGGATGGGAAAACAAGGTTGTTTATTCAAAACCCCTTTGAAATGGCTTGTGAGTTTATGGAATGCCGAGATGTCGGTGTTGTGTTGGAAAAGTGGAAAAGTGGTGATGTTTATGAAAAATGCACAGTGTGTCCTTGTACTTACGTCAACCATCCAATACCTGTGCGACCACCTCCACCACATATGGGAAAAGGGCGTAGTCATATAATTTGCTCATATTAGTATGGGACTCCTCAACAACGAGGATGACCTCGTTCCATGAGGGGATGGTCATGGCGACCTACCCCCTGACCTGGGTCCTGGCATCTGAGAATGGGGGATTGAAGGGTTCGCTCGCCGGGCAGAACTACAAGTCCTCACACTTAGGTTTCCCGACGGGGAATCTGGACTGGGTGTTGATGGAAAGGATGATAATTTCGTAGCGGTAGGATCCTATACTAGCATGAGCAAAGGACAGGCTATGGTCGGCGGCTTACTTCGCATACACCTGTATGGCGAGACGTGGCGGACACGATGAGCTGCCGGATGGATGTGGGATAAAAGCGTGCTACCTCTGCAGAGGGTTAAAACTATTCGAATAGCCGAGTCCTCGGATATGGACAGCTGGGAGACCCTACTTTGACCATGTGCAAGTTTTTGGAAAAGCTTTTAAGTTTAACAGAAATTGAGATGGTGATGGGGTTACACAGCTATACCAAATGAAGTGGTAGGAGTTGTGGGAATAAATGGACTATGGTGAGCCATGGTCATGAAAAGGAGGAGTTTTTGAGAAACAAAATGAGATGGTGACTTCTTTCAAAAGATGGTTATAAGACTCTTTTTACCTTTTTCATTAAAGATATAGAGATGTTTTAAAACAAATAAGAGTGCATACTCATGTTGGGGTAGTTTGCGAGTACATTCAAATGTACTCATATTGGTTTCGTCCCTGGCTATTGTCCTAGCCAGACTACGAGGAGGAGCACTACGCCGAGCAGGAATATGGCGACTTCTACGCCAACTAAGGATCTCCACAAGTCAGCTGCCTGTCAGGTTGTCATCGTTAGAATTGGATGTTTACTACGCCGTAGCTTCCGCTGATATATCTGGTTTGGCCCATGAAGGCACCTATGTAAGAACTTGGTCTAAATGACCATTTATGTAAGACTTTTTATTCGGTACTGTAATGGATGTAAACTTTGGTATCCAATTCGGATTATGTGCAACGACAGACTGATCACGGGATCGTTGTGTTAAGCATAATCGGGTATTTCGGACAGCTAGTCCGGGGTTCCCCACATCAGCCGGCGTTTTGATTGTGCTTTGGAAGATGATCAGCCCGGCGTTGATTACTACGGAATTTAATCACTACGCCGCCCGCCGGCCTCTCCTCTTACCCTATAAAAGTTACACTAATCCATGGCCTTAAGCACACCTAATTATCTCTCTAATCCTTGCAAAAACTCTCTCTCTCTCTCGATCGCTCTTCTTCTATTCCAATGGAGCCACTCGCGCGCGTACCTCCGTCTCGGTTGTACTACTTCATCAAAGAAGATATACACTTCAAGGTATGGGTCACCCTCCGTGCATCACGTGTGGAGAGGTGGATCCGCGACGTGAAGAAGTTCTTCCTCGACGCCGCACCGATCAAGTGCGTTGGACTCAACTGTGAGTTCACCGACCCTCTCCCGGGTCGACAGAGGGATCTTTCCACCCGAGAAAAGGCAGCGCGCCGCCGTCCTTCAACTCTCGGTGGCGTCCGAGACTCTTGTCTTCCAGATCTACAAGGCCGATGGGGTGCCGCAGCTCCTCGTGGATTTCTTAGGTGACCACACCATCAACTTCTACGGCGTGGCTATCCACAATGACGTGCGGATGCTGCGCTACTACGGAATTGTTATTCCGTCCGCGGTCGACCTCCAGAGGGATCGCCGGAACCCAACCGGCAATCCTACTCCAAGTCTGTATGCTCTCTCCAATGCTATCATTGGGACAAAACTTGAGAAGAAGAAGAACAACAAGATGGACAAGAAGAAGGGTAAGGACGACGACGACTTAGAAGACCTCCGAATTTTCCGTTGGGGCAACGTTCCATTGAGCTATGAGCAAGTCTTGTATGCCGCTCTGGACGCTCGCCTCGGCTTCGAGATTGCACGGAAGTGGGATAGTCTACGTGGCTATAATACCAATGACGACCGTCTTAATGTCGTTGATGAGTAGACTAGCTATATAGTGATGTGTGTGCTCCCTTTGTGTGTTCTCATGTAAATTTCGGTCAATTCGGTCCATTCGGTTACCTAAAACTAATGACCGAAATATTTGGATTCCTATCATTTTTCTATTCGATTTATACATATTATTTGTCGAATTTCGCTTTACGGATTTAAAGATATGAATTTATCCATATTAAATTGAAAATGGCAATAATAATGTAAAATTCATTTTTTTGTTATTTGTTAACAATTATTTTTGCTTAATCATTAATATTTATGCAAAAGATTATATGTACACAATATTTAGATTCCTATCATTTTTCTGATCGATTTATACATATTATTTGTCGAATTTCGATTTACGGATTTAAAGATATGAATTTATCCATATTAAATTGAAAATGGCAATAATAATGTAAAATTCATTTTTTTGTTATTTGTTAACAATTATTATTACTTAATCATTAATATTTATGCAAAAGATGATATGGACACAATATTTAGATTCCTATCATTTTTCTAATCGATTTATACATACTATTTGTCGAATTTCATAAGGGACCTCTACGAACCGGAACTAGAGGGGTCTGGCCCGGCAGGGCCACGTGCGAGACCCCTAGTACCGGTCCGTATTACGAACCGGTACTAGAGGTCCTCTGCTCTATATATGTCGCCCCTGCTCACCCTCTCTCTCTCTGTTTTTTTTCCAGCATTTAGAGGTGAGAGGTGTGTGCTAGTTTGTTGTTTACTTCTATGCACAAGAGGTGTTCGATGAAATGCCCGAGCTAGCCAGCTTCCTTCTCCTCTGTTCTTCACCACCGAGCTCGAGTTTATCCCTGTTTTCTTCACGATTTGTCAAGATTTGGCGGCGCCCCTTCTACTGAAGTGTCAAGATTTGGCGGCGCCCCTTCTATTGAAGTGTTCCAAGAGGTCAAGATTTGGCGGCGCCCCGTCCCCGTCCTCACTGCCGTCGATCGCCTGCGCCGTCCTGTCACCGGCACCACCTCGGTGAGCCTCTTGTTTTTATCTTTTATTTAAAAAATCTTAGTTGTATGATTTAGATGCATAATTATTACTTGCATATAATTTTCTTAGTTGTATAATTGTTTGTTATATATAGTGTCGGCCCAGTGAAATCCAGGGTGTGCTGGGCCTGTCCTCTACGGCCCTCGACACTTGATGGCAATTTTCGCTAAGGACCAAGCCTACGGCTTGGAGAGCCTCGCGAGGCGAATTGCCTCGCGAGGGCTTTTGAGGCAGCAGAGGCCTGCGGAGGCCCTCTCCACTGCTGCCCCCTCTTCAAGGAAATCTCCCCTGGAGAGAGGTCAACGCCGAATTCTCTACAGGGCATCCAAGCCCTCGTGGAGATCGCTTCGCTGCAAAGCAACCTCTGCAGAGCGCACATGGGCTCTGCAGCGGCCGCAGAGTGACGCGCGCCCTGCGCGCGGTGACGACGACGCCGCAGTTGCCATTTTGGTGATTAAAGGGGTCAACAAAGCTGTGCCATCCGCACCGGACTACAAGGTTTCCTCTTTGGTGATAAGGGGACCGGCCGGCGCTACGCTCCACGGCCAACGTCACCGTGGGCACCCCCACGTTCCTCTGCGGCCCCAGCTGGCCGTCCTGCATGGACGGTGGTTACTCTGCTACAGGAGTCAGCTTTACGCCCATGGACCGCGTCCATGGACAACCGGGCTGCGGTGCACCACGCTCTACCTTCTGCGCCACGTGACAGCCCTACCATAGTGCAAGCGCAGGGAGGGAGCACGGGGCGCCTATAAAAGGAGGACGAGCAGCACCGTAGCAAGGGATCGCATTCTCATTCCAGCATAGCCACTTACGCGCAAGGAAGAAGAAGACCACTGCTTCCCTTCCTTGTGTACACCATTGCCAAAAGAGAGCCCTCGGCAAGCTCATTGTACTGTAACCTCTACAAGCAGTGCAATACAGACAAGCAGGAGTAGCGGTGTTACCTCCACACGAGGGCCGTGAACCTGGGTACGGGCTGGTGTTCATCTCTGTCGTGATGTCCCTCCACTTGCTCGACGAGCACCGTCGCCGTGCAGGTTGAGGGTTGTTTGACCAACGTGTTCAGCCCCTTACACGAACTCTCTTCGTGAGCTTGACTATCCCTGTTTCGTGGGAGTCATTCTCCGACAATTGGCGCGCCAGGTAGGGGGCTGAGGCGCGTCTTCAACCTTCATCGACCTCTGCACCATGGCGGACACTCGCGCAGCTCGCGCCACCCGGCGGGCATCAGGCAGGGCAACCACCGAGCCCGCTGCCAACACCACCAACCCTCGCGGCCGTCCCCGCGCCAGCCGTGCCACGGGGCGCAACACCGCTGAACCGCGGTGGAGCACCCCGAGGACGACGACGGCCACCACGACGACCGCTTCGACGACGACGTCGACCACGGGCACGGCGAGGACGCTGAGTCCTCGCATCCGTCCCAGCGCCACAGCGCCTCCACTCTTGGGCGTCCAGCGCCCAGCCCAAACACCGCGCTGCTCATGGCCGCGGACTCTTCCGCTACCGCCCCACAGCTGAGGCGCACGACAACTGGCTCGGCCGCCTCCAGCACCTCGTCGACATTGCGGCGGCACCGCGCGCTGCTCCGCGGCGTCGCGCTCTCTGGTGCACCACAACTCCGGACGCGCTGGAACCACCGCGCATGGCGCACCTCCGCCGCCGCCTCCGCCAGGTCCGCCTCCAGCTGCGGCGCACAAGGCCGCATCCCACGCGTCTTCGCCGCGCGATTGTCAAATCGTGCAGCGGACACCCCCAGACGCGCGGGTGGAAATGGAGCGCCAGAAGGACCTCCAGAAGCGCATCGTCGAGGAAATCGGCC
Source organism: Poa pratensis (assembly GCA_947311845.1). Lineage (NCBI taxonomy): Eukaryota > Viridiplantae > Streptophyta > Magnoliopsida > Poales > Poaceae > Poa > Poa pratensis. Next base: position 5,840,537 of record CAMZMU010000046.1, read on the forward strand.
AAGCAGGGCGACAGAACCGCCGTGCTCTTCAGGGTGGCATCGCCTCGTACGCCACAGGTTGCGCGGCCTTCACCCGCAACCTGCGTCGCGTCGTCTGGCCACAGAAGTTCAGGCCTGACCTACCCAAGGGCTACGACGGCACGAACAACCCCATCGAGTTCTTGCAGCTCTACACCACCTCCATCCAAGCTGCGGGGGGAGACGACAAGGTCATGGCCAACTGGTTCTCCCACGCTCTCAAGGATTCCGCCTTGTCGTGGCTCCTGAACCTTCCCGAGGATTCCATTGACTCGTGGGAGGAGCTCTGCCAGCAGTTCGTTGCGAACTTCAAGGGCACGTACGAGCGCGCCCTCACCTACAACGACCTGCGAGCTGTGCGCCAGAAGCCTGGCGAGACCCTCCGCAGGTACATCCAGCGCTTCAGCCAAGTCCGCAACAAGATCCCGAACATCCCGGACTCGCACGTCATTGCGGCCTTCAGAGAGGGCGTCACCAACCACAGGATGCTCGAGAAGCTCGGCATCCATGATACCCTCTCCTCCGTGGTGAAGCTCTTCGACATCGCAGACAAATGCGCCAAGGCAGAAGAAGGGCTCCTCTTCGTCAAGGTGGGCTCGACAGACGACCCTGTCGAGGGATCCAAGACCCAGAAGAGGCGTGACGAGATAAAGCGCAAGCCTACCGCAGTCCTGGCAGCTGAACCCGACGCCAAGCATGTTCGCGAGGACTCCCAGAGGCTGGCGAGAAAAAGGTGGACAACCGCCCGTTCTGCATCTACCACAACAGGCGCGGCCATGCGACGGAGAACTGCTATGACCTCAAGCAGCTGAGCAAGAAGCGTGAGCAAGAAGAAGGCAGCGGTGGCCGCGGCAGAGGCCGTGGTTACCGCAAAGGTGGACGCAAGGGCAACTTCCAGAGGCCCAGGGAACTCAGGCGAATGCCGCCGAGAAAAACAACAATCTTCCCGACGAAGAGCCTGGAGGCTACCAGGCCCCCAAGGGTGCCATGGCATGCATCCTCGGCGGATCCCAGGCGCCCAAGTCGAACAACCAGTTCAAGCAGTTCGCTCGCGAGCTCAACGCAGCGCTTCCCGGGGTCGAGACGTCCCGCCCCCTCAAGTGGTCCCAGTACACCATCGCCTTCGACGCCAAAGATCACCCCAAGTCTACAAGACTGTGGGCACCCTCCCGTTGGTGTGCACCCCCACCATCAACAACATCGCCGTCGGCAAGACGCTCATTGATGGGGGTGCAGGCCTAAACGTCATCTCTGTCGAGACCTTCGAGACGCTTCAAGTGCCCTACGAGTGGCTCATGCCCTCCAGGCCCTTCACCGGGGTCACCAGCGGCTCAATCTCGCCTCTGGGGCAAGTGAGGCTCGCGGTCACTTTGGCACGCAGGAGAACTACCGCACCGAGCTAATTGACTTCGACGTCGCGCACATTGGCCTGCCCTACAACGCCATCCTCGGCTACCCCGCCCTCGCGAAGTTCATGGCCGTCACGCACCACGCCTACAACATGGTCAAGATCCCTGGCAGCGGTGGCACCATCACCATACGTGGTCACGTACAGGACGCCACGCGCGCTGTCGAGATCGCCTACAAGGCCGCTGCCATGGCATTCCCCGCTGACGAGGACATGGAGCCTCTCGAGAGGCCCAAGAAGAAGAAACAACTGTTCACTCAAGAGCAAGCATCTACAAAGAAGGTGTCGCTGAGCACCAGCGGCTCGGGGGCTGAGGGCTCGGGGGCTAGCGTCACCATAGGCGCTGGCTTGCCTCCCAAATAGGAAAGCGCGCTCGTCGCCTTCCTTCGGGCAAATTCTGACATGTTCGCATGGACTCCGTCAGAAATGTCCGGTGTACCAAGGGAGGTGATCGAGCACCACTTAGCCGTGTGTCCAGACGCACGCCCTGTAAAGCAAAAGCGCGGAAACAAGCCCCCGAGAAGCAAGCGTTCATCATCAAAGAAGTAGAGAAGCTGAAAGCAGCAGACATCATTCGAGAAGTTGCCCACCCCACTTGGCTCTCCAACGGTGTGGTTGTCCCAAAACCCAATGGAGGAGGCCGGCTCTGCATCGACTACACAGACGTAAACAAGGCCTGCCCCAAGGATCCATACCCCATGCCAAGGATAGACCAGATTGTGGACTCCACCGCCGGCTGTGATCTCCTCTGTTTCCTGGATGCCTTCTCAGGCTACCACCAGATCAAAATGGCCAAGGAAGACGAGGAGAAAACAGCATTTCTCACCCCTTGTGGTGTGTATTGCTACACTTGCATGCCCTTTGGCCTGAAAAATGCCGGCGCCACCTTCCAGAGGCTCATGAGGATCGCCTTGGGGGCTCAGATGGGAAGAAATGCAGAAGCTTATGTCGACGACATCGTGGTCAAGTCTCGCGAGGGAGACACTCTCTTGAAGGATCTCGAGGAAACCTTGCCAGCCTGCGCAAGGTGAACATCAAGTTAAACCCCGCCAAGTGCGTCTTCGGGGTGCCTTCAGGCAAGCTCCTCGGGTTCCTCGTGTCCCACCGCGGCATAGAAGCAAACCCTGACAAGATCAAGGCTATAGAAGACATGCAGCCACCTCGCCGCCTCAAGGACATGCAGCGCCTAGCAGGATGCATGGCCAGCTTAGGCCGCTTCATCTCCAAGTTCGGCGAGAGAGCCTTGCCATTTTTCAAGATCATGAAGAAATCCGGCACCTTCAAGTGGACTCCAGAGGCCGACAAAGCATTTGAGGACTTGAAGAAATACTTGGCTAGCTCACCAGTCATGGTAGCCCCCAGGGCAGGCGAGCATCTGAAGCTGTACCTAGCAGCCACTCCACAAACTGCAAGCGCCGTCCTGGTGGTGGAAAGAGAAGAGCCAGTTCTCCCCAAGAAAAGCACTGCCACACCAAGTCCAGAACCTCCCGACGAGGGAACAGTCTCTCCAGACCCAGTGCCAGACCCACAGCCTCAAGTCGAGTCCACACGAGCACCCCTGCCGAGGCTCCTCCACAGGCAAACCTCGCCAAAGGTCCTGAGGAGCCTCTCGAGGGAGCCGACGCTGCCGCACCATCAACGACCCTCGTCGAGCATCCAGTCTACTTCGTCAGTACTGTACTGCGAGATGCTCGCGAGCGGTACCCAGTGCAGCAGAAGCTCCTCCTCGCGCTACTCATCGCCTCCAGGAAGCTGCGCCACTACTTCCAGGGCCACCCCATCACGGTGGTCACGTCCTTCCCCCTGGAGCAGATCCTGCGCAACCCCAACGCTACTGACCGCGTCGCAGGATGGAACATTGAGCTGCAACCATTCAACTTGCGCTTCGACACCACAAGAGTCATAAAAGGGAGAGCGCTGGCGGATTTCGTCGCCGAGTGGACAGACCCAACTCCTGAAGAGCCTCGCGAAGAAGAAACCGCGTCATCGGGAGATACAATGCCAAGCCACTGGACCATGCACTTCGATGGAGCTTTCGCCTGCCGCAATGGTGGGGCTGGCGTTGTCTTAACCTCACCAAAAGGTGACAAGCTCTACTACGCCATCCAGCTGTGCTTCACAATAGACAAGATCTCCAACAACATCGCCGAGTACGAGGGCCTCCTCGCCGGGCTCAGAGCCGCAATCGCCCTTGGCGTCAAGCACTTACTCATAAAGGGTGATTCCCAGCTCCTGGTTAACTTCTCCAACAAGAGCTACACGCCTAAAGACGACCACATGGCCGCCTACCTTGAAGAGGTCCGCAAGCTCGAGAAGCACTTCAGGGGCATGGAGCTCATGCACATCCCGCGAAAGGAGAACCAGGAGGCAGATGACATCGCCAAGCGAGCATCACGAAGGCAGGCCCAGCCGGCCGGCGTCTTTGAAGAGAGACTCTCCAAGGCGTCCATAAAGCAGCCACAAGAAGCAGCAGCCACAAGCACAGACGAAGTACTCCCACCACCTCCTGTAGGTGGGGCACCCAACTGCGGTCCATCCTCAGGGGAGCGTCTGCTGCTGGCTATGGTGCATCAAGAGACAGGCTGGGTTGACGAACTCAAAGACTACCTGCTGAAGGGAGTCCTCCTGAAGAAGACGCGGAGGCAGAACGAGTGGCTCGACAAGCCAAGTCATACTACATCCTCGAGGGAGACCTGTACCGCAAGCGCCCAAATGGAATTGCACTCAAGTGCGTCCCCCCCGAGGAAGGCCGCATGCTGATCAGAGACATTCACAGTGGAGAGTGTGGCCACCATTCCTCTGCACGCACCCTGGCAGGCAAGGTCTTCAGGAGCGGTTTCTACTGGCCCCAAGTGCTTCAAGATGCCACCACCATCGTCCAGTCTTGCGATGCGTGCCATTCCACGCCAAGCAAGTCCATCAGCCTGCACTGGGACTCCAAACCATCCCGCTCTCGTGGCCTTTCGCGGTCTGGGGCTAGACATCTTGGGACCCTTCCCGAGATCACAAGGGGGCTACCGCTTCCTCTTCGTGGCAGTCGACAAGTTCACCAAGTGGGCAGAGGTTGAAGCAGTGCGCAGCATACCGGCCAGGGCAGCAGTAAAATTCATCAGAGGCCTGGTCTGCCGCTTTGGTGTGCCTAATCGCATCATCACCGACAATGGCTCACAATTCACCAGCGGCATCTTCAGGGCCTACTGCGAGAGCCTCGGCACCAAGCTCTGCTTCGCCTCGGTGGCTCACCCACAGAGCAACGGCCAAGCCGAGCGAGCAAATGCTGAGGTCCTCAAGGGCCTCAAGACAAGAAGCTTCAATCGCCTGAAGGGCTACGGCAAGGGCTGGATAGACGAACTCCCGTCCGTGCTCTGGTCCATCCGCACGAACCCCACGAAGCCCACTGGTGAGACGCCATTTGCCCTCGTGTATGGAGCTGAAGCAGTCCTCCCCACAGAGATCAAGCATGGATCCGCACGGGTCCTTGCCTTCAACGAGGACGATCAAGCAGACCTCCACAGCGACGACCTGCTGCTCCTTGACGGGTTGCGCCGCCGTGCCGCCCTCAGGGCAGCCAAGTACCAGCAAGACCTGCGACGCTACCACAGCCGCCACATACGTCCGCGCACTCTCGAGACAGGCGACCTCGTCCTCAGGAGAATCCTCTCCAGGGAAGGTCTCCACAAGCTCTCGCCAATGTGGGAAGGCCCCTACAGGGTCTCACACATCGCCAGGCCTGGCGCGGTACGCCTCGAAACGGAGGACGGCATCCGGTCAAGAATCCATGGAACATCGCGCATCTACGCAAGTTCTACCCGTGATCATAGTCACGCCAGACATTTTTTGTCTCTAGAGGGAAGCACACAACTTCACCTCCAAGCTTCACAAAAGCTTCTCCTCCCGAGGGCCAGCCCCTCTGAGCTCTCCTGATTACGTGCCGCCGCAGGCCGTGAAGAGTCTCAGCCACTGAATGTGGTCCCCATGCCTCGACATGGAAAACTTTATCTTGGTCACACCAAGTGTAATGAACCAATTCGTTTCTCAATGAAACATTGCGCTGAGGCGCCGCTATGTAATATTTTGGTGGTGAGTTTTTACTTTTCATCATCTTAGTTCATTTCGCGCTCATATTCTTCCCCATGCGCACCTCGCGAGCGGGGGCTGAGTACGGTGACTGTGCCTCAAGAGCACCCCAACAGCACCGCAAAATCCAAAGGATCCGAGCTCTAACACGTGAGCACGCTCTCACGCCTGTTACCTCCCAAAGAGCTCTGGCCCATGGGCTTGCTCCCAAAACACGCCACCTCACCAAAGGACCTTGGTACTTACTCTCCTCGCGAGATACCATGAGGAAGCCTATAAGCGCGCATGAGTGTTTACTACCATGTGCCTGCTTTGGGTTTGCCTCTCTAACCAATACAGGGAACAAGAGTCCTCCCCAAGGTCGAGAAGTCACGCTCCGACCCCTAGAGGGAGCGCACCATCAGGGAAGCCAACGCCCTCTACGAGGCCAAAGTCTCGCCAAGCTAAGTCTAGCGCTCGCGCCCCTCAGGAGTTTTTCTCCCTCTCACGAGCACCTGTCGTCCCTCGAGCGGTTTTTTCTCTCTCACACTCCATGGACTGCTTGTGCGTCAAAGGGGGCCCTCGAGCACCGCGACTCGAGAGCCCTTACCTCTCCAAGCCTTAAACACCCCCCGGCCTTGCCGAGTCACGCTCCGGCATACCGCAGCGGCGGTGTCATAGCGCAAAGAGATGGGTCCTGACGACGTAGAGCGAAGAAAGACATGGAACAGGGATAAAAGGCCCATCGAGGGGCACACACACATGTTTGCATACGATCAAAGTATCTTACAAGCCAGCATGAATTAAAACAAGTCTTAAAACAAAGATAATTGCGCCAAGCGCATCTTGTTGCAGGAGTGGCCTAGGCAGAGGGTTCACCATCGCCGTCCTCTTCAGCCTTTCTTCTTCGGCGCCTTCATCCTCCTCAGCGGCCTGCTCCGCCTCAACCCTCTTGAAGCGGTCGACGTAATCGTTGACTTCTTCTCGAACCAAGTTGGAGAGCTCCAAGGCTTGGTCCTCCTCGACGGGCTCGGTCACTGACTCGTAGTCGAAGCCGGGTTGAAGGCGCTGGAGGTTGGCGAAGACGCGATCGATCGCCACGGTCAAGAGCTTGCGGCACTCCTCATCAACAACATCGCCAAGTTCCGCCACAGGGCCCTCGAGCGCGTGAAGAGCTGATCGAAGTAGGCGAGGTATGTGGCGGCGTCAGCGTTCCCATGAACGGGAACAGCAGGGGCATCCACTCCTAGCTGCCCCGCGAGAGTGTTCCCCCGGGTCACCAAGGACTTGAACATGCGCTCCCGCTGCTGCGTCAAGACCGGCCGCCTGCACGCGTGCTCAGTCTCCTCAGCGCGCTCCACAGGGCCCACCTGAGCGGTCAACTCCCTCATGTCAGCCATCAGGGAGGCGAGGTCTTGATCTGCACGTTCGCGAGCCTCTTCCGCGCGGACGACCGTCTCTGGCGCGCCTCACTGGGAGTTCAGGTTGGCGTTCTGGTGCTCCAGCTGAATGTTGCGGGAAGCGGTCCTCCTGCTTCTGAACTTCCCGGCATATTCTTCGGCGACGGCGGAGCGGTATTCTTTCTGCTTGGCGGCCATCCTTTCAGCCTCTTCCTTCCTCGCGGCGAGCTTTCGGTTGGACTTCTCACAAGCTTTTGTGCCTGGCCACCTCCTCACCATGCTTGCCTATGGCCTCGGCCAGATTGCCCTCCCGCGCCTCAAGATCTGCGCGCTGCGTGGACAGCTCCCTGTCAGCCTGCAGTTGCTGCTCCTCGCGCTTGAGCACCTCCGCCTCGCGCGCCGCCAGTGCTTGCTCACGGGCATCCAAAGACACGCGGTGTTGGTCCAAAGATTTCGCGTAGCCTCCGACTCCGCAGCAAATTTCCCCTCGCGGTCAGCAAGCTCTTGGCGCTGAGCGGCTAGCGTGGTCTCGAGGGCCGCGCGCTCTGAGGCTGCGGCTTGGCGCTCCGCACGGCCGCCTCGCGATCTTCTGCAGCGGCCTGGCGCTCTGCCTGGAGTGGCTCCAGGGTCTCTTGAGCCTCGCGCACCGCGCTCTCGCGGACTTCCTTGGCGAAGCGCAGCGCCTCCTCTCGCTGCGCCTGCATGGCCTCGTTGTCGTGGCGACGGTGCTCCACGATCTCGAAGAAGCGGGTCCAGGCCTTCTCAAGTTCATCATACTCTCTGGCGAGCTCGGCCTCCTCAAGGCGAGTTGGGCCTCCAGCCCGTCCAGTGCACCCCTCGCCAGGCGGAAGGTAGAGCTGCGGCGGGCGCCGCTCCAGCTCCTGCCGCCCAGGACCAGAGCCCGCGAACTCCCACGAGACATGGAGGCTCCCTCGTGCGCACTAGTTTCAAGGGTGGGGGTCCCCGAGCTTGGGCCCGGGTCGACCTGGCCTGGGGGCTGTGAAGCGAGCCCTCTCCGTCGTTGGGGCCATGGGCTCCAGCACCGTCGTCTTCCATCGGCGCCTCCTCTCGAGCTTCAGGGGCTGGGGATGACTGCCCAGCCACCGTGAGGTCCGCCGCCGCCGTGCCCGCTGCGGCCTCAGAAGAAGCCGCCCCCTCAATATCTGCGTTAGGCGGGGGCGGCGGAGGAATCTTTCTCCGCCTCAGCGTCAGTGCCTTGGGGCGGAGGAGGAACGCTCTCCCCATCTCGACGTCGGCGCCTCTCCTCGCCGGCGAGCCGCTCCCCGCCTCCTCCGTGGCGACCTCCTCTTGCTGCTCAGGTGGAGTGACAGGGCGTGGCGGTGTTGGCGTCCGCACCACCGCCTCCTCCTCGGGGCGCACCTCCGCGGCAGGAGACGAAGCAGCCGCCCGGCCAGAGGCGCAACCACCACAGGCCCTGTAGCTCTTCCTCCACGGGCCCGGTAGCCTCTTCCGACACAGGCTTCGTGGCCTCCTCCACGACCGGCCCGTGGCCTCGTCTCCACGGGCCTGGCAGCCTCTTCAGCTAAGGGCTCCACAGGCCCCTCGACGGTTGCCGAGGCAAGGCCCCGCACCTCCGCGGCCTTGCGGAGCCTCCGGCGTTTTGCCGTCACCAAATCCCTGGCAAACAAGCAAGAAAGGCCTTCAAGAGGGGAGCAAGAGAATTCTCGAAAGATGTGAAAACAGGGACCAATGCTTACCCAGATGTCTTGGCGCGTGAGTCAACCCACATCGTGGTGGACGACCGCCACGACCTCGACGAAGCAGCTCCAGAGCCGGGCCCCTCAGGAGCAGTCTCAGCTTTCCTCTTGAGAGGGGTGCCCACTGGGCTCTTGGCGGCCCTGTCGTGAAAAGCCTTGGAGCGGGGATCGCAGCGTCCCGCTGCGGCCTCCTCATCGCTGTCTTCCTCCCCCTCCGCGACCTGGCGCGAAGGGGCCACAAGGAAATCCTCGTCCCCGCTGGACGAAATCTCCAGAACTTCTCCCTCGGGAGGAGCAGGTCTCGAAGAGCTCGCCTCCCCTGCCGAGGGATTCGCCCCTCCGCAGGTGACGCCCAGATCGGCATCAGATGCGGCGGGTGACTCCGAGGCCCAGTCCTCTTCCACCACGGGCGCCGCGGCCTCCTTCTTCTCCTCCCCTGCCAGGCCCTGAGGGTGAACTCCGGCATCAGCTCCAGGATCGCGAGGCGCTTCTTCGGAGTAATCTGATGGAGGGGCCTCGCGAGCTCACTGCGCGGCACAGGAACCTCCGGGGCGGTGAAGAGGATGCCCATAATAGAAGCAATGACGTCGGGGGTGTGGGAGCTGCAATGCAGCCGCATCGGGTCCGCCGGGCCTGAATACATCCACATCGGCTTCGTGTGCTTCTGGAGAGGAGCAATACGGCGCCTCACGAAGTCTTCAGCAACCATCTGCCCCGTGAGGCCAGCTCGCGGACGAGCTTCATGCGTGCGACCAAGTCAGCAATCTTCGGGCTCTGAAAGGTTGCACTCGACCAGTTCGAGTTCTTCAGCGGCGGCGCCTCAGGGACGTCGAAGAAGGAATTCTGCGTCTTGGCGTCCACGAGGAACCACCGCTGGCGGAAATCGTCCACCTTCTTCGTCACCCGTGTGACGGGTTTGTCGCCGTCCCAGGACATGGGGATGTAGATGCCTCCCATCCCATCCGCGATGCGGAAGGACACACAACCAGACCGCTCGCCAGGCGCCGTGGAGCGGAGCGCGTAGAAGCTCCGGAAGAAGGCCACGGAAGGCATCACCCCCAAATACGCCTCGCAAAGATACGAAGATGGCGAGGATCAAGATGGAGTTGGGGTGCAGATGCAGAAGTTGGATCTGATAGAAGGCCAGAACCTCCTCCAGGAAGGGGGAAAATGGCGGCACCAAACCAGCGAAAATGGTCTGGAAGAAAATGGGATACAGCCCCGCCGCGAGCTTGCCAAAGCGCGCCGCCTTGAGAACAGTGGCGCCGTGCTCGTTGTTCTTGCCCGCGGCCATCAGCCGGATCTTGTCCAGCGCCTCCGCCGTGTGGATGCGAGTCCCCACCAGCGCCGGCGCGAACTCGTCCTCCTGCTGCGCCTCGGCCGGTACGTTCGCCATTGCCGCCTTGTCCTTCTTGGGGCCCATGGTCGAAGAAAGAAGGGCGGCGGAGAAGCTCGATGAAGGAGGAGGAGCGCCGGAGACACGGGAGCGCAGAAGTCAAGAGCGAGGAGACGGGCGCGCAAATGATGCAGTAACTGCTGCCTGAACCGGCGCTGCAGGCTTTATTCCCCTCAGAGCAGTTACCGAGACGTGGTGGGTCCCCCCACTACGCCCATCATCTCCGAGGAGAACGTGTCGTCGCGGCGTAACTGCCCTACACGTGTCTCAGGCCGGCCGGACACTTTGGGCCCATGACGATTCGCCTGCGTCCATTGGACTACATCGTGCCCATCATGGGCCCGGGGGCTACTGTCGGCCCAGTGAAATCCAGGGTGTGCTGGGCCTGTCCTCTACGGCCCTCGACACTTGATGGCAATTTTCGCTAAGGACCAAGCCTACGGCTTGGAGAGCCTCGCAAGGCGAATTGCCTCGCGAGGGCTTTTGAGGCAGCAGAGGCCTGCGGAGGCCCTCTCCACTGCTGCCCCCTCTTCAAGGAAATCTCCCCTGGAGAGAGGTCAACGCCCAATTCTCTACAGGGCATCCAAGCCCTCGTGGAGATCGCTTCGCTGCAAAGCAACCTCTGCAGAGCGCACATGGGCTCTGCAGCGGCCGCAGAGTGACGCGCGCCCCTGCGCGCGGTGACGACGACGCCGCAGTTGCCATTCTGGTGATTAAAGGGGTCAACAAAGCTGTGCCATCCGCACCGGACTACAAGGGTTTCCTCTTTGGTGATAAGGGGACCGGCCGGCGCTACACTCCACGGCCAACGTCACCGTGGGCACCCCCACGTTCCTCTGCGGCCCCAGCTGGCCGTCCTGCATGGACGGTGGTTACTCTGCTACAGGCGTCAGCTTTACGCCCATGGACCGCGTCCATGGACAACCGGGCTGCGGTGCACCATGCTCTACCTTCTGCGCCACGTGACAGCCCTACCATAGTGCAAGCGCAGGGAGGGAGCACGGGGGGCCTATAAAAGGAGGACGAGCAGCACCGTAGCAAAGGATCGCATTCTCATTCTAGCATAGCCACTTATGCGCAAGGAAGAAGAAGACCACTGCTTCCCTTCCTCGTGTACACCATTGCCAAAAGAGAGCTCTCGGCAAGCTCATTGTACTGTAACCTCTACAAGCAGTGCAATACAGACAAGCAGGAGTAGCGGTGTTACCTCCACACGAGGGCCGTGAACCTGGGTACGGGCTGGTGTTTCATCTCTGTCGTGATGTCCCTCCACTTGCTCGACGAGCACCGTCGCCGTGCAGGTTGAGGGTTGTTTGACCAACGTGTTCAGCCCCTTACACGAACTCTCTTCGTGAGCTTGACTATCCCTGTTTCGTGGGAGTCATTCTCCGACATATAGTGCCATGGTTTTGACATCTGTCCACACCGGCTCTCCTCCGCTCTATTATTCGGATGTGGTATGATTGTTTGTTATAACTATTTGTTTCATTTCGTGTTTATGACAATTATGCCGACCAACTTGACAATTAGAAAATATGCCATTAATCAAGAGGCTTGGTATCATTATGCTGTTGGTTCAATAATTACCTTAGTTGCGATTTTGATTGCCTTTGTTGTTGGATTTAAATTCTTTAGATAGTTGTATGTTAGATTCAATTAATGTATGTTTTATGAGAACTATGTATTAGATTTGGTCACTACTCTACTTTTGTTTTAATGTGGTGAACTTGTATTAATGAATTTGGTCAGTTCTCTATTCTATTCATGATGTAGTGTAATTGGTCGATTATGTTCGTTTACCGTAATGGGTTTTAGCGGTGATTGCGTTTGATATACTTATATAATGCAGATGAGCCATCCATGGATGTCCGCTGACCGACGCTCTAACGAGTACATTCAAGGCATGCGTTCTTTTCTCAATGTGGCTGAGGCAAACACGTGGAATGGTTTTATGTTTTGTCCATGCAAAGTCTGTCGGGATGAGAAGGATTACTCTTCCTCAAGAACAATTCACATCCACCTGATAGAGCATGGTTTCATGCCCAGCTATAATTGTTGGACCAAGCACGGAGAAAGAGGGGTTATAATGGAAGACGATGAAGAAGAAGAGGATAATGACAACTATCCTATGTTCAGTGAACACGGTGGTACTACAATGGGGGAAGGCGAAGCTGAAGAAGAGCCCATTGTTGATGAGCCCAATGATGATTTTCGTCAGGCCATTCATGATGCACAGATAAACTGCGGAAGTGAAAACGAGAGGTTGAAGTTGGAGCGCATGTTAGCTGATCACACAAAATTGTTGTACCCAAATTGCGCAGATGGCCAGAAAAAGCTGGGTACCACACTGGAATTGCTACAATGGAAGGCAGAAAATGGTACTTCTGACAGGGATTTGAAAAGTTGCTGAAAATATTGAAGAAGATGATTCCAAAGGATAACGAATTGCCTCTAGTACGTACGAAGCAAAGAAGGTGGTCTGCCCTCTAGGATTAGAGGCGCAGAAGATACATGCATGCATCAATGACTGCATCCTCTACCGCGGTGAGCACGAGAACTTGAATGCATGCCCGGTATGCGGTGCATTGCGGTATAAGATCAGGCGAGATGACCCAGGTGATGTTGAGGGCGACGATCGCCCCAGGAAGAGGGTTCCTGCCAAGGTGATGTGGTATGCTCCTATAATACCACGGTTGAAACGTTTGTTCCAAAACAAAGAGCATGCCAAGTTGTTGCGATGGCACAAAGAAGACCGTAAGAAAGACTTGATGCTGAGAGTCCCCGCTGATGGGTCGCAGTGGAGAAATACCGACAGAGAGTTCCCGACATTTTCAGATGACGCATGGAACTTAAGATTTGGTCTAAGTACAGATGGATTTAATCCTTTCGGGGAGCAGAGCTCCAGTCATAGCACCTGGCCTGTGACTCCATGTATATATAACCTTCCTCCTTGGTTGTGCATCAAGCGGAAGTTCATTATGATGAGTGCTCATCCAAGGCCCGAAGCAACCCGGCAACGACATTGATGTGTACCTGAGGCCATTGGTTGATGAACTTTTAGAGTTGTGGCGTGAAGAAGGTGTATGTGTGTGGGATGAGCACGAGCAAAAGGATGGTGAAGTGGCTCAAACTTTAGTTCAGGAAGGTGATGATATTACAACTTCAGTAATGTACATCTGCAAATTATGTATCAATTTATTAGTTTATTTAGCAAATGTTCACTTGTGTGCTCTCTTTTGAACCATGTCATTTTTATTATCTGCTGCTGCCATCTGTCATATATTTCAATGTTTATTAGTTTATTATCCCAGTCGTGTGTGTGTTCTCTTTTAACCATTACAGGTTTATTACTTGCTGTTAGCCATGCAATTCTTATCCTGTAGTCCTATGTATATTGAACGTAGTGCTCTGTTTTGAACCGTAGCATTCTGTTTCTGTCTTTCCTTTGTCCCAACTTATAATTTATTATCCGACCTTTTTGAAGGCAGAACGTGTTTCTTTGACACCGCACAAAAGCAGCCAATCGACAAATACTACCCCTAGAGTGTGGAAAATCCTGGGTTTGAGGATTAAGGGCCTCATTAGTTTGATTTTGCTCGTCGCGGCTTCATTCCTCAGCATCTTCGTGAGGTTTAGTTTATATCTTTATATTATGATTGTATTGTTTTTGCTCTTACAGTCTTCTCAACAATCTCAATAATAAGACTGTATCGGTACTACTTCATTGACACTGCACAACAAGACCTTGATGCGCGCTCAACTTGTTCAGTTTCAGTGCCTCGAAAGAATCATCTAACGATTTTGGCTGCGCACAAATAGCTGCTGCACTAACGGATCCTGATGCACTCCACCCGAACCTGTTGAGACCCGGTGCCTCAAAATCATCTTCTTACCAATTTTGGCTGTGCACATTTTGCTCTGCCTAGCACTGATGTAACCACTAGAAAACAAGCTGTAATGTTGACATTTGTCCCTCTATTTGAGTGAAATCGGAATGGGAAGTTGTTCCTTTGTTCAAATTACCATGGGAATATGTGAAGAGTTGACTAGCATGCTGTAACTACATGTAAATTAAAGGAAGGTCTCTTAGTTTCTATAATGTGCCCTCTAATAAGTCGAAAAATGATAAGAAGCATTATCACGACAAACAAACATTTGGTACCATCAGCTAGGCGAAGAAATTTTAGAGCAACAGGTAGAGGTGGTACCATTTATCACTAAACCTACGATCAGGTCTGTCAACCAACGACAAGGTCAAAAGAGCATGGACCTGTAGGCACTGCATAAACTACGTGTTACACAACTTTAACAGTGCATCGAACACCAGCGTCATAGGACGCTCAAATCTTCCCAGTGGCCAAGGTTTTACACGGGAGGCAGTTTATATAGTTGAAGACACCTGCTTATGATAATTTACAGAAAATTTGTCGGTTCTACTACCACGGGGATAAAATCACCTAGTTTAGCAGTCAGGTGCCATGACGTTCAGGGCTGTTGCCTCCATTAGAGATCGTAGTTCTTGAGCATGCTCCATCATGGCGGAAGCTCTTATGACTGTACAATTCAAGGCAGACATGAGCATCATATTCTGACCCTCCATCTGTTTTAACTCGCGGTGCAAGTCCAAAACCATCGACTCCAGGCACTGAATCCTTCAGTTTAACCACTCCTGTAAGGGAAATATTTATATTCATGTTAAAGTGAATAGATCTAAGTCCGATCGTTGTTATCGCTAAAAGGAATGGTATATTAGCGACTGGAAGTAACCTCGGTCGTATTGCTCCAGCCCACCGGCAATCCCGACGGTTCGTAAGGTGCCGCCTCATCTGCTCGTGCAGGCAAGACCGTTTCCTTCCCACAGCTTCTCCCCCGAGCTTGAGCATCTCCTGCGAATTAGAAGGTAGGAGAGTCGTAGTAGCTTCAGTGTCTTGCTTCACGAACTGCTTCCAGTACGAGCTAACGGGCAACTTCCCCCTTGTTTCGTGAGAAGATGACGTAGCGGCCAACCGAACAGCGATGAAGGATGTGGGATTCTGTGAACAGATCTAAAAGTCTGAGCATTGCCGTAAAATAAAGATAAAAGAGTCGAAGTAACCTCGGTCTCCTGGCTCATAAATGGGGGGGGGGGGGGCAGCTAGCACCTCATCTTCCTCCGAGAATACGCTTGGCAGACATGTTGGCGAAGGATGTGAGGGATGAAGGGGCAGTAATGGTGGGGAGGGGAAACAGGGAAGATATTGCTTTGCTCGGAGGACTGAAGTAGTTGTACGGAGGTGAGTCGGACCCACCTGTCTGAAATGTTCTGGGCACACTGAATTGGCGACCGCAGGGAGAGAATTGGCCGTTCTACCCATAAAGTCTAGCTTAACTCGGTTTGAGGGCAAGGATATTCTAGTAATTGTATCCCTGTGGCACTCTCAAGTCTCAACCGGCCCAGGCGGCCCACATTTGCCTAACAAAATCAATCCTCCCCGCATATATATTTTGCAAGTTCATAACCCTCAGGCAACCATATTACCCTAATGTCGTGGGTTTGTCATGTCAGATGTCATGGATGACTTCGTAGGTGTGGGATTGCGCGACTCAATCGTCTTCGAGCTTGGGATCGCAGGAACAAAGATCAACACGGATTTACCTAGGTTCGGCTCCTCAATGTGAGGTAAAGACCTACTTCCAGCCTACCCTAGATTGGTATTGATATGATATATGAGGTGTTACAATGGAGGAGATCTGATCTCGGTACTCGCCGTATGAACTAGGGTTTAAGGGCTTGACCCTGTCTAAGTCCTGCGAGTCCTCTTTATATACATAGAGTCTCGTCAGGTTACAAAGGAAACTTCCTGCACAAGGAATATATTGACTGAAACCTACTTGGAGACCAATTAGCCTTCACGCCTTCCAGGATATGTCTTCTAGATTCTTCTCCTTGTGGCGGTGCAATATTGGGCTTGCTTTCATGAAGGCTTATGTTCGTGCGAGTAAAACAAGTCGCACTTATCAATATGGGCCACGGGTTAACCCACAAAGTATTCCCCCGACATTAGCCCCAAGTTGAGTACCGCACACATGGATGTCCCAGCTGAACTCCAGTTTTTGTATCGCCATTTGCGACTTATAACCCTTCTTGCGGCTCAAGGGCGCGACTCATCTGGTCGTGCCTGTTGGTTTCCAGATCTGAACGTCCTCTGTGTCTAGGCTATTTTGTTCGGCCCATCGGCCTTCCTGGCACTCTGCTTCGAGACTTGGGTTACGCCTCTGCTACTCCTCTCCGCCGCCTTTGCTTCCGCTTCTTGCGCTCGCAATCCTCTGGCGGAAATCTTCATCGATTTGGAAAAAATGCCTCGCCGTAGTTGCAATTGGGAAGGCTCGTGGATCGACGAGGTATTTCTGGAGTCTTTGGCCACCCGCGGTCTTCTTCCACCGAAAGATCAATGCGAATGGCGTGCCCCTAGCGAGGAGGTAACCCTGAACCGCAGCCGGGAGAAGTAGTGATTTTTGTGGAACACGTCAAGCGCGGGTTCAAGCCCCCAGGCTCTCTCTTCTTCCGCTCCCTGATGCAGCGGCTGGGTCTTCGCCTTCATGACATCGGTCCCAATTCAATGTTGCAAGTGAGTAACTTCCATGTTCTTTGCGAAGATTATTTGGGTGCCCCTCCTTCAATTTATTTCTGGCTTGCCCTCTTTGGCTGTAATAGTTAAAGAGAAGCGACAGATGCTCCTTTCCTCCAATGCGGCGCCATATCTTTCCAACGTCGTAAGGGTAGCATTTTCCCAAAGCTAGCCCTTGCTAATAAAATTAAGGGTTGGCAGAGAACATTCTTTTACTGCAAATACACTTCTCCCGAGGGCGAAATTCGCCTTCCCCCTTGGTCGCCAATTCCCTTCGAGGCTACCCCTGCTTTGTCTTCCAAGTCCGATCCTTCTTCGTTATCATCCATCGAGATCCTCTTGGACAAGGTGAGGGCGCTGACGCTCCATGGCCTTACCGGATTGGATCTCATATCTTGCTGGACCAAATGGCGAATTCAGCCCGTGAGCCGCCGTCTGCGACTTATGATGGATTTCACCTGTCATGCGGACAATGTTGATCGTACTTGCCATGAAGATTGGGACAAAGGGGAATGGATAAACTTCATTCGCCGAGTGACTGACGAGGACATTAACTCGTATGATAACGTCGGTCTTGCTCCTTTCTGGGCTGAGCACAAGCCTTTAGTGGTAATTCTTCTTGTAACTTTTCCCTTCTAAGATTCTTCCTTCAAAGTTGATTATTTCTGACCTTAGCTCTCTTTCAGATCGATCCCCATTTCTAGACTCTCCCGTCAGAGGAGGCTGACTCAAGCCAAGAAGCTACTGCCGAATCATCAGAACAAGTCGCTGCTCCTGACAAGGAAACAATTGTGCATGACACTGCTTCTGAGCCTGGGGGTAGTGCATCTGAAGAGGAGCAACCAATGGCCGATGCTCTTCTGTCCACAGCTCCAGGCACATCTTTCCTGGAACTTCCTGAAGCACCTCGTAGGTCCTCCAAGCGCTTTTTATCCGAGAGCTCGGAAAACCCCTCGCAACCTGAGAAACATCACAGGGCTGTAACATCCCAATTTTGTAACTAGTAAAATAATCAAAAATTGGGAACCAACAAAAACTTTTTGTTGCTTGATGTGTGTTGCTTGTTCTTGATATTGCTTTGATTGTTGAGTGATTTAAATTCTTGCACTCAAAATTTGAAAATAGAAATAAAAACACACAAAATGCAAATTGACAAATTTAATATTCCTCCAACAAGAAAATAATGTTTTCTTTCAAACAAAATTCAGAGAGGTGATAATTAAACCCCTCTCATAATTTTCCCTAATATTTTCTCTCCCAAATTCTTTTTATTCCAAAAACCCTAAAAATAAAATTCTATACGTTTCTTTATTGTTTTAAAATCACAAAATGTGCTATGTAGCACATATCAAATAAATTCTACCACCATACCAAAAACCCTTGTTTATACATATGAATCACAGTATGGAAATAAAATCAAGAAATTTGAATTAAAGTTTCACTGAAACATTTCATCGAACACTTGGTGGGCACTGCCCATGTTCTTCCCCAAATTCTGAAAACCGAAATCAAATCGAAGGATTGAGTGGACTATTCTTCGATTCCTCTCTGCCATCTCTCTCTCTCACCTCACTGAGCCACCGGAGCATGGAGAAAGCCAGCAATTTGGGCCAGAGGCTCGTGCCCGTCGACGAGCGCACGCCACCGTGCTGCTCTGCGCTGCGCCGTGCTGGCCGTCGCTGGCTTGTCGAGGAGAAGACGCCACACTGACCCCTCTCTGCCTCTCGCATCCCCTCACCTCTCACCGCACTCGTCAGGGCCAGAGGAGACCACTGCCTGACGCCCTGCCTCGCCGTACCACTGCAGCTCTGCGAAGTCGCCGTGTCCAGCCCGTGCGTGGACGCCGAGCCGTTCTTCACCACCACGGCACCCCAGCTCGCGCTGCTCGCCGCAGACTCGCTCCTGTCACCCCTCAACCTCTCCGACACGTCCACACCACCGCTGGTGCCCTGCAGCAACGCCAGCGAGCCGTCGCACTCCGCTGCCACGCCATGGACGCCGTCAGTCCACGAGCGTGCACGCAAGCCACCGTGACACCCCACTCCCTCTACGCCCCTGCAGAGCTCCCCTACGTCGCCACGACACCACACCGCCACCAATGCCTAGCTCTCCCACTCCCCAGACCCCTCTGTACCCCGTGCCATTGCCGGCCGTGGAGGAACTCCGCTATAAAAGCCGCCCCGCACCACCTCTTCTCCCCGCACCTCTCCACCACCTCTCACCCACTCCTCACTCTCCCGTGCACCGCCAGGAGGGCGGCCACGCTGCGGCATTTCTCGCTGCTCAAGTTGAGCACAGCCACGGGCTGCCGTAGCCGAAGGTGGACGACGACACGGCCACGCCGTGCTGCTGCTCTCACCTTCCCCTTTTCTTTGCTCACTCGACTCTCGAAACACACCGCACTCACCCACCGTTTTCTCTCCTTGTTCCATGCCCAGGAGCCGCGCTAGGAGCTCGCTGGAGTGGCGCACGGCCGAGGAAGAGGAGCTGCTTACCGGGAACGATTCAGTCGATCCCAGCAAGCACAACTCACGCCAGAGTTTCCCCGCACCATCCGCCGTCGATCCCCCTCATCTCCGCTTCCACCCGAGCCCCAGGTGAGCGAATCGTGCCGCCCCGCTGTCGCCGGCCACGGCGGCGACGCCAGACCAAGGTCGTCGCCGATGGTTTGCTTGTGAGCCGTTAGATCTGCATCCAACGGTTAGGTACCGGTTCGGTTAGGTTAAGTCGCTGACTGGCGGGCCCCACCCGTCAGTCTTTTAATCTTTTTCTCCGCGCGGGAGAAAAATTCGTTGAGCCGCTGACATGTTGGACCCACTTGTCGGGTTTTTCAACATTATCCACCCCATTTTTATAATTCGAATTTCTGATAAATCTAGAATTCAATACTGGACCCAACTTTGAAAATCAATAACTCGAAAAATATAAGTCCAAATAAATCAAACTAAAATTCTCTGGTTAGCTTATGAAATTCTTAATCCAACCCAAGTGGTCTCATCTTGTTTGGATATACAACAAAAATACCGTATTAAAAATGCCACAGAAGGTATAATTTAGAAACTTGTTTGTTTCTGATGCTCTGTTAGTCCAAATGGAGTGATTCCAATTTTGTTAGCTTGGTATTTTGAGTACTTAGCTGCCCTAATGTTGGTAGATTTAATTATGCAGTAACAATTGTTTGGCATTAGATTGAATCTAGAAAACCCTTCTGCACTGTTTGAATTAAATAAGATTAATGGTAAATCCAAATTAGCTGAAACCAATTTTGTTGGATCACATTTAGTTAGTACTATCTAATCCTAAATTGGCATAAATTTAGGAGAAGTATTATTACAGTAGTTAAGGATTTAGTGAATTTAGCTTTCTGTAGTAAAAGATTTTTAGTGCAATAACCTTTAACCTAAATAGACCTAGACCAATTTTGTTGGATTAGTTTTAATCAGAGCTAGTTGACCCTAAATTGGCATAATTTTGTGATCAACAGAACTTAAGTTGTGGAATTAAAACTTGTGTAGTTATTTCTGCCATAATTAAGTCTAGCTCAATTGCTAGTTAAATCACTTAAGTTAAAACCCAAATGTTGCTTTGTGTGTATGGCAGTAGCATTGTGTGGGACTTGAGTGTTGAATTGTTGTGATACTTGATTGAATAGTATAGTAATTGTTTGCCCTTGTTTGTTATACGACGTTTAGACGAGACCGTTGCCGGGACTTGCGAGGAGGAGTACTTTGAACAGCAGGAGCAGGAACCCGGGAACTTTGCTGAACAAGGCAAGCTACTTCACTGAGCTTGCACCTATATACCTCTATTTTGATTCATCTGTTTTACTTATTAAGAGCATAAGTGTTTTATGTGGCGTTGCCACTAAAACTATGATTTGAAAAACCCTTTTCCAAAACGCAAGTATATTATTGAGACACCCGATATAGAGGTGTCAATGGTATACCATGATTTCTAAATGAATTTGTTTTACTCAAAAGCCTTCTATGAAAAACCTTTTGGTGGGATTACAAACCACCCAAGTTTTGATTAAAAGTATTTTTGCTATGAAAATTGGAAATGATTGTGAAAACCTTTTCAAAAGTTTATGAAAAACTATTTTGCCACTCTATGTAGGAATATCGGCTTGTTTAAATAAAACTATAGGATGGGAAAAACTTTGTTTATTCAAAACTCCTTTTGGAAACCCTTGGATGATTTATGGCATGCCGATATATCGGTGGTGAAACGGAAAAGTTGTTGTTTCTGAAAAATGCACATTGTGTCCTGGTACTTACTGAACAACCAATAACCTGTGCGACCACATTTACCCCCATATGGAAAAAGGGCGTAGCCATATAATTTGCTCGTGTTAGTACTGGATGCCTCAATAACGAGGATGACCTCGTTCCATGAGGGGATGGTCTGAGGACCTACCCCCTGACCTGGGTCCTCTTCATTGTAGTCTACCGGAAGCCGGTATGAGCGTGTCGGAGGAAGAGGATTGAAGGGCTCCCTTGGGTCCGCCGGGCAGAACTACGAGTCCCCACACTTAGTTTCTGAGGATTTGAGTGTCGGTGGAAAGTGTCGTAGCGGCAGGGTCCTATACTAGCATGAGCAAAGGACAGGCTATGGCCGGGAACTCAACTTCGCATACCTCTGGTATGGCGGGACGTGGCTGACACGATGAGTGACCGGATGGGTGTGGGAAAAGCGTACTACCTCTGCAGAGGGTAAAACTATTCGAATAGCCGAGTCCTCGGATATGGACAGTTGGAACGAATTGCTGGGTCTTATGTGCAAGTTTTGATAAAAGTGTTGAGTTTTGAACGGAAGTTGAAGTGGAATGGGTATTTCGTACCTGTACCAATGAGTTGGTTCGAGGTAGCGTCGTGCTTGGTATCAGGGCAAGAAGAGGTTTTCGAGGAAAAAGTTTTAAAAGAAATTTTCTTACCTTTTTAAACGAAGGTATATTTTCGGGAAAAAGATTTAAAAATACTTCTTACCTTTTTCAACAAAGTTAGTGAGAAAACTACTTTCCAAAATGTTTTGTCTTCAACAGGATTAAAAATCTACTCTTCTTCTTTTAAATAGAGATTCAGTGAGGTTTTTCCTAAAAATAAAAGTCTTTGAAAATTTAAAACTAGTGCATGTTCCTGTTGGGGTAGTTTGCGAGTACAATCAAATGTACTCATATTGGTTTCGTCCCTGGCTATTGTCTTAGCCAGATTCCAGAGAAGAGCAGTTCGACGAGGAGGAGTTCACTGACGTCTTTGCGAACTAGGGCGCTTCCCAGTCAGCTGCCTGTAGGGTAAAGGCGAATGACTTGGGCTCCACGTTGATTTGGTGATTCCGCTGCAAGTACCTTATTGAAGCTGATCACTTCAAGCACGTAAGTATAATTATTCGGTATTTGTGGGTGTTCTGTGATACCAACTCAAGTTATGTGCAACAGCACACTGATCATGGGACTGTTGCAGGAAACATAACGAGTATCTCGGATAATTAATCCGGGGTCCTCACAGACTTGGTATCAGAGCCATCCTGACTGTAACAGACCTTAGTTAGCATGGACGTTAGTTAGGAAGAGAATATTTTGTTAAAAATATATTAACACCAAAAATATATCCTTATCTAGGGAAGTCCAAAATGGCTCCCGCTCTTCTCGTCTTCTCAAATTATTTCTGAGTCTTACCTTTCTATTTTAAATTTTACAAGGTTTCTCTACTCTTCTTACCTGTTCAAAATACTTGACGATGAACCCAAAGGAGACCTAATTAGCTAGCTACAAGAAGAAGCCGTCTCAACTCAACATCAAGTTCATTGGTCTACAAATGTCAAGATCATCGACATCAATCAAATCAAGAGATCTCTGAAGACCTCAGCTCAACCTCAGCAATTCTACTCAAGTGGCTACTTCGACAATCTCAGTGTCTCCAGTTGAAGACTAAGGCGACGAACTGAAGATTTCAGCACCCCTGTCTAACCAAGACCCATAGGAACAGCTTATGATAGGAACTTTAGTCATACTACCCGATTGCTACGAGTATTAGGCGTCCATTGGTACTAAATGTACCCTGTGTGTTTGTTGTTGTTTGACGCTCCCTTACAGTGAGTCCGCGGATCTGACCCCTCCCTGCCTAACCGGCATGGCCAGGCGTCGGTTCACAGTAGAGTGCAGTAGGGCTTGTCCCCACCACACGAGTGACGCTCCCCGGGTTCTTCCCCAGAAAGGAGCCGACACACCTAGCTTATAAAAGGCCCCGTTCCATCTGCCATCTATCCCCACTCACCACCCTTAGCGACCCAAATCTCCTGAGGCAAGAATCCCGTGTTCTTATCCTTCATCCAGATCCAAAGGAACCCATGGCAAACCTCAGAGTTGTCATGGAAACCACTGCCGAGGAGCATAGTGGGTTTCCGCTGATGCTTTGGAAGGCGTCTGCCACATTCTTGGTCGGCCTGCCCGTCCTCGATATGTGGTGTTCGAGAACTCTCTTCCGCTCGCCGGGATGAATTCCAAGTCGAGGTGCATATCGGCTCGTGCCAATTGGGCATCAGTCCGACTTACTTGATCCAGGGTAAGAGCATGCCTACCCTAGATCTAGCCCTCCAGGTAGCAGCCTGGGAAGGACGTCCGTCTCCGGTACTCAGAACCGGCAATGGCGGTAAGCCGAGCTTTCCACTTCCTCCCAGCCATACCTGAGCATGTTGCGGAGGCTTTCCAAGCTTCCATGGGACAGGAAGCTGACCCTGCCGTAATCACCCTGGTCACCTATGGAGCTGCAATGACAAGATTCAGTCACACCCTGATGGAGGAACTCATGACCACAAGGCGCCACCTTGCTCGTGCCCGCCGGGAACTGGGTCGAGCAAGGAACCTACCCACTTCCCACCGTGGGCAAGCTCAGGATGCAAGACAGTCGGTCCTAGATGAATTGCTGGACCACAGCATTGACGCATCGGTGACACAAGCTCTCGCCCGAGTTCAGCAGCCACCCCAAGAACCAGGCGTAGTCCTCGAAGGCGTGCCTGTAGATCCCCACCCCTTGGAAGACAGAGATGTGGACACCACTCTTTGTCTCGGTCACGCTTCACCGACTCCTAGCACCTCTCAGGCAGAGTAGAACCCAGGTTTAGTTAGCCTGACCGCGCTTGTGTGTTTGCGTGTGTGGAGCAACCCGTTGTTAGTCTGTTGTTGGTTTGTTGCTTGTTTTTCTCGTGTTTCTTGTAATGCAAGGTTGTTGTCTGTTCCTCGGCTGATATCGAATCAGCCCGAAATAAAAACTTGGTGTTCTTATCATCTTGTTAACCACTTGGTTGACATCTGATGGAATGTCATGCTGTTTTTTTTCAGTTAAAAGTTTTAAAAAAAAAAGATCACTTAAAACAGGAACCGTATGTGACCCCAGACGCATACCCCTGTGAATTAATGCAAACTTTGAATGGGACTATTTTGTAGTATGCAAATTATTTTTGTGTGTGTTCTCCTACATGCAATCTCCCCAAGGTTCCTCACCCAATATGAACCTTGTGCTTTCTGCATGTTAAAGAAAGGGGCCCGAGCCCTCCACGAGATGTGAACCTCGCAGGCCTTAAATGCTTGCGAAGTGTAAATGCTCGCTGGAACACAGAAGGGCATCTTGTAGGATGTTCTAATTGTTGTGTTCAACCTATATGGTTGAAATGTATGCTACCACTGCAAATGGTTGAGACCATATACTGCAGTGTTATTTTCTCTAAAAATATATTTTCTCGCCAAAACAAGTTTATTCTAGTACTTCTGCATCCTATCTGTGCCGCAAGACCAGAGTTGTGACAACCAAGAAGATTTCGACAAGGCACACCTTGTCCCGGGTTATCAGCAAAGGCAAGATCAATACAATCACGGATTGCAGTACAGAAGCGAGAAATTCAGAAAGGAACAGAGGATACAAGTTCTACTCCTACAAACAACACTGCCAGCACTGATGCAACGGCACCTAGAGATTCCTAATCTCTCTCGAACTCCCCGATGCCACCAGAGGATGAGCCTGGCTCACTCAGAGCCGAGTCACGCGCCGCCCGACGGCGGCAGACAGCTCGAGCAGCCTGCTCACCTCCAGCCGGAAGGTCTACCACCTCCTCCACCGCCGCAAGCTCCTCCACCGTGCGCTCCTCCGCCGCATCTGGCTCCTCTAGCGCAGCAGGCGCCACTGTCGCAGCACCAGCCCCCGCGCTAGACCACCAATGGCACAAGGCCACGGCTAGGAGCACCACTGCCGCGAACAGCAGGCTGAACACCGTCAAAATCGAGAACACGAAGAGCACGAAGACGAAGCAGCCCTCGAGGAAGCCCGCATCCTCCATCGCATCAACATAGGCTCTGAAGAAATCGGTAATGAAGCCCATGGTGACGACGCGATGGAAGAAATGTTTTTCTGAGGTCGCTAGTTTATAAGCCGAGCTCGGACGCCGCTCCTCGACACCGCACTGCGCGGGAAAGTGGAGGAATCGCGAGCTGTACTCGCCTTAATGGCGCGAAACCACCTAGGCATCGTGTCCCCAAAGCCGTGTCTGCCGCTGCATCGACGGACAGCACGCGCAGCAGTACCGCGGGTGAGTGCCCTGCGCACTGAAAATGGAGCAAGTACAGAGCAAGGGCGAGCAAGGATGAAGAAGAGGAGGAGAAAAGGAGGAGAGACCGCCAAGTGGGCCCCGGGCCCACATGTCAGTGAGTCAGCAGTTAACCCCCCCCGTGTCCCTCTATCCTTTATCCCTCGCTTTTTCTGTGAAAAACCCCGTGCAAAAATAATTCCTCGTATAAATCAGACCCACTGTGTCCATGAGCCAATTATTGGTGGCACAGCTAGGGGTATTTTGAAGAAAAACCCTGTTGTTTTCAAAACCCGTGTATACACGAAAGTGAATATACGACCTTTCTAAAATAAATTATTTTGCTCTCGTATCTCTCCTGTACCCCCGGGCAAATCTCGAGGACGAGATTTATTTTAAGGGGGGAAGATCTGTAACATCCCAATTTTGTAACTAGTAAAATAATCAAAAATTGGGAACCAACAAAAACTTTTTGTTGCTTGATGTGTGTTGCTTGTTCTTGATATTGCTTTGATTGTTGAGTGATTTAAATTCTTGCACTCAAAATTTGAAAATAGAAATAAAACACACAAAATGCAAATTGACAAATTTAATATTCCTCCAACAAGAAAATAATGTTTTCTTTCAAACAAAATTCAGAGAGGTGATAATTAAACCCCTCTCATAATTTTCCCTAATATTTTCTCTCCCAAATTCTTTTTATTCCAAAAACCCTAAAAATAAAATTCTATACGTTTCTTTATTGTTTTAAAATCACAAAATGTGCTATGTAGCACATATCAAATAAATTCTACCACCATACCAAAAACCCTTGTTTATACATATGAATCACAGTATGGAAATAAAATCAAGAAATTTGAATTAAAGTTTCACTGAAACATTTCATCGAACACTTGGTGGGCACTGCCCATGTTCTTCCCCAAATTCTGAAAACCGAAATCAAATCGAAGGATTGAGTGGACTATTCTTCGATTCCTCTCTGCCATCTCTCTCTCTCACCTCACTGAGCCACCGGAGCATGGAGAAAGCCAGCAATTTGGGCCAGAGGCTCGTGCCCGTCGACGAGCGCACGCCACCGTGCTGCTCTGCGCTGCGCCGTGCTGGCCGTCGCTGGCTTGTCGAGGAGAAGACGCCACACTGACCCCTCTCTGCCTCTCGCATCCCCTCACCTCTCACCGCACTCGTCAGGGCCAGAGGAGACCACTGCCTGACGCCCTGCCTCGCCGTACCACTGCAGCTCTGCGAAGTCGCCGTGTCCAGCCCGTGCGTGGACGCCGAGCCGTTCTTCACCACCACGGCACCCCAGCTCGCGCTGCTCGCCGCAGACTCGCTCCTGTCACCCCTCAACCTCTCCGACACGTCCACACCACCGCTGGTGCCCTGCAGCAACGCCAGCGAGCCGTCGCACTCCGCTGCCACGCCATGGACGCCGTCAGTCCACGAGCGTGCACGCAAGCCACCGTGACACCCCACTCCCTCTACGCCCCTGCAGAGCTCCCCTACGTCGCCACGACACCACACCGCCACCAATGCCTAGCTCTCCCACTCCCCAGACCCCTCTGTACCCCGTGCCATTGCCGGCCGTGGAGGAACTCCGCTATAAAAGCCGCCCCGCACCACCTCTTCTCCCCGCACCTCTCCACCACCTCTCACCCACTCCTCACTCTCCCGTGCACCGCCAGGAGGGCGGCCACGCTGCGGCATTTCTCGCTGCTCAAGTTGAGCACAGCCACGGGCTGCCGTAGCCGAAGGTGGACGACGACACGGCCACGCCGTGCTGCTGCTCTCACCTTCCCCTTTTCTTTGCTCACTCGACTCTCGAAACACACCGCACTCACCCACCGTTTTCTCTCCTTGTTCCATGCCCAGGAGCCGCGCTAGGAGCTCGCTGGAGTGGCGCACGGCCGAGGAAGAGGAGCTGCTTACCGGGAACGATTCAGTCGATCCCAGCAAGCACAACTCACGCCAGAGTTTCCCCGCACCATCCGCCGTCGATCCCCCTCATCTCCGCTTCCACCCGAGCCCCAGGTGAGCGAATCGTGCCGCCCCGCTGTCGCCGGCCACGGCGGCGACGCCAGACCAAGGTCGTCGCCGATGGTTTGCTTGTGAGCCGTTAGATCTGCATCCAACGGTTAGGTACCGGTTCGGTTAGGTTAAGTCGCTGACTGGCGGGCCCCACCCGTCAGTCTTTTAATCTTTTTCTCCGCGCGGGAGAAAAATTCGTTGAGCCGCTGACATGTTGGACCCACTTGTCGGGTTTTTCAACATTATCCACCCCATTTTTATAATTCGAATTTCTGATAAATCTAGAATTCAATACTGGACCCAACTTTGAAAATCAATAACTCGAAAAATATAAGTCCAAATAAATCAAACTAAAATTCTCTGGTTAGCTTATGAAATTCTTAATCCAACCCAAGTGGTCTCATCTTGTTTGGATATACAACAAAAATACCGTATTAAAAATGCCACAGAAGGTATAATTTAGAAACTTGTTTGTTTCTGATGCTCTGTTAGTCCAAATGGAGTGATTCCAATTTTGTTAGCTTGGTATTTTGAGTACTTAGCTGCCCTAATGTTGGTAGATTTAATTATGCAGTAACAATTGTTTGGCATTAGATTGAATCTAGAAAACCCTTCTGCACTGTTTGAATTAAATAAGATTAATGGTAAATCCAAATTAGCTGAAACCAATTTTGTTGGATCACATTTAGTTAGTACTATCTAATCCTAAATTGGCATAAATTTAGGAGAAGTATTATTACAGTAGTTAAGGATTTAGTGAATTTAGCTTTCTGTAGTAAAAGATTTTTAGTGCAATAACCTTTAACCTAAATAGACCTAGACCAATTTTGTTGGATTAGTTTTAATCAGAGCTAGTTGACCCTAAATTGGCATAATTTTGTGATCAACAGAACTTAAGTTGTGGAATTAAAACTTGTGTAGTTATTTCTGCCATAATTAAGTCTAGCTCAATTGCTAGTTAAATCACTTAAGTTAAAACCCAAATGTTGCTTTGTGTGTATGGCAGTAGCATTGTGTGGGACTTGAGTGTTGAATTGTTGTGATACTTGATTGAATAGTATAGTAATTGTTTGCCCTTGTTTGTTATACGACGTTTAGACGAGACCGTTGCCGGGACTTGCGAGGAGGAGTACTTTGAACAGCAGGAGCAGGAACCCGGGAACTTTGCTGAACAAGGCAAGCTACTTCACTGAGCTTGCACCTATATACCTCTATTTTGATTCATCTGTTTTACTTATTAAGAGCATAAGTGTTTTATGTGGCGTTGCCACTAAAACTATGATTTGAAAAACCCTTTTCCAAAACGCAAGTATATTATTGAGACACCCGATATAGAGGTGTCAATGGTATACCATGATTTCTAAATGAATTTGTTTTACTCAAAAGCCTTCTATGAAAAACCTTTTGGTGGGATTACAAACCACCCAAGTTTTGATTAAAAGTATTTTTGCTATGAAAATTGGAAATGATTGTGAAAACCTTTTCAAAAGTTTATGAAAAACTATTTTGCCACTCTATGTAGGAATATCGGCTTGTTTAAATAAAACTATAGGATGGGAAAAACTTTGTTTATTCAAAACTCCTTTTGGAAACCCTTGGATGATTTATGGCATGCCGATATATCGGTGGTGAAACGGAAAAGTTGTTGTTTCTGAAAAATGCACATTGTGTCCTGGTACTTACTGAACAACCAATAACCTGTGCGACCACATTTACCCCCATATGGAAAAAGGGCGTAGCCATATAATTTGCTCGTGTTAGTACTGGATGCCTCAATAACGAGGATGACCTCGTTCCATGAGGGGATGGTCTGAGGACCTACCCCCTGACCTGGGTCCTCTTCATTGTAGTCTACCGGAAGCCGGTATGAGCGTGTCGGAGGAAGAGGATTGAAGGGCTCCCTTGGGTCCGCCGGGCAGAACTACGAGTCCCCACACTTAGTTTCTGAGGATTTGAGTGTCGGTGGAAAGTGTCGTAGCGGCAGGGTCCTATACTAGCATGAGCAAAGGACAGGCTATGGCCGGGAACTCAACTTCGCATACCTCTGGTATGGCGGGACGTGGCTGACACGATGAGTGACCGGATGGGTGTGGGAAAAGCGTACTACCTCTGCAGAGGGTAAAACTATTCGAATAGCCGAGTCCTCGGATATGGACAGTTGGAACGAATTGCTGGGTCTTATGTGCAAGTTTTGATAAAAGTGTTGAGTTTTGAACGGAAGTTGAAGTGGAATGGGTATTTCGTACCTGTACCAATGAGTTGGTTCGAGGTAGCGTCGTGCTTGGTATCAGGGCAAGAAGAGGTTTTCGAGGAAAAAGTTTTAAAAGAAATTTTCTTACCTTTTTAAACGAAGGTATATTTTCGGGAAAAAGATTTAAAAATACTTCTTACCTTTTTCAACAAAGTTAGTGAGAAAACTACTTTCCAAAATGTTTTGTCTTCAACAGGATTAAAAATCTACTCTTCTTCTTTTAAATAGAGATTCAGTGAGGTTTTTCCTAAAAATAAAAGTCTTTGAAAATTTAAAACTAGTGCATGTTCCTGTTGGGGTAGTTTGCGAGTACAATCAAATGTACTCATATTGGTTTCGTCCCTGGCTATTGTCTTAGCCAGATTCCAGAGAAGAGCAGTTCGACGAGGAGGAGTTCACTGACGTCTTTGCGAACTAGGGCGCTTCCCAGTCAGCTGCCTGTAGGGTAAAGGCGAATGACTTGGGCTCCACGTTGATTTGGTGATTCCGCTGCAAGTACCTTATTGAAGCTGATCACTTCAAGCACGTAAGTATAATTATTCGGTATTTGTGGGTGTTCTGTGATACCAACTCAAGTTATGTGCAACAGCACACTGATCATGGGACTGTTGCAGGAAACATAACGAGTATCTCGGATAATTAATCCGGGGTCCTCACAAAGGCCTTGGCGCTGCTTGTAGAAATAAAAGCTGCCAAATCCTTGAAGCTTGCTGAGCCTGATAATGCTGTCCTTTCCTCCGAGCCTGTTGCGAAGAATTGCTTCTCGATAAGTTCGGGTATTTGCTTGCGACATTCTCTTTTCTTTGTACTCATGTGTCTCCGTGAAGAATTGTTAATCACTACTGTTTTTTCTGTTATGTAGGCTCAGATCTGCAAGATTTATCTTCTCCTTCTCAGGTTGCCTGATGAAGAGCATCCGTATTGCCTCTAGGTATGATTTGCCTCCCTTTTATGGCCGTGACACTACTATTTTAGCCTATAATCCGTCAATATCTTGCAGGGCCACGATTGAAGGGGATACAGAGTCTGCCTCTTTCGCTGCTCTCTCTCAACCAACCATGAGCGAAGATGACGTTGCTGACGAAACATGGGGACCAGCGATGGCGTGACTTATCTGAAGCCTTCCTTGGAGGAGGGTATTGCTGATGCGGCTCCTGCCATGGTTCCAGTCGCGGTGCCATCTGCGACTCCTGATGTTATAAGGGTGCCAATTGAAGTTAGAGTTTCGGTTTCTGAAGCGACTGATCACCCAGGCGCTAATAGTCCAAATCAATTGCGGATGCCATAATCGCAGCTGGAGATAGGCACGCCGCTTTACTGCGCGACCTGGTTGAGCAATTTCTTCAAGTCGTCAGGTACGCATACCATAGCCCCAAGGATCAAGACCTTATGCCAGTTAACGGGGTGTTGATTCTTTTTCTTCTCCAATTTCGAGCCCCCAAGTGCCTTTAAGAATTGCTTATGTTTTTTCTCTGTTTGTTTGCAGCTTGAGCTTTCCTCGCTTGATGCCTCTGGCTCGATGAAAGGCAAGGGCACGTCCTTGGGTCAGCCTGAAATGATGCGATCTGCCTTGGAGCAACATAACGAGATCATTAGAAGCCAGGCACAAGAAATAAAGGTACTTAAAGGTCATCTTGACTCCTGTGAAGAGCAATTTAAAGAGCTCGAAGTAGATTCCAGGCAGCGGCTCATGGAGAAGGATGAGATCATAAAATCCTTGCGAGAGGGGTTGAGTCTTAAATCTGAATTCATTGATCGACTGAAAGGAGATCATGCGAGGGAACTCGCCGCGAGATGAAAAATATAACTCGCTCCTCAAGGCTTTTGAGGGTTTTGGATCTGTTGTTAAATCAGCTATCCTGCAACTTGCCGGTTCATCCTTAGTTGTGAGATCCTGTCCTAGGGCTCAATAGGATTGATAGGATACTCATATCAACAAGTTGCAATTTCTTTTCCGGAAGCTCATCTGGAAGGAACTCCGAGGTTAAGCGTGCTTGGCCTGGAGCACTCCAAGGATGGGTGACCGACCGGGAACTAGTTCCAGGGTGCGCACGAGTGAGGACAAAGTGCGCAGAAAAGACTAGTGTTGATCTGTGGGGCCAGTTTGGAGATCCTAGCGAGCTGCCAGGGGTGACAGGCCCGGCCCGGGGGTGGCCGGGTGTTACAATTTGGTATCAGAGCGACCCTCGTGGCAACACGGGCGTGTGCGGGTCAGGGGCGTGGACATGTGGAGCATGTGCCGGCACTGGGCGCACAGACGTGTACCAAGAGGGGAAGTTCCTGGACTAGAGGTCGATCGACGAGGGCGTCGGTCTTCTAAGGGGGGAAGGATGTGAGATCATGGCCTAGGGCTCAATAGGATTGATAGGATACTCATATCAACAAGTTGCAACTTCTTTTCCGGAAGCTCATCTGGAAGGAACTCCGAGGTTAAGCGTGCTTAGCCGGAGCACTCCAAGGATGGGTGACCGACCGGGAACTGGATCCCGGGTGCGCACGAGTGAGGACAAAGTGCGCAGAAAAGACTAGTGTTGATCTGTGGGGCCAGTCTGGAGATCCTAGCGAGCTGCCAGGGGTGACAGGCCCGGCCCGGGGGTGGCCGGGGTGTTACATTAGTCCTTTGTCTCTTGATCATGCATATTTGGGTGACCACCGTGAGTTGCTGATTTGGATCTTATCTTCCTTTTTTGACGTAGGGCCTGGTGCTCCAGTGTGCCGCTCCAATTTGAAGGACCAGCTGGAATATCTTCTGGATTTTAGCCAGCGCCTCCTCAAGGTGACCAAGGAAGTTATGACAAAAATCTCCCTACAACTGATGCTCCAGCGTCATGTGAGCACTGGCTGAACAGACTGTTCAAGGCTTCCCATTATGTCTCTGATTGGAAGGGGTCCTCTGCTCGCACCGGAGCTGCTCATGTATTGACATTACTCTGGGCATATTATCCAGAAATAGAGTTGGCAAGATTGCTCGCCACGACCGGGCGAACCGCGCGGATGATACTCATCTTCCAATGAGTGAGTATTTCGACATCTGGAAGGGGATGCGTGGGTACGCCACACTGTTTGTTAAGAACTTAGACTTGGGCTCTTATCTTGGGAAATTCAATCCTGATGGCAGCAAAGTTGCGAAGGAAAAATCCACTGGGGCTGATTCATCCCGGGCTTCTAATCCATCGTCGGGACCTGGTGGTCCTTCTACTTCGTCTGGTGGTGCCCTGGTTGTAAGGACACCTGCCGCTTCAAACCCAAGACAAGTGTAACATCCCAAAAATATTAATCAGTATTATTATTCCAAAATTGAGAGCCAACAAAAACTTTTTTGCTAAATTATATGTGTTGATCTCATATTGTTGCTTGTGTTGTTTATTTCTTGCTAATTGTGTGTTGCTTGCTCTAAATAAAAACATGTAGAAAAGAAGAGAAATAAAATAAAAGCAAAGCAAGAAAAATAATGTGACAAGTGTCACACAAAATTATCCAAGTGAGAAATTATATTTATTCCAAATAAAATTCAGTGGAGTGGTAATGTAAACACTCTCATTTTATTCTTACTACTTTTCCCTCTCAAATAATATTTTGAACTAGTTTTAAAATTCTAAAGTAAAATCAATTGAAATAAACCAAAATACCATAATTAAAACCCTATGAACAAAAATGATTCAAAACATTTTATTTTGAAATGCCAAATTTTGTGGAGCTTCTACATGTTATGGGGAAGCCTCACA
Organism: Poa pratensis; assembly: GCA_947311845.1. Classification (NCBI taxonomy): domain Eukaryota; kingdom Viridiplantae; phylum Streptophyta; class Magnoliopsida; order Poales; family Poaceae; genus Poa; species Poa pratensis. The sequence continues at coordinate 5,873,716 of CAMZMU010000046.1, forward strand.
AATATTTTCAAATTTTTCTAAATAGTATAAGTGCCCCAAATAAATTCCTAAAATGCTACTGGATTGAAAAAGAAATAAAAGAAAAAGCAGAAAAGAGGAGGCAGGAGGTTTTCTGCAAAAACGTCATCCCCTACCTCTCTCCTAGCTCACTGTCGCCGCCGCTGTGTCGCCATGGCGTCGACGCCGCGCCCAGGCCCCCCAGGCCCCCCCCCCAGCTCGCACCGCGCCTCTGCAGCCTCTGCACGCCGAGGAGAGCACTCGAGCGTTCTCTCTCGCCCCGACGCTGCCCTTGTCCCTCTTTGCTCCGCCGAGGAGAGCTCGACGGCGCCGGCCAAATTCGGCCCCCCCTCTGCTCCTCGACACGCACCACTCCACCTAGCTGCTCCTAGACCACGCCCGGACCCGGAAGACCCCGCGTCGCCACGTACCTCGCACCACCGCCGCGGAATCGAGTAGAGGATCCTCTCCGTGCGCCATGGACGCCGTCCGTGCTCCGCAACCACCATGGACCGCCCCCATGCTATAAAACCACCCCGAGCCCCTCTGGAAACTCCACACCACCCCCACTCCCTCTCCCCGCTCCAATTTCTTCTGTGCACCGCCAGGAGGGCGTGCACGCTGCGCCACTGCCGCCGTCGAGGTCGGACATGGCCGCAGCGCCACACTCCCCTATTCTCTCCCCTCTGGCTCGTACTCTCTTCCTCCTGAACACCGCACTCATCCGCCGCCTTTTCCCCGTTGTTTCGTGCACAGGAGCGCCCCCGGAACCTCGCCGGAGTCCGTTGCCGTGGCCGTGGAAGTCCGACGCGTCGCCGTCGCCGCTACACGCCGTCCCAGCAAGCTCGAGTCCTCCAGAAAGCTTCCCCACGCCGCCGCCATCGATTCGCGTCATCGCCGCCTTCTGCCGTGCCCTCTAGGTGAGGTTTCCAGCCACCTCGCCGTCCCCGGAGCCACGGCGCCGCCCAGAAATGGTCGTCGCCGATGGACTCGATCGCGAGCCGTTGGATCTAGATCCAACGGCAGCGTACCCCTTCGTGTTTAATAGACGCTGACGGGATGGCCCCACCCGTCAGCAATTTAATAATTTCCCCGCGTGCGCTGAGTCACTGACGGGTGGACCCCACCCGTCAGATTTCTCAACATTATCCAAACAGAGCAAATTTCCTAATTTAAATTTCTAGAGAATTTCAGTACTGGACCCATTTTAGAAATTCAATATCTCGAGATCTAGACATCCAAATAAATCAAATCCAATTGTTCTGGAAAGCTTATGAAATTCTTTAACCAACCCAAGTGGTCGCATTTCATGTAGACAAATAATAAAAATGTATTATTAAAAATACCACAGAAGGTTTAAATCTAAACTTGTTTGTTTCTGATACTCTGTTAGTCCAAATAATTCCAAACCAATTTTTTTAGCTTAGTACTGCCATGTATTAGCTTCCCTAATTTTGGTAGAATTATTTGTGCAGTGATAATTGTTTAGTATAAAGTTGAAGTTTGAACACCCTTCTGAACTAAAACATTTATAGATATTTAATGGTTAACCCAAATGAATTAGGACCAATTTTGCTAGGTAACATTTAATTAAGGTTAGTTACCCCTAAAAGGATTTAATTTTTGAATAACATTAACTTGAGTTGTAGCAAAAAACTTGATTAATAACTCACTGGATTAAAACAATTGTGTAGACAGTTTGGTAATTCCAATTAACCCAAACTAAATTGGGTTGTCTTCTACACATCAGTAGCTTTCTATAGAAATTTAGTTTGTATTTTTGTGACCAACAGAACTCAAGTTGTGGAATTAAACATATTCAACAAGTTTCTGCCATAATTTAGATATAAACAAATAATGTTTAATTCAATTAAATTGAAACCAAATTGTATGGTTTGATGTCTGCAGTAGCTATTTGTGATGCTTATGATTGTTATGTTGTGATGTTGCTTGAGTAGTTTAGTGATTGTTTGTATTTGTTCGTTTATTAATTAGACGAGAACGCTGTCGGATTTATCGAGGAAGGAGAGTTTGTTGAATCTGAAGATCAAGACCAAGGCCACTTTGCCGAGCAAGGCAAGCTACTCTCTGAGCTTGCACCCCAAATATATGCATGTATTTTGATATCATGATCTACTCTTAAAGCAAAGATTTATAAAACCTTTTCAAAACATATATGGAAATTATTTTGCCACCTATGTAGAGATATAAGATAGTTATGTCAAAATTATAGGATGGGAAAAACAAATGATGTTTATTCAAAATTCCTTTGAAAATATTTGTGTGATTATGGAATACCGAGACGTCGGTGTTGAAATGGAGAAATGGAGAATGGAGATGTTTATGAAAAATGCACAGTGTGTCCTTGTACTTACGTCAACCAGCCGATACCCTGTGCGACCACATTTACCCACATATGGGAAAATGGCTTAGTCATATAATTTGCTCATATTAGTATGGGATGCCTCATCGACGGAGATGACTCCGTTGTGCATGAGGGGATAGTTTGTTGACCTACCCCTGACCCGGGTCCTCGCTCAAAATCTATGGAAAGATAAGGAGGAGGATTGAAGGTTCCACCATAAGCCGCCGGGCAAAACCTATGAGGCCTCACACTTAGATTCCGACGGGCTGGGTTAAGTGTTGACGGAAGTGTCATATGGGCAGGGTCCTATACTAGCATGAGCAAAGGACAGGCTATGGTCAGCGGCTTACTTCGCATACACCTTGTATGGCGAGACGTGGCAGACACGATGAGTTGCCAGATGGATGTGGGAAAAGCGTGCTAACTCTGCAGAGTGTAAAACTATTCGACTAGCCGAGTCCTCGGATATGGACAGTTGGGAGGCCCTACTTTGACCATGTGCAAGTTTTTGAAAGACTTTGAGTTTTAAAAATAAAATGAAGTGGAGAATGTTCCATACACTTATACCAATGGATCGGTATGAGGTTGTTGGAGGAAGTGGACCATGATGGTCTATGGTCGGAAAAAGGGTGAGTTTTGGAGAAACAAATACAATAGTGATTTCTTTCAAAATAGTTATAAAACTCTTCTTACCTTTTTCAATAAAGATATAGAGATGTTTTAAATAAATAAAAGTATGAAAGTAAAAATAAAAACTAGTGCATACTCATGTTGGGGTAGTTTGCGAGTACAATCAAATGTACTCATATTGGTTTCGTCCCTGGCTATTGTCCTAGCCAGACTACGAGGAGGAGCGCTACGCCGAGGAGGAGTATGGCGACTTCTACGCGAACTAGGGATCTCCATAAGTCAGCTGCCTGTCGGGTCGTCTTCGTTAGGATTTGATGTCTACTACGCCGTAGCTTCCGCTGATGTTTTGGTTTGGCCCATGAAGGCACCTATGTAAGACTTGGACTAAATGGCCAATTATGTAAGACTTTTAATTCGGTATTGTAATGGATGTAAACTTTGGTATCCAATTCGGATTATGTGCAACGACAGACTGATCACGGGATCGTTGTGTTAAGCATAATCGGGTATTTCGGACAGCTAGTCCGGGGTCCCCACAACAAGCCGCGCAGACTTCCATTCCTACGACTCGGAGGCAGAAATAAATAGTAATGTGGGACGTGCCCGTTAGTTTGTTAAACATTTGTGTACTATAAACAATACTTTTGTGACCTATAAGCAGGTTCTTTTATGATATTTCCATTAAGTAGACGCTCGCGTGGCTCAGTATTTCCTAGGAACATGTTAGTTCAGGGTCGAGAAAGGCCATGATAGACATTCAGACTCGATTGACGCCACGCCCAGTACTTTGGCCGCATAATGCAAGACGCTTCTAACTTAAGGATAAGTGCCACTCGTTTGGCAAAGATTGAGGTGCGAGTTGTGCTCGATGTGCTTGTAAAAAGCCCTCAAGGGTTAGTGAAGTATGAAATTCGAAAGACTCAGCGACTCAATGATAGTTGAGGCGAAACGATGAACCCTTGAATGTCAAGGACGCCGGCTTTATTTCATAATCACTTAATTTCTTATAGGGTGTGACAAAGGCGATGCAGACCCTTTAATGCGAGTTTTTTGTTCCTCGCAGGCCATGCATACTTGATACTCATCGCACTTGGTTGCGAAATAATACTCCTGACGGAGCAGGGTTGAACACCTGATTGGTTCATGTTTGAGTCGCTAAGAGCGACTCTGGTCGAGCATGATAGCTCCGATGTGTTGTTCACGTCAAAGTAAGGAGCAAATCCTTTGGAAGATTAGTCGCACTGGGTTGCGACTTAAGCTGGTTCACGTCTGTGCTGTAGGGTCTCACAATAACTGGACCTTTTTGACTGGGGTTGTTGATTGAGATTGGATCTATGCATATGCGCCATCTCTTGTCTTCTTTTTGTATCAAAGCGATTTCTGAAGCATTATCTTCCTGATTCGTGACTGTTTGGTTGGAATTCACCATCTGGTGAGTGCATCCCGCTGTCCACCATGTGGCGTCCCCAATGCGACTCATTTTGGGCTGTGAAGGCTCATCTGTGGCCTGTAACCGTGTGAGGAATTGGCGATGCAAGCTTCTTCTGCGATTATTGAGCCTGCTTCCTCGCATTCTAGTGCTCTTTGCCTGTCTCCATGTACCGTGATCACGCCGTTTGGTCCTGATATTTTTAATTGCAGGTAGACGTAGCAGGGGCGGGCAGTGAATTTGACATAGGCTTCTCTCCCAAAGAGCGCATGGTATGGGCTTTTGGCAGCTACAACCTCAAAGTTTAGGAGTTCTGTGCGAAAGTTTCGCTCTGTTCCAAAGCTGACTTCGAGGGTTATTTTTCCTATAGGTCGTGTAATTGCTCCTGGGATTATGCCTTGGATATCCTTCTTGTTTGGCTGTAGCCGCCACTCGGGTATGTTCATTCGACGGAGCGTGTCTTGGTATAGGATGTTTACTCTTCCTCCTTCATCCATGAGGACTTTGTTCAACCTGTATCCCGCGACTTGTGGTGCGATTACAAGGGCCAACTGTCCTGGATCTTTTACTTCTGGGGGATAATCGTCGCGGCTCCAAATGACCGACCGCTCCATCCAGCGACGACATCTTTCCGGCGTTGGGATTTGGTCACCTCTCCGGTTGCTGCCAACTTGTTTCCTTTTTCCCGTTGTTTGCCCCTCCACGGTATGAAATTGCCCTATATTTCTTCTAAATGAAGTGTCGGGCTTTTGGTGGGAGCTCGCCTTGTCCTTATGCTGCATTGATCCGCTGTGAGTTGCGACTGATGAATCACTTTCTTTCCACCGCCTGTAGTATTGGCACTGCGCCTTCGTGTGGCTCGCGGGTCTCCCGTCCCTTCTGCGCTGTAAGTCGCAGGGACTGTCAAAGACCCCTTCGGCACTATTGGGAAGCGATTCCTTGTCTCTTCTTTGCTCCCTCAGTTGAAACTTACGGTGTTCAGTTTGTGTTGCTTGCGCCCTTTCCTTTGGGATTTGTGATAAGCCGCCTGCCATCTTATCTGTCTTTGCATACTTATTGGCTGTCGCCAAAAGTTGGTCAAAACTATCGATCTTATGTCCAGTGCGACTTAAATAGTGCACCAGCGGCTCAAATCTACAATACTTTCTTATGACTTGTACTGCAGATTGCACTGTTATATTTTTGGCGGAGCCAAGGATTTTTGCGACTCTTTTTATCCAATCGCAGCATGATTCGTCCTCCTTCTGGACGCATTGCCTGAGGTTTTTCATGTCTTCCGTTTGGAATCTTTTGATGAACTTATCCTTCAGGTCTTCCCATGTGTTTATTGACTTTGGTGGCAACCTTAGCAGTCAATCCCTGGCTTCTCCCTGTATTACCAAGTGAAAATACTTTGCGCGCACCTCCTGAGTTACATCAGTTCCTGTCATGTTTATTTCATAATCCTCTATCCATAGGGCGGGGTCTTGATCGTTATGGTAGGTGGTGACTCGCTGCAACTCACCAAACTTCGGAGGGAACGAGTCAGCCGTATTTCCTCCCCAAAGCATACTGGCCCTTTCAACAACGAATAGTAGCTTGCTGGTGCTGAATCTTCATCTGATTCAGTTTCAAACTGGGTTCGTTGGGACGCCCGAGTGTCTGCGGCTTATCATCTGCCTGGTGATATTTGCAGGCCTGCTAGCTGGTTGACTACCTCTTCCACGCCGCATCTTTCCCGCCCCATGATACCTCGTGTTGCGGCTCGTTAGCGTGATTCCATACATGTTTGCCTGTTGTAGGACAACAGTTTGTAGTAGATCAATCGCATGGCGAGCTTCCTTATCAGCTCGTGTGTCTCCGTCCGGTGCTATCCTTGACAATATCCGATCGTGGCGTGCACATTGCTCTCCGGATTGTTGTGGAACTTCTGCTTCATCTCTCGCTCCCCTTCGTCCGTCTTGGTCCAAATCGCCTGCTGCTTTTGCTGCCGCAGTCGTCGATCTTCTTCCTGGAGTTTTTTGCGCTCGGCCGCGAGCCTTTGTGCTTCTTCACAAAGCTCTGTCTGACAGCTTCGATTTCTTTAATTTTGGGATCTTCCTCCCAGCTCGGTAGAGATTCCCAAACTGGTTTTGATGGGACGGACAGATACTTTTGCTGTGGCTTGCTGCAGTTCTTCCAGCACGCGAACCGGACTGGCCGCAGTTCATCTCCTAATTCGCCTCCTTGAGTCGCGTCCATAGATCTGCGACTGACGGATCCGACGAAGATTTTCACAGACCCAATGGGAATAATCTACCCGAACTCGATGTGATCTGCCTCGGGTCCCCACTCTGAGCCATCAATGAAGGGAACACCATTGATGTTTTCAACTTGGCCGATGGCGATGTCCTTGAACCCTGATTCCAATCCTGCCTGGAACGTGACGCTCTTGACCGCAGGCCCCACGGTGGGAGCCAACTGTCGTGGGTTTGTCATGTCAGATGTCATGGATGACTTCGTAGGTGTGGGATTGCGCGAGTCAATCGTCTCCAAGATTTAGATCGCAGGAACAAAGATCAACACAGATTTACCCAGGTTCGGCCCCTCAATGTGAGGTAAAGACCTACTTCCTGCCTACCCAAGATTGGTATTGATATGATATATGAGGTGTTACAATGGAGGCGATCCGATCTCGGTACTCGCCGTATGAACTACGGTTTAAGGGCTTGACCCTGTCTAAGTCCTGCGAGTCCTCTTTATATACATAGAAGCTCGTCAGGTTACAAAGGAAACTTCCTCCACAAGGAATATATCGACTGAAACCTACTTGGAGACCAATTAGCATTCACGCCTTCCAGGATATGTCTTCTAGATTCTTCTCCTTGTGGCGGTGCAATATTGGGCTTGCTTTCATGTAGGCTTATGTTTGTGCGAGTAAAACAAGTCGCACTTATCAATATGGGCCGCGGGTTAACCCACAAAGTATTCCCCCGACACCTAACGCCCTCGCTCTTCCCAGATCTGGGCACTACCGGCGCGGTCGATCGGCCTCATGAGCGGGCGGAGCGGCCGGCCTCGCCGCTCCTGCCGAGCGATCGATTAGAGCTGCCGATCTTGCGCCCTACCCCTTCTTCACGAGTAGAGCGGCCGCCCTCTCCTCCCACTCCTCTTCACGAGCGGATCTGCCGGCCACGCCTTCTCCACCTCTTCCCAAGCAGCAGCTGGATATTGCTCCTGGATCTATCTCGTGGCATGCCGATCCGTGGTTCCGATGATCTATCGGATCCGGCTTCGCCGGGAGAGACGAAACCCGCTCAGAGCCTCTCCTGGGTAGGTAAGTGGTGCCAAAAAATGACATATTGTAGATCTGTGTTTAGTTGACTTGCCCGTTTTAATATCGTTGCCATGCCACATTTTAATATATATAGATAGCATGCCACATGTTAATATCATTTTCATTCAACTTGTTCAGTACTCCCTCTTTCTAGATTAACATGTATCTAGTCATGTTTTATTTTGCATATTCACTTATTTATTCTGCACCTAGTCAACAGGTGCAATACCTAAAACTTATTATATTTAGAAAACGGAGGGAGTATAAGTTAACATGCCACATGTTTTAGTTGAGGTTGTAGTGTTCCTCCTTTAGTTAAAATGCTTCCCTTTTATGTTAAGTTAACATGTCAATGTTGTTTGTTTATGTCGTGTCTCGGATCACGGACACCGGGAGTAGAGGATACCCCCTTTTTAGGTTCCGCACGGGGCGCGAAGGAGGCTGGAAGACGCCTTACCCGGGAGTGAGATCGTCGAGTTCTTTGTCGAGACAAGCACGCAAGCAACATAGAGAGACACACTGAGATTACCTAGGTTCAGGCCGCCCGGAGGCTAAAAGCCCTACTCCTGCATGTCTGGATTGAAGTGTTCATCATGGTGTGGTTTACTGTTGGAGATATGCGCTAGAGGCAAATAAATAATAAGTATTTATCGCATTATCTCATTAAGTTTATAATTAGTTTTTACCATGCTATAACTGTATTAATCAGAATTGTTAATACACGTGTGGTATGTAAACAAACCAGAGTCCCTAGTTAAGCCTCTATATAAACTAGTCCATCAGTCAATGGATGATCGTGATTTTTGATCATATTGATTCATAACAGTTGATGATGGAGTCATTTTATTAGTAGAATAATTGGATGGACATTACCCACCAAAGTATTCCAAAAGGATCATATCACTAAGTTCAACACTGCAATAGGAAAGTAATGTGATAGCTTATTCCTTAGACCGTGAGATTATATCAAGTCGCTGCTTCTGGAAGATACTTTGATCGCATCAAACGTCATATCTTATATAGTGTGACAATAAAGGTGACACTTTCGGGTATTGGAAGGAAGTAGTCGGGGCGAGTGATCAAGAGCGGGATTTGTTCATCGTGTGATGGAAAGATACTCTGGGCCCACTCGGTGAGATTATATCTGTAAATGCGCAGCGTATGACTAGGTCATTGGAGATATAATATCACGGAACGAGTTAAAGCAACCTTGTCGGTAACGAGATAAAACACAACATAGGATGTTGACGATTGTATCTCGGACAAAGGTAGTATCGATGGAACAAAGGGAATGAACATATCATGTTAACGGTTCAACGACGATTTATTCTGGAATGCACAGGGGCCGTCATAGTCATCCAGGGCTCCCTGACGGTCATTGGCGAGCGAAGGGTCTCGACCATGTCTGGAGTATTCCCGAACCGTAGGGTAACACACTTAAGGTCTTGACGACGCTTGGAGAACGTTTTGGAAACATCGAATTATTTAGGTATAGAGAAAAGAGGTTCCGGAAAGGTTCCGCAAGAAAGGAAGTGTTCCGGGGAAGACCGAAGTGAGTTCGGAGTGATTAAGAAATTGTTTCGGAGTCACGGGAGATTAAATAGTATGTAAATATATTAATTATGGAATTATTATATTTATATTAATTTAATATTAAATAAAAAGGAGAAAAAAGGGTAGCCCACCTAGATGGGCCAAACCCCGGAGGGAAAGGCCCAAGTGGGGACTTCCCCCCAGGAGGTGGTGCGGCTGGGCCTAGGGCCCATGCGGCTACACATGGGGTGCGGCTGGGCCCCTTTGGCCGGCGCCCCCCCCTCTCTCTCTCCTTTTTGTTTAGTCCCACATGGACAACTTGAGGAGAGGTGCAACCCCTCTCCTCTAATAAATAGGAGGCCGGATTAATTGAGAAAATACACAATAAATCCAGGAATTAATTCCGGTTGGCCTAGGCTTCTCCCTTGTCCACTTCCACCCTCTCCGTCTCTCGGCTATGCGGTCCCACGTTTGGACTGCGTATACGTGAGACCTATATACCGCAGTATGCCGTTGTGCTGCGGGATTCCACCCAAAGTTCTCGCTTCCGCTATCTCGGCTGGATCGGGGAGCCCGGAGGTCATCGTCAAGGTCCGTACGTGTGCGAGTACTCGGAGGTGCCATACACTCAGGCTCGGCACCGGAGCATCGTCGTCACCCGCCTCCTTCTTCGTCGCGCAAGTTCTTCGCGACCTTGAGGTCGGCTATACGTCTTCATGGCAACGCTTGTGCGGGAGCGTATTTCCCGCTTATCGGTTTTACGAGGGTACGTGTCCGATAACTTCTCCGTTACAGCATTACTAGATAGATAGATCCTGGCTAGTTTTTGGTGTTGCGATAGTTAGAAAATTATTGTTTTCTGCTACGAACCCCATCAGTGGTATCAGAGCCGATCTATGCGTAGTATTGCTGGTACGGTTAGAACACATGTTGAATGTGGGCATCGATTCTATAATTGTTACCCTCTCGCGTGCACTTGCTAATGTTGTCGGTGAGTTGATGAAGCGGCCCGGACCGACCTTACGCAACTGACATATGGCTTGTACCATATATGCGGCTAGCGGGTGTCTGTTTCTCTCTCTTTAGATGGCTTAGCATTTTCAATGGAGGGCCCTGAAAAGGGTGTAATAGAGACAATTATTTAATCGCTGTTGTGGTTGTATGTTCGTAGGTAAGAAACGGTTCTTTCATGAAAGCCCTAGCAGCCACGTAAAACATGCAAAAGTTAAAGTAGAAAGCGTCTAACTTTGTTTTGCAGTGGGGCATTTTAATATGACATGGTACGGTAAGTTTTATGTTATCGGAGGCAAAAGGTGGCGCCGTAGACTCGGAGCACCGCCGGGGCGTGCCATGGAGACCAAGGCGCATGGGCCATGTCATATCGCACTTATTACATTATTTTGATATTGTTTGTTGTGTGTGCATCCTATTTGATTGCTTATATTAAGATATACAACGGTAGCAATAATAGGATGATCCCTAAATTAAATATCAAAATTGTGTTCTCCCTTAGTGTGCACCACCAATAAAGTTCTACGTTATGGGGTACGCCGCATTGCGGTTACACTCGTCTCTTCGTCTGCATACAGTGGCTGTAAGCCACGTTGCACACGCAAATACACTAAGGTCAGATTGGCGAGCCTAGTATGTACAGACATAGCCTCGGAACACGGAGATCGAAATATCGAGCATGAGTCGCATGATTGTTGCGATTGGTACTTCGTTGCCTACCTTTGAAATTATGTTGTCGGCCTTGTTGATGGGGGCAGTGTAGTGGATTAGGATTTGTAATCACTAAGATATTTTAGGGATGATTTTCTTAGTGGAGTGTGTTTGATAATGTGATTATTAAATAAACTCAAATTATTATAAACTTAGCCTTATCCGTTCTTTGCAAATTATCTCTGTAGATCATGCCTTACCCTAAGGAAGAAAGTTGAGTTCAATCATTTTATTAGAAAAGGAAATCTCGAAACGATGGATCCAACTTCATGACGTGGTATAGAAACCTGAAAGGCGTCCTCTACCAAAACGACATTTCTTACGTGATAGAAGAATTCTTAGGAGATAAACCAGGAAACTCCGCAAGTGTAGAGGCGAAAGAAGATTTCGTCAACGTCGTGACATTTTCATGAGTGTTCAATACACGATGTTTGGCGGCATGGATCATGAGTTGAAAAATTGAGTTTCGCCACATGGAGCCTTTTGTGATGATAAATGCTCTTAAAACTTGGTTTGTAGACCGAGTGAAACTTGAGCAGTTCACGCAGCTGGATAATTTTCTTTCACTCAAGATGGAAGAATATACCTGCTTGGAAACACATTTGTGTAGGGTGTTTGACATTCACGATGATCTCACAACTATGTGCGGCTACTGGATGGCGGATACTTTTGCAATACAGGCAGTGTTCCGTTCTCTACCTCCTAGCTATAAGAGCTTGTCGATGAATATGTGATTAAGAGTGAGTCACTCCTTTCAACGATTTCTGGTTGAAATCAAAGATGTGAAGGTGGAACCCATTGAAGGAGAAATTGATGACACGCAAGGTGTCGGGGGAATAATTAACCCACAACTTATTCAAAGCCAAAACAGCGACTTCATCCTCATGATCACGCTATTATTGGGCCACGTAAAGATGGGCTGACCTAGGATCGCGGCCTACCAAAGGAAGGCTCCAGAAGGTCGCGTTAACTTGCCTTGGAAGATAAGAAGACAATCGGCTTTGTGTAGAACTCATGTAACCTGACGAGTCTCTGTGTATATAAAGAGAACTCGCACGACTTAGACGGGGTCAAGCCCTAAAACCCTAGTTCATACGGCGAGTACCGAGATCGGATCTCCTCCATTGTAACACCACATATATCATATCAATACCAATCTAGGGTAGGCAGGAAGTAGGTCTTTACATCACATTGAGGGGCCGAACCTGGGTAAATCTGTGTTGATCTTTGTTCCTGCGATCCCAAGCTCGGAGACGATTGACTCGCGCAATCCCACACCTACGAAGTCATCCATGACATCTGACGTGACAAACCCACGACAGTTGGCGCCCACCGTGGGGCCTGCGATCAAGAGCGTCACGTTCTGCGCAGGATCGATGAAAGGAGCTGAAGATCTTGCTGTCGGCCGCATCATCGCGGTCGATGGCATACCTCTCATTGATGATTCAAGCTGGGGGCCGGAAGCTGATTACCTGGAGACCGGCCGCGTCATCCCGTTTGGATCTATCAACGTCTTCGTCGGTTTCATTGGTGACAGATCTTTTAGCTCAGTCCAAGAAGGCGACTCAGCAGAAAAGTCGCCGATGACGGAGAAAAGTCCGTGGAGAGCATGGACTCGCAAGAATTTGGGTCCATCATACCCGTCCTTGAAGAAAGCTACTGGGACTATGCACCAGGAATCACCTTAGTGCCAGATCAAGAGGCGGTACAAGTTGGGGTCTATATGGCCGGGGGGGCAATTACGTCAGGAACCGCAGGAGAAGCCGAAAGGTCGGCACCCCCGGCAACCTGCAGCTTATCCCGGTGTCAGCCGCAAACGCCGCCGTCCGTGCAACAGAAATTGAGGCCACCAGGGCCGAGCTCCTGTACGAGGTTCGGAGGATGGAAGAAGAGCGCCACAAACTCGACCAGGTGAACCAAGGAATCCAACAGGAACGACAAAGAGTAGCCGCACTTGCCGCGACTCAAAGACAAGTTGACTCACAGGCACAGGCGCGAGTGACTCAACCAACGGTAGAATTCCCACCCACTCCAGCTGCTGGAGCGGGAGTCCAACCAATCGCAAGAAATTTGGGACCAACAACTGACCAAGAAGCCCAGCAACTGCCATCGCAACAACCGAGGAGGTTTCATACTCCGCAAGGCCACTATCAAAGCCCCGTCGATAATATGTATGCTGCGGCTAATATCTTGACACAGATGGTACCAACGGGCGACGACCCGGTCAACACCGAAGCACGGCGCGTGATACAAATGTTGAGCACTGCTGTCTTACAACAGGCCAACAGAGCGGAGGCCGAAGGGCAGCTACCCACCGTACCGGCCAACCGCAGGATTGCAGCAGAGGAAGCGTCCAAAGCAGGCCACCAGAGAATATATCAAGAGTCGCACAAAGGCAGCAGAAAACAAGCCGCAGAAGCACAGGCTATCATGCCAACGATGCAGACGCGGCCCACGGAAGTTAACAACCCCATGGGCACATCCACAAACCTGTCCTCGCGACTCAAGGGCCCGGCGTGTTTCACTGAAAAGATCAGATCGGAACCTTTCCCTGAAGATTTCAAAGGACCGCGCAAGGCGCAAACTACAACGCCAGCATGATCCTGCCACCTGGCTAAACAATTACGAGATGGGGATGAGTATTTTAAACGCCTCAGAAGAGATATGCGCAAGATACCTCAACATGATGTTGGAGGGCACGGCTCACATATGGCTACAAAATCTGCCCCCCAATTCTATAAATACCTGGGAAGAACTGAAAGATGCTTTCGTCAAGAACTTCCAAGGAACCTGCAAGCGACTCTGCAATATAGAGGATCTCGAGCGTTGCGTTCAGAGGAAAGGCGAGTCAAGCCGCCACTGGATGAAAAGGGTGGCGGAAATAATACACTCCTTAGATAATATACCACCAAGCTCAGCCGTCCTGGTCATGGAGAAAAACTGCAAGTTCGAGCCACTGATCCATAAACTGGGCCGCATGAAGGATGCGGCTAACAAATACGCCGGCTCGGACAAAACCAGAGATGCGTCAGATGGAGAAGAGGAGGAAGTTGCTGTCAAAGGAAAGAAAAATATCAGCAAGCCTCAACAGCAACAAACCAGCCACAACAACGCGAGTCAAAACAAGCGCAAGAGTGAAGAAGGAAACTTTGGGCTCGTCGCCAACACGCGTGGAGGATTCAGAGGCCAACGAGGAAGGGGCCGAGGAAGTGGCTCTCATCCAATTAATATGGAAGAAGTTTTCAGTCGGCCATGCGATCTTCACACAGGAGGTGACGGGCGGCCAGCAGACCATACCAAGGCGCAATGCAACTATTACAAGAAGTGGAAAGAGGAAAGCCAACACAACAGGGGAAACCACCATGAAGGAAACCCTGGTGCGGCTCATGGTTCATGCGCCGGGCAGCACAGTGCGAGTAATCCCAAGCAAGCGGGGCTGTACCACACAATAGTTATCAACACCTCCAAGAGGGAGGAGAAATTAAGCCGCAGAAGCCAGCAAGTGAACGCTGTAATACCAGCAACCCCCAATTGGCTAAAGTGGGCAGAGCATGTAGTAACGTGGAGCCGCGATGATCACCCGCCGCAAGTGTGAGAACCAGGGAAGCTGGCGCTAGTTGTGGCACCCTACGTAGCAGGATACAAGCTAACCAAAGTGCTTATGGACGGAGGAAGCAGCATAAACATCAAGTACTACGACACGTTCAAGCGCTTGGGGCTCATGGATTCCAGCCTGCAACACACAACGACCGTGTTTCATGGCATCGTCCCAGGGAAATCGGCACAGCCAATGGGAAAGATAACCCTGGGAGTAACCTTCGGGACAGAGGAAAACTTCAGAAGCGAGTTCATATGCTTCGAAGTGGTGAAATTCCAAAGCCTGTATCACGCTCTGTTCGGACGAACAGCCTTCGCCAAGTTTATGGCCAGGCCCTGCTATGTGTGCCTACAGTTTGTAACAGCCCAAAGTTTGAGAACCTAAAAACCTGAGTAAAATTTTCGCTTTTCCTTTCTCATGCATCATAGCATCCATGCATCAATCTGTACCACTTGGAACCTTTATCTTTTGGTTAGGGAATTGTTGTTGGGTTAGGGATTTGTTGCTGATTTGACACAGTGAAATTATCAAGCTAACATATTTGTCAAGGAAGTTCCAAGAGTCTAAAAGTAATATTTCGCACTTGCTCTAAAATTACTAAAGGAGCAACATTTTGAATTTAGCAAAAATGTCATAATCGAACCCTATGAACAAATGTTGTCCAAACTATTTTATTTTGAGACAGCAAAATTTGTGGAGCTTCTACAGGTTAAGGGGAGCCTCCCCAAATATTTTCATAATTTCTGGAATGAATCAAGTGCCTTAATTAAATCTCAAAAGGTGATACTGGTTTTAAAAGAAAAGGACCTATTGGTGATGGAAGAAAACTGCCAGGGTTTTTTTGCAAAACGGTCGTCGTCTCTCTCCTCCCGCACTGGCGCCATGCCGTTGCCATGCCGCGCTCTCACAGCACGCGCCGGGCCCCCCTCTCTGCCTCCACCTGCAAGAAGAGGAGCACCACGAGGCCGCCCTGCTCCTCCTACCCTATCCACTCGCTCACCTGCTCCCTCGCTCCCCATTTCTCTCCCCACGAGCGAGCTCTAGCCGCCATGGCCACCAAGCTCACTGCCGTCGACTGAAGCGTCCTCGAGCAAATCGAAGACCGCAGGAAGGTCCGCCGCGCCGTCTTCCCTTCTCCGCCAAAGGAATAGAGCCAGGGATCCCGCAATCGCCGTAGCCGCCCGATCTTCTCCGACCACGGCCGAAGCTTCGCCGAGCGATTCCCGACGTTTCCGTCCACCTCCGTCTCCGCCGAGCCTACCCACGAGTCTAGGGTGAGCACGCGAACCTCCCCCCGCCCTCCTCTCGTTCGCTCGTGGTTCGTAGCTCCAGTTCGCCGTAGTTCGCCGTCGCCCGCGTTCTTGCCGTGCGTCGGATATTCCGATTCGCTCCCGACCGGATAATCCAAGATACGCCAGTACGAGTAGCATTTCAGTCCTTAGCGAAATTTCAGTTCAGCCTTGTCGATCGGATATTCCGAGGTAACAAAATCGGATAATCCGGAAATCATCAGTACCCCAGGCCACTGTTTGCCTAAAGTCCTTAGCCGTTTTTCGAGCCAGATGGATCGGATAATCCGATTCCAACTTCATCGGATAATCCGATACCCCGGTTATTCCGATTCCAATTTCACCGGATAATCCGGTTAACATTGTTTCAGCTTTATTTTTACGAACCCCCTTTTTAGCTCACTCTCGGTACTTATTGCAAGGATGTGTTAATCACCTAAGCACTGCTTTATCACCTGATCATGTCATTCATATGCAAGTTAACATTAGGGTTCCATCTATTCAAATCAACAAGCAAAGATGCTACTTTACCTAACTCCACGGTATATTCGAGATGCGCCCCTCTAAGCATCCGAACTCCGTTTAAGCTGAATAGATTGAATCATCCTCATCTCGGGATTTAAAATGTCATGCCATCATGTGTTTGCGCATTGCATTTGTTAAAGCATGTGTGGTGATTGATTGTTTCTTCCGATGTTATGCTTCGTTAGATCAAGCAGCCGGGGTTACGCCGCAATACCCCGACGATCCGTACTACCAGCACGTTGAACAAGGCAAGCGTAATCCCCCCTCTGAGCATGTCTTATCCTATATTTCCGCAAATATTTTCTCCACTATAATATTGCATGCGGTTCCAAATGTCAATTTGCTTGGATTAGAGTATCCTATAGTCGCATTAAGTTTCCGATGCCATTACCTGTTTCCCTCCTATTATCCATAGGTTCGTATCGTTGGCCTGAGATAATTAACTATGCTATGTTGTTGCTTAGCCATGCTTAGTTAAATGCTTAGTCGTCCGATGGATATTTCATGTTGGAAACAGATGTTGAAATGTTCGGAAGATGGTGGAGGAATTGTGGTGACAGGTAATCAACTGCTTAAAGGTGGGGATGAGAGGCCACTGTGGCTTGGTGGTGTTTTGTCTCGCTCTCGCCGCCTAGGTGCGAGTTCTTTACCTCTTGAACCAAGAATGAGCGCGCTTCCATTCGGTGGGGTATATGGAGCCCCCGTCGACCAACTAACTTGTGCGGGGCTAGCCAGGGTCCTCTAGTTTGAGCTTCCATTTGCGGGTGCGTTGAGATGGTGGCCAAGACTAAGATGAGGATGGTGGTGTTTAGGAAAATGAGTGGCCACGGGGCAGGGTGTTGGAGGCATTGAACCTGTCCCGTCCTCACTGATGATCCTAGGTTAGTCTCAAGCAAGGTAAAGTTTGTAACCATTTCCACTCAGCCGGCTTTCCCCGGAAGAGAGCTAAGCGTAGGCAATGAGCCGGGCGGTACCGAAGGGTAAACACAGTGCACCCCTGCAGGGTTAAATCTTTTCGAAAAGCCGTGTCCACGGTTATGGACGACTTGGGAAAGGACGATAAGATCATAGAAAACATGAACGGAATGATTAAAACCTGAGTACTAAAGGTACTACTCAAGAATGCAAGGTTAGCTTCCTCGAGGGTGATTCGGGGAGGTGCCTTTGTAGAACAGGTACAGTGGTTGATGTTGAGAGAGGATCAAAAGAAAAGAGTTACTCCTTACCCCCTTTTAAAAATACTCTGATTAGTCGATGCCATGGAGTTATGTTTCTATAAATAAAATCAGCTTTATGCAAAACAGCGATAAAACTTTGAAAGCCTCATCGAGCTAAAGCTCTATATTTAATCTTGCGAGTTCGTCGAACTCAACGTCGTTTGTTTTGTTTCAGAGGAGGACTTCACCGACCTCGAAGGTGGGTTCTTTGTGGACGTCGACGAGTAGTCTGGATTCCCAGGTGGCAGCTTGGGACATCCCGGGACAGCTGGCGCTGGAATGTTTATCGGTAGGCCTCTTAAGCCCTAATTTGGATCTTGTTGTTTACAACAACTTAATTCGCTTCCGCATGATGTACTGTTGGGTCTGTGACCTCTTGTTGTAATTTGCTATCTTTCTCTATTATAAGAGTTGAACTATAACGCTTTGAGTCGTAGAGTCTGTGATGTACCAGTTGTTCCACAAGTCTTGATCTCTCTATTATGCATTGATAGTTGTGCCTGTGTTAGGGCATCAATCGGGGTGTTGCGTTGCCGATGATCAATTCCGAGCAACGCCTGCCAAAGATTTTGGCCGGGGAGTGGTAAACCCGTAACCTCCGGTTGTATCGCCTAACCGGTGACACACAGCATCACTGCATAGCAGTCGGGTCGGGGCGCCACACAGTTGAAGATACCAGGACCAAGAGGGGTCATCACGGTGCACGGCGATAGAGAAAAAGCAATAGAGTGCGAGGAAGGAGATGCAGCCTTCGCAGAATCAGCCTGTGCCGCTGAAGAGCTAAAGAGCTATAAGTCGCAGGTGGACCCTAACAACATGAGCGTGGTCACCACGCCAACCACCGAACCACCAATGAAATTCAAAGCGGCCCAAGACACCAAGCAGATAGATCTTGTTCCTGGCGACTCATCTAAGCAGACAAGCATCGGAGCACATATGGAAAAAGAACAGGAACGGGCCCTCATCGCTTTCCTTCAGGAAAATAAGGACATCTTCGCATGGAAACCATCAGATATGCCAGGGGTACCAAGAGAATTGGCAGAGCATA
Source organism: Poa pratensis (assembly GCA_947311845.1). Classification (NCBI taxonomy): domain Eukaryota; kingdom Viridiplantae; phylum Streptophyta; class Magnoliopsida; order Poales; family Poaceae; genus Poa; species Poa pratensis. The sequence continues at coordinate 5,892,364 of CAMZMU010000046.1, forward strand.
GCCTCAACGTGAACCCTGTGGCCAAGCCAGTAAAGCAGCCATTGCGGCGTTTCCAGGACGACAGGAGAAAGGCGATAGGGGAAGAAATAGCTCACCTGTTGCCGCAGGATTCATCACAGAAGTGTATCACCCGGAGTGGGTGGCAAACCCAGTCCTGGTTATGAAAAAGAACGGCACATGGCGAATGTGCATTGATTACACCAGTCTCAACAAAGCCTGCCCGAAGGATCCATTTGCCTTGCCACGGATTGACCAAGTGATTGACTCAACGGCCGGATGCGAGTTGTTATGCTTTCTAGATGCCTATTCAGGCTACCATCAAATCAAGATGAAGAAGGAGATCAGGAGAAGACATCCTTCATTACACCCTTTGGGGCCTTTTGCTACGTCAGCATGCCCTTTGGATTGAAGAACGCAGGCGCGACTTACCAAAGGTGCATTCAAAATTGCTTGCATGAGCAGATAGGTCGCAACGTTCACGCCTACGTGGACGACATTGTGATTAAATCGCAAGTGTGCCAGGATCATCAGCGACCTAAAAGACATTCACAAATCTCAGAAGATATAACATGAAGCTCAACCCGACGAAGTGCGTCTTTGGAGTACCAGCGGGGAAGCTATTGGGGTTTATAGTGTCAGAAAGAGGCATCGAGCCAACCCTGACAAGATAAAGGCTGTAATGGACCTCCAAAAACCAGAAAAGATCAAGGATGTACAGCGACTTACCGGTTGCGTCGCGGCATTGAGTCGCTTTATATCAAGACTAGGAGAAAAAGCCCTGCCTTTGTATAGGTTGCTGAAAAAGTCAGATACCTTCGTTTGGGATGCAGAAGCCGACGAAGCTTTAACAGCCCTGAAAAGTCAGTTGACAAATGCTCCAGTTTGGCGGCTCCAAAGGATAAAGACCCATGCTATTGTATATCGCTGCAAACTCTCGTGCTGTAAGCGCCGTGATGGTCAGAAAGACAAGAGCCAGGAAAGGAGTACCCAGTCCAAAGGCCAGTATATTACGTAAGTGAAGTACTCACGGCCTCAAAGCAGCGTTACCCCAATGGCAGAAGCTAGTATTTGGTGTGTTCATGGCGAGTCGCAAGCTGAAGCACTACTTCCAGGAACACCCAATAACTGTGGTCAGCTCAGCACCGCTGGCAGACATCATCCGCAATCGAGAAGCCACAGGAAGAGTAGCCAAGTGGGCGATTGAGTTGGGACCACATCATATAAGTTATGAGCCGCGCACATCAATTAAGTCGCAAGCCCTTGCAGATTTCATCAACGATTGGACAGAAATCCAAGTCGCTCCCAGCATGGCGGAAACAAAATACTGGACCATGCACTTCGATGGGTCAAGACAGCTACAAGGCTCGGGGGCTGGAGTTGTACTAACGTCCCCAAGGGAGACAAGCTAAGATACGTGCTTCAAATACACTTCAACTGCACAAACAATGTGGCAGAATATGAGGCATTGCTTCATGGACTCCGTATAGCAAAGGAGATGAGCGTTAGTCGCATACTGCTTTGGAGACTCAGATTTGGTAGCTCAACAGGTCTCTGGAACGTGGGACAGTAAGGACGCAAATATGGCTGCATACAGAAGAGAGGTGGACAGAATTGCTGGACACTTCACTGGATACCAAGTCGAGCATATTGATCGTAGACAAAATGAAGCAGATGCCTTGTCTCGGCTTGGATCCAATAGACAGTCAGTCCCGCCCAATGTTTTCTTGGATGAGTTGCACAACCCATCAGTTAAACCTCCAGCAGAGATTGACATCGCAGAGCCAGAAGATGATTCAACTTTAGTCGCAGCCCTGCATGAACAGCCAGGATGGACAGAGCCATATATGGCATATTTAAGTCGCGGAGTGCTACCAGATGATGAGGTAGAGGCGCGCAAAATAACACGGCGATCCAAGGCCTACACAATAATAAACAATGAGCTATACAAACGCAGCGTTCAGGGACATTCCAAAGATGTGTATCACCAGAAGAAGGACGAAAAATCTTGCACGAAATTCATGCAGGCGATTGTGGCCATCATGCTTCGTCAAGATCTTTGGTGGCAAAGGCGTTCAGACATGGTTTCTTCTGGTTAACGGCGCTAGCAGACGCCGAGCAGATTGTCAGAGTGTGCGATGGATGCCAAAGATATGCCAGGCAAGATCATATGCCAGCTCAAGCACTTCGCACAATACCCATCACATGGCCTTTTGCCGTATGGGGTTTTGACATGGTAGGGCCCTTCAGACGGTCCCCAACGGGAAAAACTCACCTCCTGGTCGTGGTGGACAAATTCACAAAGTGGATAGAAGCAGAACCCGTGGGAGATTGCGAAGCTGAAACAGCAGTCAAGTTCTTGAAGAAGGTCATATTCCGCTTTGGGTATCCCCATAGTATCATTACAGATAACGGGAGCAACACCTCTGAAGGAGCTACACAAATATTTTGTGCAAACAATGGGATAAGGCTGGACCTCACGTCAGTATCACATCCACAGAGCAATGGACAAGCTGAGCGAGCTAACCAGGAAATCCTCCATGGAATTAAGCCGCGCCTTATTGAAAAGGTTGAAGCATCTCCAGGATGTTGGGTGGAGGAATTGCCAGCCGTGCTATGGAGCTTAAGAACAACCCCTAACAGATCCACAGGATTTACACCATATTTCATGGTCTACGGGCAGAAGCGGTTATGCCCAGCGATATCATACATGATTCACCAAGAGTTGCGGCCTATGTCGAAGCAGATAATGAAGCAGCTCGGCAAGATTCGGTGGACACACTAGAAGAGGTCAGAGACTTGCAGCATCAAGGTCAGCGGTATATCAGCAAGACTTGCGACGCTATCATGCCAGACGCATCAAACCCGCACCTTTCAAGAAGGAGACCTAGTGCTGCGACTCAAGCAAGACCACAAGGGAATGCATAAGCTATCCTCTCCATGGGAAGGACCCTATATCATCAGCAAGAACCTAAACAATGGATCATACTATCTGCTGGATGTGAGGGAAGAAAGCAGCGATCGCCATGATTTCGAGGATCGTCTAGAGGCGCCTCGCCCTTGGAACGTCGCGCAACTGCGACCGTACTACACATAAGAAAAAGCTAATCAGCGCTAAGCATCATCTTTTCCAGCTGCATATAGCTGAGTATCATCACAGCCACTAAGGGCTCCAGCTTCAAAATTGGTCAGCACTTAGGCGCGACCTGTAACACCTGTATCAGAAATCGGCCGCCACCTAGGCGCGGCCTTATGTCTCAAAAAGGGGTCGCCACCTAGGCACGATCCAACCCTATGTATAACACTTGGTCGCCACCGAGGCGCGACCTTATGTGTCATCATAATCAAAGCTGCTTATAGCTATATATCATTATTGTTTCTTGGGTGCTTTGTTACCCTGAAACAGCCAACTTACTGGCAATTATCAAATTTACCTTAAGTTGGATTGCAACTTGCATTATGCGTCCAAAGTACTGGGGTGTGGCGTCAATCGAGCTTGATTGCCTATCATGGCTGCTCTCGACCCTGAACACAGATGTTCCTAGGAAATACTAAGTCGCGCAAGTGCCCACTTAAAGGATTCAGAAAGACCTAACTAGAGGTCGATCAATGTACTGCTTATAGTACGGCAACACCAATTGCAATTGCTTATATCTTAACAATTGTTTTATCTATGATGTCAAGTTACAGGTGACGGTCTTCAAAACCATCTGAGAAGAATTGAGATGATTATCAAGTCACATCAGCTCAATCCTTGGGGGCTACAACATATTATCATCAAAAATTTGAAGATTGATCATCATCAAGTGCTGAAGCTATCAAGCTACTTTGACAAAGTAAGAAGCTCACGAAGTCAGGTGCATCTTCCAGGTCGCCTCAAAAGTGTGAGTAAAAGCCAATCCAACGTGATCATGAGTCGCAAAGCAAGGTGCAGCCTAAACGTTCAAGGAACCCTTCAAGATCAAGAAAGCATATCAAGATATCTCATAAAGTTCAGGCTACACTTGGGGGCTAATGTCAGGGGAATAATTAACCCGCGACTTATTCAAAGCCAAAACAGCGACTTCATCCTCATGATCACGTTATTATTGGACCACGTAAAGATGGGCTGACCTAGGATCGTGGCCTACCAAAGGAAGGCTCCAGAAGGTCGGCGTTAACTTGCCTTAGAAGATAAGAAGACATTCGGCTTCGTGTAGAACTCTTGTAACCTGACGAGTCTCTGTGTATATAAAGAGAACTCGCAGGACTTAGACGGGGTCAAGCCCTAAAATCCTAGTTCATACGGCGAGTACCGAGATCGGATCACCTCCATTGTAACACCACATATATCATATCAATACCAATCTAGGGTAGGCAGGAAGTAGGTCTTTACCTCACATTGAGGGGCCGAACCTGGGTAAATCTGTGTTGATCTTTGTTCCTGCGATCCCAAGCTCGGAGACGATTGACTCGCGCAATCCCACACCTACGAAATCATCCATGACATCTGACGTGACAAACCCACGACACAAGGTATATTTGATATACAAGTTATAAATGTTATTTCTTGCACTTGTTAATATTAAAGTATTTGATGCTTATGTTCTGTTTTATTGAAACAACACCAGAATATAACAGGATAGCTGCAGAGTACGACATGATGTTGAGGAATGATAGCAAGCAAAAGATTTGATGGCCAAGGAGTTTCAAGCCCATAGTTATCAGTTTTTGATTAGTAGTTTTGAATAACAGTTTTTGTAATCGTTTTTGAGAGTTATTGCATTCGGTGAGACAAGTTATTCATATTTGTAAGGGAACAAGCAAGTTGTTTTATTATGAATAAAAGTTTCTTATGGTGACATTTCGATTATGAACAAGTTATTCGTGTATTAATCTCAATGATAGCGCAGTGGATATAATTGCTAAAATAAATATCCTAAGTCAATAATTATATACACTACCGAATTTTAATCATATTAGTGTTGCAAATAGTTTGGATATTTTGATCTTGTGCATTTGCATACGACATGATGATTGAAAATATTGATATGTCAATATGAGAAGAAATTTAATTTGAAATCATGCAAGATGATTGTTAAATTAAATTGAGTAGTGAAAATTATTATTGTAACCTTTTATTGTATGTCTAAGTAAATGAAAGGTATTTGCTAAAAGATACAATTGTCTGAAATTATTTGATTAGATCAAAAGGATTTTTCAGAGAAAAGAAGGATATAAAATCGGGCTACTATAATTGGATTATAATAACAAAGATTTTAAAGATTTATTTTATCATAGAAGACTTGTGAAATTTCGGTTCACAAATCTATTATATTATTAAAGCAACAAACAATTAGCGGTGGAGATTAACCAACGTGAAGTTAAGATAACTCAATGGCTGAGATTTATCAAACACCAAAGTCAGAATACGCGGTCTCACGTTGGTCCACGAAACAGCCACATAGGATAAACTCAGGGCCGGGCCGGCAAAATCCGGGGCCCTGTGCCAAAATCTAAAACGGGGCCCTATCTCACACTAAAATTTGAAATAATAAATAATTCAAAATTTCGAACTAATAAATCTATACCTAATAATAAAGGGAGAAAAGTTTATTGTGATACGTCATTTTTATTTCCAGTTTTCCCTCCCACCAAGTTACATAATATATCGAGTTCGCTTCTCTTTATAAAGAATCCCCTCGCTCCCCAACCCCGACCTCTCCTACCGCTCGACGCCGTCCCCGTGGTCCTGCTCGTCGCTAGACTGGACCTCCTGCTCGTCGCTATAATTATAAATTTGAGTTTGAAATTATAAAAAAAAAATCTGTGTTTTTCCGAAGTTTTCTTGGTAAAATCGGCCAAGACTAATACTAAAAAAGGCTAACCAAGCGTGTTTCTTTTTGTTCTCGATCGAAATATTTCACCGATACAATTAAGACGTAGGATTTGTGTCACGCAATGACAAACCAAGCGTAACCTAAGTTTACTATTTTTGTGTCCCGTTGCACTGGCATGTTTACTAGTAATTCTAATGTATATGACATAATACTTTGAGTAACAATTAAATATATTAAGAACCAAACCTATTTAATTTGAAGTTGCATAAGCGTTTATTTGTGAATTAGAAGCGTGGATATAAAAGATTAACTGGACTATCACTTGCACCTGTTTTTGTGAATTGCGATCAGCCGAGAAGAGGAACTGTCGCGCGGCCGGTCACAGCGCTGTCTGTCGCCCGTCGCCGGCGCAGCGCCGCTGTGGATGCGAGTATGCGATCCAGGGCCTCTGATGAGATCGGATCGATTGGCCGATGGGTGATGCGTGCATGCGCCGTGCGTCGGCGGGGCGTGGGAAAACGAATCGCGAGCACTGCGACTGCGAGGCGCGACAGGGCAAGCAGATCGATCGTCGTCTGGTCGATGGATACGTCTCCTGGACGAGTCGCACACGAGACCCCACGGCCCACGCGAGCGACGCACGCACCAGCGCCAGCGGATCAGGGCCTGCTTCCTTTCTCACGCGGAGACGGACCAGCAGCCTAGCGCCCAGATACAGCTTAATTCACTTCAGATGCTAGACAGATAGACATATATAAAAATTTGGGGCCCCTAGAATTCGTGGGCCCTGTGCCATCGGCACAGTTGGCACCACAGTGGGCCCGGCCCTGGATAAACTCGATGTCCAAGTAAAACAAAGGATAAACTCTTCGTGACCTAATTGGTTTCTGTAAGAGTATATAAAAAGGAACGACTCAGATTCCCACATAATAACGATTCACGTGACGGAAGGTAATAAAGAAGTCCAAATCGGCACGAGTCATGAGCACGCCATGGGAACAATCGATCCATGCGTACAATTACTTCACGGCATGGCCGGTCCGCTTCCCTTCCTGATGTCGTCGTCTCAGCCGCCATGACTCCACGACATACCTAGCCACAATTCTCCCTTGCCTTGCAAGGTTACTGATGCTGAAGGCGATGGCGGTGGCGGCATGACTCGCGGCAGTAACGACGGTACAATGAAGATGGTTGCGGGGTTGACGAATTATGTGCGTGAAATTCCCTCTAGCGAAAAAAGGGTAAGAACATCGTACGTGCAAGTTGATACTCGGCTAATCTCTGCTCAATATTGATGCACGTGTCGCTATAGTTTAATGGATGAATTTTGGGATTAACGTATTACATGCAGGTTCATGCAGTAGCTGGTAGTACAATTTATTATCAGATCTGTGTCTTTCTTAACATATTCTGGCTTGGTTTATTGCTTGAATAAAGGAATTTGAAGGCACGAGTTCATTAGAAGACAGCAACGCTAGCTTCACTCCGCCGGCGACGACTTGAACGGAAAGCCATCTCTCCTCAAGTTCTCCTCGGACGTTTCGTCATTGTTGACTCTAGATCATGGTACATGTCTGCCATCTCCCTGTGTGGCTGTCAGGCTATCATTCGTATCATCCTCCAGGGGAAAGTGGTCAGTGTAGCCGTCCGACAACAACAGCCAAATGCCAACCATGAACCGTACGCAGGGTCAAAATCGATTAGTACAGAGACAAATTTTCTCTGGCTGGAGATCATCGGCGGTAATCATGATATATATTCCGTGAGACAAGACGATTTCTCCGGCCGTCCGACTTACCTTTGTTGGCTTCCATGGGACATCACCGACTCATGCACCGCCATCACCCCAGCGCATGTTGTGCCGCAGGCCGCCACATTGACAACGCTTAATTCGGCGGCTGTATCTCGCCAGCGGCATACATGACCGGTGTTGACTCCGGCCCCAAACTTGATTTACTACCACGCTTCAACTACACCAACGATTTGAAACGATATGCGATTTGAAGACGTTTGTTCGTGGACTTGGCCAGCATAAGGAGGAAAAATACAAGGAACACATCATCATAAGTAGTGGGATCGCTAAATCATGGTAACAAAAGGTACGAGCAAGGTGCACCTTCTTGCTACTTCTCCCTAGCGGCCAGACCCATTCAAGGTGCACCTTCTTCTTTGTGTTGTTGCTGCCGGACTGCCGCGATCATGACATCATCTCCCTACATAATATCTCCCTCTGCCGGCGTGCACATCTTCACGGCCAAGTTGCCCCACGTGGCGTCACTCAAGCGGCGTCCCGAGCTCGACGAGGAGATATAACTCTGTTTTCTATCGATCCGTTTATTATTCTATGACTTTCTATCAATCAGTTTTCCTTATCAATGTTTTCCTCGGCTAGGATATTGGTCACTCAAGGTAGAAACAATTATTTTCTTCGTGTATCATTGAGGTAATAAGACAGACAAGAAGAATCTCCCCGCGGATTAATGTCATTGTTTGCACAGTTATAGCTTTTTGACATGCAGAGATCTCATAAGTAGGCGTGAAGAGATCTGTGCTACTTCCATCAGAAGATAGTATTATTTGTTTCCTGTTCTGTGTTACACGAGATTCATTGGCGGACGCTGGATTGAACTTATTCTTCACCTCCTATGTACAGGAATATCAGGATCTATACGTGCATTGCCGTCACTGATGGGCAGACCTGGCCGGTAGCATACACGAGGATTACGAAAATTACATTGCTGCTTTGGTTTGGATGATACAGGTAATATGAAAGTTCGGTCTATAGTATCGAACCTACTTGAGCTCACATGCATGTTTCTAAGAAAGAAAAACTTTGTCTAATTTTATTTATTTATGTGTTGACTTCCAAGCAATAACATGCTTTGTTTAATAAAAATCTTCTACCGTATACTTCTCCTCATGTATTGTCGTATTCATAATTTGATTCACCAACTTCAGCCTTTATGAAGCATTCGAACTAATGCATGAGCTCTTTCATTCAAGGAGTAACAGAAAAGGAGGCCATGGAGTTTATGCAGTTTCATTGGAGGGATTCAGCATTAAGGTGTGCTGTGGACTGGAAGATGAAGTAATCATTGAACTTACTTCCTGACACTCCAAAACAAGTTCAGACCAATGCGGCAAAAATGATAACTCTGGGCATGAACCAAAGTTTGATAAACAAATTAGGACGGACTCACCATATTAATTGTAGCCTTCATTGACCAATCTTAACCATAGTTCAGCCCTAAAATTTGCTTTAGTTTTGCGAACTAGGGATTACTATTTGTTATTTGCTAGCCAGTTATTTGTAAAAAAAAAGTCCATATGACGTAGTTTTATACAGAAAACCATAGAGGTTACCGAGGAAATATTTTATCTTATCAGTCAGATTTGCTCGACCTACATGGAGACAATATGACAAAGTATTCATACTTCATTGCAGGTTTTAGAAGGTAAATTTGATTTGCAAACTTTATAAGAGAGAATAAGGTTAACTACAAATATTTTGCTTTTGTGCACTATTTTTTTTTCTTCAAATAATGCCCATCCTAACAGATTGAGTTCACCTCTATTACGGTTGTACACAAGTTTTGGGGAGAACATAGCCGCACTATGGAGAACTTATGACAGTGCTACTATGTAAATTGAATCAAGCTGGATTTGAAGTTTGAATAGAGTTAGTGCCCACAACAAGAAGCTTTGGCCGGTAGTGATTGAGCAGACATGATGACCAGAAAACCAAAATATGAGTAAGCATGTATTCACTTTGAGTCCAGGTTGACAAAAAAAATTCACTTTCCTGTCATATTAAATACTTTGACCCGAATCCGATAACCAATTGTACTTGATAAAACAACTATTTTGCGATTGTCTCTATGTTGTTCTTTTGATGATGAAAAAAAAAGAAAAAACAGAAATATGATTAACGAACATCCATTTCTCTCTATTGTTTTGGCGAGGCATTCTAACTATCATATTCAGTCTTTTCGTGAATTTGTCTTCGGAACAAACATAAAAAGGTTTACAACTCTGATAGATTTATATGTCCTGTTTGTACAAGACATGAACTCTGCAGTTTGTATTACACAATATGTTATGAAGACCGTCGATATAGTCGCGTGCGCATGCAGTCCGTTGCTCCCGCAGGCAGCAGCTTTCCATGCTCTTGAAGTCAGAGAGTCTATTTTCCAAGAAAGAAAGAGGAAATATGGGCATATTGGTTGCATATCCATGAATCAGAATGAAACATCTTGGTTGGTAGATAAAAGTATGTTTTTAATACTTGAAAATGAAAAAAAAAACTATAATACTGAAAAAAGACACATTTAACTGTGTCTAACATAGCTAGGTAATTTCAATGCAATAAAAACACAAAAATCTAAGAAGAATTCAAGTCAGACAAAATTATCGAGTCATAAAATATTTACTCTATATGCCAAAAATTATAGTTTTAAATATATAGTTAATAGACAGTCTAGCCGTGCAAATGCGCGGGCCACCCAGCTAGTTATAATATTATAATACATCAAGCATGTTGATTTATGTGAATATTATAAATCATACTCTATTTTGAATAAAGTATGGTCTTAAAAGGTATCTCTTAAAAGGTTAGATGTTACGTAGAATGTTTTTGTTAAAATTAGTAAACTCCCTTATTTTGAAATCTTCACCTAAAATTCGTATAAACGACAATATGTTAAGTGTCGTGGTTTATAGGATTATATGATAATATGAAACTATATACGAAATAGTTCTTTGTAAATATTCATAGGAGTGAATATATGTTTCATATGGCAAACACCGGCGAGGGCAAAACTAGTATTGCTAACTTGGTGATTTATTGAAAACAAGTTTCGAGAAAGGATATGAAATAAAGTAAAAGCTTATATGAGGTAATTGACCTTGTTCGCATTATGTGAGAGATAATGTTTACGGAACATGCTCCGGTGACAAAAACTCTACAGATGGAAAAGAAAAATGATGATAAAAGATCATAATGTTTTCAAATAAGGAGCTTTTTATAAAAGGTAGGCATTGAAGAATATTTTCTGTCCGGTCACAGATTAATATTCATGATTTAATAATCTTGTTACTAGAACAAGGGATACCTACGAAATAAAAAGAAATTAAGGTGATACCAAATTCGAGTCATGACTAAAGAGTCATAAATCCAAAAGGGTTGCATTTAAGATTATGGTAGTAAATGTTGCTTGAATCTTATTAAGTAAAAGGATTACTTGACTTTTTCACATGATAGGTTGTGTGAAAAGAATGGAACTGTGAGAAGGACATAAAGCTAATTTTGTCATAGAGAATGTCTTGGACAAAATCAAAATTGTTTGACTGTATTGGATGTAGACATGCCTAAGTCTTTTGGATTTGTATTAGACAAGTATAATACATCGTGTTTGGACTTTTCGAATTGATGAATGATCAATGGATTTCAGTATTGACCAAAATATCGAAAGAAATTATATTTGTATAATTTAAGTGGGAGTAGGACAGCTCACCATATTAATATGCAAGTGACGTATTATTAAGTGGGAGCTTGTGGGCTACACAATATGAGATGTGATTGCCATTTTGAGTGGGAGCATCATAAGTTACACAATTTCAAATGTAATTGACATTTTGAGTGGGAGCTAAGTCAGGTGCTTATATGTAAATGACATATAGTAGATGGTACTAGGAAGATGAATTAGGAGTAATTATGGAATTACAATAAAGTCATATATGGTTTAAAAACATCAGTGTCTATTTGAATAGATTAGAAAGTTTAAAATAGAAATCGAGGTGTTTTTCTAGATTAGATTCTGAAAGGTCAGAATAAGACGTAACAAGGAAGTAGTCCTTGTAAATCTAGAGAAAATAATCATGGTTGTAAAATATGTTGCACCTCTATGCCATGATAAGGTGGCAGCATATGGAACCATATTATATACTCGACATGATATGACTAGTGTTCTTACAAGAAGAACAAGTACTGAGGTGAATTTATGTTCACTGTTAGTGAAACCAAGAATATCCTTCATTGTTTAAAAGAAACTGAGGATATGTGGTTATTTCAAGTCTATAGAGGATGACGAGTTTAACAAATGTTATGTTAAAAGGATCAACCTAGATGACAGAAGGAAATAAGGATCAAGTCGTTATAGGATTGGCATTAGGCTGACGATAGAATGTCAGGATCTACTTAGGTAAATATAAAAGTATATAGATACTGCGAAATTACATAGGATTGGTAGAGAAAATGTATTCTCTAAGCTGAGTGTGTTTTAATGCAATTAACTGATATAGGATCAGAGTAAGCGCAGGGAAACAAAGGTCTCACTTAGTTGCCAAATATGTATATTTGTTATAAATATAGCATGATGATATCAAACAAGGTGATGTCAATGATTTGCAAAGAACTTACGGTTATGAAAGGATCTGGCCGAAGGAAACCTCTTCCACAAGCAGGCATTATCATAAACACTTATAATAGATAAGTTGTATGAATGGTAAAAAAATGCAGCTGGTTTATTTGTAATCTAGTGTGTGGCACCCCGCTCTGGCACATATTTCCAGAGAGGCGGTCGCCCCGTGCGCCAGCCCAAGATATCTGGCCGCAAGTTACGGCAATGCAACACAGCGGAAATCATTACACAATCAGGCATAAAGTGCTACAAAAGGTTTACAAGGCCATCGAGGCATTACAAAATATCTTGCCAAGCATGGCTCAGGACTGAGTTTAACTGGCAGCGGAAGACGGCTAAGGCAACGGCTTGGAACGGCTCCACTCCACAGGTATCTGGCTGGTCTACCGATCCTAGCACGCTTTTGCTCCTTGTCCTTGCTAAGGTGGAAGTTGAGTCCTCGCCAAAATCTGGCCACAATCACAAGGCCCGTGAGTACATTTGTATGCACTCAGCAAGAATCGCCACTCACTACAAACAGTCCAACAATCATGCAACAAGATATATATTGGAAGAAAAATCCTACAACATGGCAAGGTGTGCACTAGATACATGACATAAAAGTAGCATGGAATTGACAACCAAACATGTCATAAGCAAGCAATGGGGGTATCACTAGTACAGAGTTCAAGCCAGGTGGGGTTGGATCGTGTACCAGCAATCATACAAAGGGCTTACCTGTGACGAGTAAACGAGTGTACCAAGTGGTACCAAATAATACACAACAGCACCTGTGATCACTGCTAGGCCAACTGGCCTCATCTTTCCACTCTGGGCACGCACGGTTGTTGTTGGCTCAGGCCTAACTCTAGGCTCCCAACGATCACACCGTCATCCCTAAACACGGTAACCATCCACAGCTCAAGTAACATTCCCTGCATCATCTTATTGTTCATTTAGTGAAATCAGGTTGTTCGTCTTTCTATCAAACATAACTTATGTTTAACCTCCTGACTCGACAAAGACAATAGTGTGACCGACACTGAACTGTTGTTCCATAACCTTGGAACGAGGCTAGACATCCAGATTTGACACTCTCAAGAGGTTGCAGATACCACCCATCTAAGTGCACCACACTCAGCCGGTACTTTAGGATATCATCCCTAAGACGAACTCAGCAAGATACACTCACCTGACCGTTCATGCTACCAAGACACTCCCTGTATAGCTACCGACACAACTCTATGTCTTATGACGAAGTGAATCCGGCACGTCCCCAACAGATGAGCCATGCCTAGCTCCGGAACCTTCACAAGACTAGCCCCGACCACAAAGGTAACCGACTAGACTTGCCAAAATGGTAGCATCAAAGGAGGCTCAATAGGTTACGTAGGCCAAGGCCCGCCCATATGAGCGACAGTGGTAGTGCTTTCGATGTTCAGATTAGTGGCACTATGGACTGACCCTATCGATGTTTGGAGGGGTGTTTCATTTAATCAAGTTTCATCATAACAAGTCCAAACAACAGAGGATTAGTCCAACACAACAATCACAATATCATAATAATATATATCACCAAACATCAAGACATTACCAACATAATATCTCAAGCAATAGTTTGTTTGTATTGGCCGGGTGACTATGGCGGAGCTACCTCCGACCAGCGCCATCGCAGATCAATACAAAAGTTAGCACAGGTTGTTGGCGTCGATCGGGTGACTGTGGCAGAGATACCTCTAACCAGCGCCATCGCAGATCAACTACCAAAGTTGGTAGGGCATGTAGTCTCCAAAATGAACCAAAAAGCACTCATAAGAAAGAAAGCATCCATTCCACTCAAGGATTAACCCGACGTGGTGTCAGCAATCATGGCAAAAGAACCAAATAGAAAGCAAATGTCCCAAGCGTCGCAGTCCAGGCGGGCATATGCCAACCACGTTTGACGGAGGGAGAAGAAGCAAATAACTCTTTTGGCAAATGCCCCCAACTCCGAGGATCATAAGACGACATTCGTCCGCTCCTCACCTCGGCGAAGAAGAAGAAGCAAACAAAGTCACGCAAGTGTGAGGCGCACAGTTGTATTGTTCCCCATTCCTTTGACTGTGGCGGTTCCTCCAGCCCATCGCCTCGGGAATGGGGGTGATGCGCAGATAAGTAATTATAAAGTAATGCGACAATTTAAAATGCAACATGGCATGACAATATGTAATCAAACAGGCAAACAACATTGCAGGACTGGTCATAGCAAGTGGTTAGCTTGCCTCCGAAGATCGACACCGTTTGGCTTGGAGGGTCATGGACACGTCACGGGTTAGGGTCTCGGTTTGCCAGTACCGCAGAATATACCTATGCATGCATACAAGGGTGCTAAGCATACAAGTATTTTACAAAAAAATATAACACTTACACTACTGGACAGAGCTTCTCAAAATATGAATTTACAAATTTGAATCACCTCAAACGGAGTTACGGTTCAAAAGATATGGTCAGGCAACAGATAGCTATTTGCTGCTCACTCGGGAAAAAAAACAGAACGGGCTGAATCTGACTGGGCTGGGCTGGTTGCGTACTCTCCAGAAATACGTCTTCGCTTCAGGGAAACGTATTTGCGCGAAAGCGCCTCCACTTATCCGACGTGTCTGCTGGGCCAGGCCGGGCCCACTTGTCGGCGACTTGGGCTGCTCCACGTCGGCTTCCACGTGGTCGTCGTCTTCCACCTTGCGTCGAGCACGGCCGCGTGAGCAGGAGGCTCGGGTGGCGCTGGGTGCCAGTGCTCCGCACGGCCCCGCCACTCGCCGGTGGCGGCAACGGGACTACGCCGCCGCGCCGTGTCCACTGGACGGTCTAGGGAGCCGGGGAACCACGGGAGGGTGGCAGCCCGAGCTTCACCGAGCTCGGCCATGGAGGCCGTGCTCCGACCTCCCGCCTCTGCTGCTTCTCGGACGGCCCGAGGGCAGAGATTGGACGGCGGTGGCTAATCGCGGCCAGGCGATGGCTAGGGGCCCGGTGGAGGTGCTGGATAGCTCGAGGACGAGCTCGACACAATTTCGGTGGTCATGACCGAAATCCGAAGCCCGGTTGATTCCCTCTTCAAAAAAACTCGTGGGGAGGTTCTGGGGGAAGGAGGGAGAGGTGTGCCTGCGAGGGAGGGCTCGGGGTGCTCTTAAATACGCAGGAGAGGAGGAGAGTTAGGTGGTGGCCGTGGCGGCCATTAATGGCGCCGTGAGGTCACGGCTCACGTCCTCCGGCCACAGGGAGGGGATAAGGAGGGGGAGAGGATAGGGAGGTCGCGCTGGATGCATAGTAGCGCACGCGGCTGCACTGCAGCAGAGGATAAGGCAGGGGCTAGGGTTTGAACAGGATCATGCCGACACCGGCATGTCCAGAGCGCGACGTGATCGGCATTGCTCGCGTTCCCGGAGATTTAGGGCATCAAAAAGAAAACGGTCGCGTCCCTACGTTGTACTACTACTACAAACAACATCTAGCAAGCCAAACACTAAATTGGGACAAAATGCCAGAGCAAAGGTTTGAAAAATTCAAACGCACTCAAGGTGTTCGGTGAAATGAAAATGGACTTCCTCTGTCCCAATGGAGCTAGGATTTTTACTGGTGATGTTGTCCTGATAGGTCAGCAATGTGGTCAAGTTTCATCCAATTTGGAGAAGATTTTATGTGTAAACATTTTTGGGTGTCGAAAAGGGCAGAAGGTGTTCGATGGACGTCCTACAAGAAAAAGTTGATCCAAATGATCCCAAATTTCTGGGGGAGGCTTATAATGGGATATGAAACACTTCCCCGGGTGGTCAAGATTTATGGTGGAGTGGAAGTAGGGTTTTGGATTTAATGGCCCGGTAGTGGCAGATTTGGTAATTTCCTCAATCTAAAAAGTTGCATAGGTCATGGCGATGTTCATGCATATATGGGATATATATGAGGATAGGTGTCTCTGGGATTTTTGGCGGAATTTTCTAAGCAAGATAAAGGAGAGTTGCTTTGGAGAGGCGGTATATCGGTTTTTGTTTTCTATAGAAAAGGCATTAAGGTTTTATAAAGAAAACCCTAATGAACGGAATCAAAGGTGATCAGAAATATTCAGAGAATATTCCGGGGTTGGGACAAAGAGAGGTACATGATCAACATCAATCACCAAAAGTTCAAATGAGTTTTGATAAAACCCAGAGAAATCCAAGTTAAAAGGTTTTCGCAAATTTTTAGTTCACCCTTTTTCAGGAAAACCGGTTAGTGAAAATCGGGGTGTTACAGACCTACCCCCCTTAAAAGAATCGCGTCCTCGCGATTTCCAAGGTTAGTGACATACCTTTAGATTGACCTGTTGGTCAACCTTATTCCTTGTCGTTTTCTCTTGATTTCTCATCTGTCTTGACAGGGTCTTTAATCTTGACTTCAATGCCATAAGCGTGCTTTTTATTGGGCTTGGTAACTGAAATCATCATCTGACAGGCCTTGTCTATCGTCTCAATTTGTACTGACAACAGTGCGGTTCTCAAGCTGGGGTCAAGTTGAAATTCTTCGTTGTTGTTCATTCATCACATAACTCCCGGTTGACCATTGTGGTCATTTTGGGATTCATGCGCCAACCGTACCATGTATGTACTTTGATCCTTGGCTGTACTGGTCCATCTTACCATCATTTGCATGAAAGATTTAGGGACTCAACCTTTATGGAACGTGGGTATTGACCGGTCTAAAAGGTACAAATCTCATGGTTTTCTCATCACCTAGGCATTTTCTGACGTTGATAGCCTTTCACAGATTTGACTTTAGCCACTTGATACCCATATTAGGATCTCGAGAAAGTTGAAGGAATCTCACGACGCTTGTAGCTTTGTTGTCATGGTTGAAAATTTCTGACGGCAAGCTGACTTTGTTTGGTGCCACCACAAATTGCGTACTTCCATCTTGGCACATTTGTGTTCCTCGGGGCGAGAGGAATAAAGATTCTTGAGCTAGGAGTGACGTACTGATGGCGCCGCTTCCATCAATGGCTGTTGAAAATCCTCAAGTATGTGAACTTTTATTTCTGACTTCAGAGCTGAAATTTTGGACTCTTATTTCCATATTGCCTTATTCCCCTTGCGTCTGCGAGAGGTTTGTAGTGATCGAACAGATCCATAGACTTCAATATCTTCACCAGGACGGTTGATGGAGATGAGGTCTTCTTGTCCGTTTATTTCTGCTAGCTTCTACTCGACATAACTGGCGAAATCTGAATAGTCGGTGACAGTATGCCTGTAACCACGCTGGTAGCGAGAGAATTTCTTGACTCGCATACGTATAGGCAATCTATTTCCTTTTGTTGATTTGACTATTACGCAAGCTGAGTAGTTGTTCCAACGTGTAACATGATCATCCGAGAAATTTTCTGGTTGCATAGCCGTGCTTTCCTTGTATTTCTTTGACGCTCGGGCTCAACTTATATCCACATCATTTGAATTTTGTAGTGCTGGTCTAGCTCCAAGGTGAGCCAAAAGTCGTTGTATCAGTACTGGACCAAACTTCTGAAATTATTCCGAGAAGACTGAGTGACTTTTCTGGGCGCTCGAGGTGTCGCGTTCACGTAGGTACATGCTGAATCTTTTCTTCCCATGATGGTGGTTGGCATGACGTAGGTTAAATCTCTGTAGCTTGCTCTTTAGAAAGCTTCTGATGTAGGTACCGGTAGTGTTCGTGTATAGACTGAGGCTGTTGTACATGTGGTACACTGCTGAAATTTCGACGGTCGCGTAGCTTTATTTCCAGATTAGCAGTGCCTTGAAAATATTCTGCCTCATACTGACATACTTGTACGGGTTGTACTTGCTGAAATCTTGATGGTGGCGTGGCTTCCATTGCATAGCCGAGTGGAAGGAGTGATTACCTGCTTCATCGGGAGCATGTGGGCATGATAATCATGATGGCACTCCCACGCTGATCCAAATATTAGAGCACAACTATTTTCCATAGTCCTGACGGTTGCGGGAATATTGGTGATTCCAAAAATGCATCGCTGAAATTCTGGCATATCATACCGGTGGTGCGAGTTGATGTCAGACTGTCGTCGAGGCATACCTCACTTTATATTTGAGTCCATCTTGGAAAATACTTGAGCTTCACTTCTCATGGCACGGATATTGCTGATTCTTGAGCATATCGGTTTCAAAAGAACGGTGCCTGATGATAAATCTCATACACGGTGTAGTATTTCTTCCAACATGAGGGCTGCTTGTTGGGGAGAAATATTCTGTACTCGTTGTAAAATCTTTGACCGGACAGACGCTTGCTTCGTTTGCACAGAACGAGCTGGATTGGGCATTATATATTTCCACTAGTTTGATGCATATGAGAGTCATCGTAATCCAGGCAACCAAGAATATTTCCATATTTGCAAACCTCATTCCTGGCGTCCAGCTAATATGTGTCACATCAAATAAGTGAAAAGACACAATGAAAATTTCATATATACCATACCAAATCTCCAGGTTGTTGTTGGCGTGTCCTCAAGTATATAGTTTGTGGTTGATAGACTGTCGTTGAGTATATTTTGGGAAAGACTCGGGCTCATCATACTGACTTTGCTTTGTTCTGACTGACTGGGTGCTGGGGTCCTTATTTCTGGCAGACTGTTGAGCTGTTCTTCCTCCTGTCGGGTTTGGATTACTGAGAGCTGACACAATCTTTTGGTAGAACTCCTGCGGAATTAACACAAGGCGGAAAACAAAACTCGGCAAATTTTTGGAAAACCAAAAAAATCGAACCATGAAGAAGCAAATAAAATCGCAAAATTTCCCGGCTTAAGTAACATAGGCACAAAATCGCCACTCATACTAACCTCAGGTTATGGGGAAAGAGGGAACTTCCTAAAAGTTTCACTTGGAAACCGACTATAGAGAGAAAAGATGTACCATGGTTAGCAAGAAAGGTGGGATATCTATGCAGCTGGGATTTGGGTCTTATCTACTAGGTGATGTCGATTACTTCTCATGGAAGAAACCGGCGAGCCTTATGGTGGAAGATTGAGACAAGAATCTACTGCACCATACCGTTGTCTGACAATAGCCATGCTGGTTAGGCAAAGATGGGTTAAATCCATCGGGCTCTTTGTCGGGCGCAAGTATGGTTGGGCTTTCCATGCTAGGGTAGTCTACAGCCAGCCTGGTGCTCTGATACCATGCTCTGTGGCACCCCGCTCTGGCACATATTTCCAGAGAGGCGGTCGCCCCGTGCGCCAGCCCAAGATATCTGGCCGCACGTTACGACAATGCAACATAGCGGAAATCATTACACAATCAGGCACAAAGTGCTACAAAAGGTTTACAAGGCCATCGAGGCATTACAAAATATCTTGCCAAGCATGGCTCAGGACAGAGTTTAACTGGCAGCGGAAGACGGCTAAGGCAACGGCTTGGAGCGGCTCCACTCCACAGGTATCTGGCTGGGCTACTGATCCTAGCACGCTTCTGCTCCTTGTCCTTGCTAAGGTGGAAGTTGAGTCCTCGCCAAAATCTGGCCACAATCACAAGGCCCGTGAGTACATTTGTATGCACTCAGCAAGAATCGCCACTCACTACAAAATCCAACAATCATGCAACAAGATATATATTGGAAAAAAATCCTACAACATGGCAAGGTGTACACTAGATACATGACATAAAGTAGCATGGCATTGACAACCAAACATGTCATAAGCAAGCAATGGGGGTATCACCAGTATAGAGTCCAAGCCAGGTGGGGTTGGATCGTGTACCAGCAATCATACAAAGGGCTTACCTGTGACGAGTAAACGAGTGTACCAAGTGGTACCAAATAATACACAACAACACCTGTGATCACTGCTAGGCCCACTGGACTCATTTTTCCACTTTGGGCACGCACGGTTGTTGTGGCTCAGGCCAACTCTAGGCTCCCAACGATCACACCGTCATCCCTAAACACGGTAACCATCCATAGCTCAAGTAACATTCCCTGCATCATCTTATTGTTCATTTAGTGAAATCAGGTTGCTCATCTTTCTATCAAACAGAACTTTTGTTTAACCTCCTGACTCGACAAAGACAATAGTGTGATCGACACTGAACTGTTGTTCCATAACCTTGGAACGAGGCTAGACATCCAGATTTGACACTGTCGAGAGGTTGCAGATACCACCCATCTAAGTGCACCACACTCAGCCGGTACTTTAGGATATCATCCCTAAGACGAACTCAGCAAGATACACTCACCTGACCGTTCACGCTACCAAGACACTCCCTGTATAGCTACCGACACAACTCTATGTCTTATGACGAAGTGAATCCGGAACGTCCCCAAAGATGAGCGACGCCTAGCTCCGGAACCTTCACAAGACTAGCCCCGACCACAAAGGTAACCGACTAGACTTGCCAAAATGGTAGCATCAAAGGAGGCTCAATAGGTTACGTAGGCCAAGGCCCGCCCATATGAGCGAAGTGGTAGTGCTTTCGATGTTCAGATTAGTGGCACTATGGACTGACCCTATCGAAGTTTGGAGGGGTGTTTCATTTAATCAAGTTTCATCATAACAAGTCCAAACAACAGAGGATTAGTCCAACACAACAATCACAATATCATAATAATATATATCACCAAACATCAAGACATGAGCAACATAATATCCCAAGCAATAGTTTGTTTGTATTGACCGGGTGACTATGGCGGAGCTACCTCCGACCAGCGCCATCGCAGATCAATACAAAAGTTAGCACAGGTTGTTGGCATCGATCGGGTGACTGTGGCAGAGATACCTCTGACCAGCGCCATCGCAGATCAACTACCAAAGTTGGTAGGGCATGTAGTCTTCAAAATGAACCGAAAAGCACTCATATGAAAAAAGCATCCATTCCACTCAAGGATTAACCCGACGTGGTGTCACCAATCTTGGCAAAAGAACCAAATGGAAAGCAAATGTCCCAAGCGTCGCAGTCCAGGCGGGCATATGCCAACCACGTTTGATGGAGGGAGAAGAAGTAAATAACTCTTTTGGCAAATGCCCCCAACTCCGAGGATCATAAGACGACATTCGTCCGCTCCTCACCTCGGTGAAGAAGAAGAAGCAAACAAAGCCACGCAAGTGCGAGGCGCACAGTTGTATTGTTCCCCATTCCTTTGACTGTGGCGGTTCCTCCAGCCCATCGCCTCAGGAATGGGGTGATGCACAGATAAGTAATTATAAAATAATGCGACAATTTAAAATGCAACATGGCATGACAATATGTAATCAAACAGGCAAACAACATTGCAGGACTGGTCATAGCAAGTGGTTAGCTTGCCTCCGAAGATCGACACCGTTTGGCTTGGAGGGTCACGGACACGTCACGGGTTAGGGTCTCGGTTTGTCGGTACCGCGGAATATTCCTATGCATGCATACAAGGGTGCTGAGCATACAAGTATTTTACAAAAATGTAACACTTATACAACTGGACAGAGCTTCTCAAAATATGAATTTAGAAATTTGAATCACCTCAAACGGAGTTACGGTTCAAAAGATATGGCCAGGCGACGGATAGCTATTTGCTGCTCACTCGGGAAAAAAACAGAACGGGCTGAATCTGACTGGGCTGGGCTGGTCGCGTACTTCTCCAGAAATACGTCTTCGCTTCAGGGAAACGTATTCGCGCGAAAGCACCTCCACTTATCCAACGTGGCTGCTGGGCCAGGCCGGGCCCACTTGTCGGTGACTTGGGCTGCTCCATGTCGGCTTCCACGTGGTCGTCATCTTCCACCTTGCGTCGAGCACGGCCGTGTGAGCAGGAGGCTCGGGTGGCACTGGGTGCCGGTGCTCCGCACCGCCCCGCCACTCGCCGGTGGCGGCAACGGGACTACGCCGCTGCGCCGTGACCACTGGACGGTCTAGGGAGCCGGGGAACCACGGGAGGGTGGCGGCCTGAGCTTAACCGAGCTCGGCCATGGAGGCCGTGCTCCGATCTCCTGCCTCTGCTGCTTCTCGGACGGCCCGAGGGCAGAGATGGGACGGCGGCGGCTAACCGCGGCCAGGGGATGGCTAGGGGCCCGGGGGAGGTGCTGGATAGCTCGAGGACGAGCTCCACACAATTTCGGTGGTCATGACCGAAATCCGAAGCCCGGTTGATTCCCTCTTCAAAAAACTTGTGGGGAGGTTTTGGGGGAAGGAGGGAGAGGTGTGCCTGCGAGGGAGGGCTCGGGGTGCTCTTAAATACGCAGGAGAGGAGGAGAGTTAGGTGGTGGCCGTGGCGGCCATTGATGGCGCCTCCGGCCACAGGGAGGGGATAAGGAGGGGGAGAGGATAGGTAGGTCGCGCTGGATGCATAGTAGCGCACGCGGCTGCACTGCAGCAGAGGATAAGGCAGGGGCTAGGGTTGGAACAGGATCATGCCGACACCGGCATGTCCAGAGCGCGACGTGATCGGCATTGCTCGCGTTCCCGGAGATTTAGGGCATCAAAAAGAAAACGGTCGCGTCCCTATGTTGTACTACTACTACAAACAACATCTAGCAAGCCAAACACTAAATTGGGACAAAATGCCAGAGCAAAGTTTTGAAAAAATCAAACGCACTCAAGGTGTTCAATGAAATGAAAATGAACTTCCTCTGTCCCAATGGAGCTAGGATTTTTACTGGTGATGTTGTCCTGATAGGTGCGCAATGTGGTCAAGTTTCATCAAATTTGGAGAAGATTTTATGTGTAAACATTTTTGGGTTTCGAAAAAGGGCAGAATGTGTTCGATGGACGTCCTACAAGAAAAAGTTGATCCAAATGATCCCAAATTTCTGGGGGAGGCTTATAATGGGATATGAAACACTTCCCTAGGTGGTCAAGATTTAAGGTGAAGTGGAAGTAGGGTTTTGGATTTAATGGCCCGGTAGTGGGAGATTTGGTAATTTCCTCAATCTAAAAAGTTGCATAGGTCATGGCGATGTTCATGCATATATGGGATATATATGAGGATAGGTGTCTCTTGAATTTTTGGCGGAATTTTCTAAGCAAGATAAAGGAGAGTTGCTTTGGAGAGGCGGTATATCGGGTTTTCGTTTTCTATAGAAAAGGCATTAAGGTTTTATAAAGAAAACCCTAACGAACGGAATCAAAGGTGATCAGAAATATTCAGAGAATATTTCCAGGGTTGGGACAAAGAGAGGTACATGATCTCAACAGCAATCACCAAAAGTTTCAAATGAGTTTTGATAAAACCCAGAGAAATCCAAGTTAAAAGGTTTTCGCAAATTTTTAGTTCACTCCTTTTTCAGGAAAACCGGTTAGTGAAATTTGGGGTGTTACATAGTGCAAGTGAGAGACTGTTGGAGATATGCCCTAGAGGCAAATAAATAATAAGCATTTATCGCATTATCTCATTAAGTTTATAATTAGTTTTATAAGCTATAACTGTATTAATCGGAATTGTTAATACATGTGTGGTATGTAAACATACCAGAGTCCCTAGTTAAGCCTCTATATAAACTAGTTCATCAGTCAATGGATGATCGTGATTTCCTGATCATATTGATTCATAACAGTTGTTGATGGAGTCATTTTATTAGTAGAATAATTTGATGGACATTACCCACCAAAGCATTGCAAAAGGATCATATCACTAAGTTCAACACTGCAATAGGAAAGTAACGTGATAGCTTATTCCTTAGACCGTGAGATTATATCAAGTCGCTACTTCTGGAAGATACTTTGATTGCATCAAACGTCATATCTTATATTGTGTGACAATAAAGGTGACACTTTCAGGTATTGGAAGGAAGTAGTCGGGGTGAGTGATCAAGAGCGGGATTTGTTCATCCGTGTGATGGCAAGATACTCTGGGCCTACTCAGTGAGATTATATCTGTAAAGCTGCGCAGCGTATGACTAGGTCATTGGAGATATAATATCACGGAACGAGTTAAAGCAACCTTGTCGGTAACGAGATAAAACACAACATAGGATGTTGACGATCCTATCTCGGACAAAGGTAGTATCGATGGAACAAAGGGAATGAACATATCATGTTAACGGTTCAACGGCGATTTATTCTGGAATGCACAGGGGCCGTCATAGTCATCCAGGGCTCCCTGACGGTCATTGGCGAGCGAAGGGTCTCGACCATGTCTAGAGTATTCCCGAACCGTAGGGTAACACACTTAAGGTCTTGACGACGCTTGGAGAACGTTTTGGAAACATCGGAATTATTTAGGTATAGAGAAAAGAGGTTCCGGAAAGGTTCCGGCAAGAACGGAAGGGTTCCGGGGAAGACCAAAGTGAGTTCGGAGTGATTAAGAAATTGTTTCGGAGTCACGGGAGATTAAATAGTATGTAAATATATTAATTATGGAATTATATATATTTATATTAATTTAATATTAAATAAAAAGGAGAAAAAAGGGGAAGCCCACCTAGATGGGCCAAGTGGGGACTTCCCCCCAGGAGGTGTTGCGGCTGGGCCTAGGGGCCCATGCGGCTGCACAAGGGGTGCGGCTGGGCCCCTTTGGCGGGCGCACCCCCTCCTCTCTCTCCTTTTTGTTTAGTCCCACATGGACAACTTGAGGAGAGGTGCAACCATTCTCCTCTAATAAATAGGAGGCCGGATTAATTGAGAAAATACACAATAAATCCAGGAATTAATTCCGGTTGGCCTAGGCTTCTCCCTTGTCCACGTCCACCCTCTCCGTCTCTCGGCGTATGCGGTCCCATGTTTGGACTGCGTATACGTGAGACCTATATACCGCAGTACGCCGTTGTGCTGCGGGATTCCACCCAAAGTTCTCGCTTCCGCTATGTCGGCTGGATCGGGGAGCCCAGAGGTCATTGTCAAGGTCCGTACGTGTGCGAGTACTCGGAGGTGGCGTACACTCAGTCTCGGCACCTGAGCATCGTCGTCACGCCGCCTCCTTCTTCGTCGCGCCAAGTTCTTCGCGACCTTGAGGTCGGCTACGTACGTCTTCATAGGCAACGCTTGTGCGGGAGCGTATTTCCCGCTTATCGGTCTACGAGGGTACGTGTCCGATAACTTCTCCGTTACAGCATTACTAGATAGATAGATCCTGGCTAGTTTTCGGTGTTGCGATAGTTAGAAAATTATTGTTTTCTGCTATGAACCCATCATTTACAAGGGTGTTCTGGGGTGAACCTGGCAGTGTTCCGGCCGAAGATAGACGGAGAGCAGATCCTGCCCTGGGCAGATCACCTCTCTCTCTACCCTCCGAACCCTAGTCTAGTCTTGCTTGAGCTCTATCTGACTTGTTCTTCTCCTCGGTGCCATGGTCCTCCTTTTATAGGCTAAGGGTATCCGACATGGGCACGCGAGGGGCGTGAGGGGTTTTTGGCGGGAGAACCCCTCGGTGGTCTTGGGAGGAGACGTGTCCGCTTCTCCTCCAAGTATCTTCTGGAGGGTGGCGCAGTCGTCCGCCCTTTGGGAAAGGTGGGACGGACAAAGCCTGTCAGCCCCACCAACCACGCTTGTGGCGACGTAACTGGGGCGCGTCCTTCGTCTTGGCGCCCAAGCTTTCTACCAGCTTCCGGCGCGAGTTGGCGTTCTTATCCTGGCCTCCTGTCGGGCGCACGGACCCACGGGTACTCCGCCTTGTTCTCCGGGCAACGGGTGACCCTGGAAGGTCGCCTGGTCCTTGGCCACAGCGTGTCGGTGTCGAACTTGTCGGGTTTCCTTGAAGCAGATGGGCTGACCCATCTGCTGGTGGACCCTAGTGGTGGACCCACTTTGGCAGCATCAGGGGAACCCCACGTTCTACTGCTGCGACAGTATCCCCCGGGCATGGTCCCGGCGGCTCTTGCTTCAGCTGCTGCCGGGGCTATGGCCAAAGTGGGTTCCCGACGACTTGTCTTGTCTGTTTTGCTAGAGGCTCGCCAGGGTGAAGTAGAGACGAGCCCCCGAGTCTTCTTGGACTTGGTCGCGGCGAACGTTGCGGTTCGAACGGCCGGCCAACGTCTATCTTGAATCCAACGGGAGGGAGCGCTCGAAGCGGAACGTCCCCTTGATCCCCGCGCCAGTTGGAGTAATGGGGCCGCGACGTGACCCGTGGGGTGCCTTATAATCCACGCCTCGCAGCACTGTAGCCGTTACTCTCCCAAATCTTTGAAATCCTCAAATCGCCGCCTTCATTTCCATCTCCCTCTCCTTGCTTCGTATCGCCGCCTCTGCCGTCCGCCGCCGCAGTTCTCCTTCTGCTCCAATGGCGTGAGTGAAGGTTGCGGCTCGGAAGAAGAAGGCCAGCAGGTCCTCGCTCATGAGGAAGGAACTGTCTCCTAGATCTGAGAGGGCGCAGCGCCGAGAAGGCTGAGCTCCGCAAGCGGCAGGCCTTGTTCCCAAGTGACTATGCCAACGACGCCGTGATGATGTGGAAGGCCATGAACCTTGGGGTGATGGAATCTGACGATGCGCTTGATGCTCCTGCTTGAGTGCCAACGAAGGTCTTCCACCTTCGGAGACCAGGGCGCCCAGGCAGATCCCAATTTTTGACAGCTTCATGATGATGGGACTTGTCCCACCCTTCTCGGATTTCTTCCTAGAGATCTTGCGTGCGTACGGGTTGAAGCTTCTGCATCTGACCCGGGCGCGATCTTGGATTTGACGGTCTTTGCCTATGCTTGCGAAGCGTTCGTCGGGGTGATGCCCTCCTGGCTCTGTTCCGCCACTTCTTCTACCCCCGCATCGGGAAGGACGGCTGGATGGGGGGCGGTGTCACTTTTTGCTTCCGCCCGAAAGTCAAGCTGAACTACCCTCACTTGGCAATCAAGTCCAAGTGGGATGAGTGGAGGCAAGGCTTGTTGCTGGTTGGGTGCCAGAAACCCTGCCACTCCTGTCCCGGTGAGCTTGGAGACCTGGAGGTGCATCAGCTCAAAGGACAAAGATATTTCGGCGGCGGTAGCACGCTTC
The DNA here is from genome assembly GCA_947311845.1 of Poa pratensis. Classification (NCBI taxonomy): domain Eukaryota; kingdom Viridiplantae; phylum Streptophyta; class Magnoliopsida; order Poales; family Poaceae; genus Poa; species Poa pratensis. The sequence goes on from CAMZMU010000046.1 coordinate 5,919,451, forward strand.
AAGCTCCTTCGTGAGAAAGGAGTTTCCGGGGCTGCCATAGTTGCCCACTTCCTCCGCAACCGCCTGGCGCCTCTGCAGAAGTGGCCGCACCCAGCTTGGGATTTCCAGGATCCCCTGTATTCATCTCGCCTGAGGAGTCCTGATATGGACAGCGCCCTCCTCTAGGTCAACATGAACGGGATTTTCACCCGGGTGTCAAATATAAGTTGCCGGCAGGATTCCGACCCCTGTGTGATGACCCGGAGAAGGCAGAGATTCTGGAGTCAATGCCGGTTTGCAATGCCTTCAGAATTGTGGGCCGATATGATCACGGGCCCAAACCCGCAGGGGCGAAGACCCAGAAGGCCAAGGCTCCTTCCAGCTCCAACGAAGAATGAGAACTCCCTACATCCAACGTGGAGAGCGAAGAAGAATCCAGGGAGTATTCTGCCGGTTCTGATGACGGGGGCGATGGCGACGGCGACAACAACGACGAAGACGACGGTGAAGACGATGACGACGATGACGGTGAGGATACGGGGGACAAAGTTTCTTCCCCGCATCGCTCTCCGGAGACCACCGCGGTCCCCGACCCGGGGGCCAGCATTCTTTTCCCGCCCACAGAGGTGGTCGGCGGCGATGGCGACCTCATGGACGTGGAGATTGATGCAGCCGACTTTGTCTTGGCCCCGTGGCCAAGAGCATCTCCCCGCCATTCGCCTCCCATGGCGGGACCAGTCACCTCCCGGGAGAGCATCAACAGAGCCCCCACGCCTCCTCTGCCGGGTCCGTAGAGGTTCCGGTGTCCTTGGGGAACAAGCGCACCCAGGAGTAAGCTTTTCCCCGATCTTCTTCTAGCTTTTTGCATTTCTCGCCAACCCAAGGGAAGTGACCAAGTGTCGGTGCAGGGGTACGCCTTCCCTAGAGACCAGCAAGAGGCGACGCGACACGGCGGAGGATGACACCGCCTCCAGTTTTGGAGCTTGTGGTGGAGGGATGTTCCCTTCCCCGCTGGCGGAAGTTGACGGTCGCCGCGGGAGTGGGGTGGGGAGCGCGACTGTGGCCTCCCCGGCCCGCCCCAGAGAAGGTCCAGATGCCAGGACGCCAGAGCAAGCAGGTACACTCGGGCTCCCGGGTTATGCCGCTCCGGTTTCATGTCTTCAATATGCTTGATGTTTTCTTGTTTCCTGATGCTTCTGTGGCGAATGTCTTTTCCCTTGAGACCTGCTTGGCGTCGCAAGCCAAGAAAATCTGCCCTCCTTTACTTCTTCGGATGGCCAGGAGGTGTTCAAAGGCGCAACCAGCTCGCGCGCGGCTGGGACTCAAACGATGATCCCTGCTCCAGGCCAAAATCGTGACGAGGCGCCGGGCCCCGAGGTCTCCCTGACTTGCTGGAGAGCTCGCTGATGACCGGGCAAACTCTGAGGACGTTTACCAATTTCTCCACGGACTTGGGAGCCAGCAAAGAGATCGCCGAGCTGACGAGGATCAAGGAGGACCTCACAGCCAAGCGCTTGAAGGTTGCCAATGCTCCGGGGAGCTCCCCGGATCACTATTAGTGGGGAGAGTGCCATGGACGCCATTCTCCGCGGGATGCACCAGCTGGACGAGGAGTACAATGGTCACGAGGCGGCTGTGGCGCCCCAACCCGACTGTTATACAGTGATGCTATGTGTCACCGGTTAAGCGATACAACCGGAGGTTACGGGTTTACCAATCCCCGGCCAAAACCTTTGGCAGGCGTTGCTCGGAATGGATCATCGGCAACGCAACGCCCCGATTGATGCCTTAACACAGGCACAACCCTCAGTGTATAATAGAGAGATCAAGACTTGTGGAACAACTGGCACATCACAGACTCTACGACACAAAGCATTATAGTTCAACTATTATAATAGAGAAAGATATCAAATTACAACCAGAGGTCACAGACCCAACATTACAGCAGGCGGAAGCGAATTAGGTTGTTCTAAACAACAAGAACCAAATTATGGCCTAAGAGGCCTACAGATAAACATCCAGCGCCAGCTGTTCCGGGATGTCCCAAGCTGCCACCTGGGAACCCCAGACTACTCGTCGACGTCCACAAAGAACCCACCTTCGAGGTCGGTGAAGTCCTCCTCTAAAACAAAACAAACGACGTTGAGTTCGACGAACTCGCAATATTATATATAGAGCTTTAGCTCGATGAGGCTTTCAAAGTTTTATGGCAGTTTTGCATAAAGCTGATTTTATTTATGAAAAACCTAACTCAATGGCATCGACTATTCAGAGTATTTTTAAAAGGGGGTAAGAAGTAACTCTTTCTTTGATCACCTTTCTCATCCTAAACCACCATCATCATCACTGTACCTGTTCTACCAGGCACCTCCCCGAATCACCCTCGAGGAAGCTCGCCTTGCATTCTTGAGTAGTACCTTTAGTACCCAGTTTTTAATCATTCCGTTAAAGTTATTCTATGATCTCTGAATCCGTCACCAAGTCGTCCATAATCGCGGACACGGCTTTTCGAAAAGATTTATCCCTGCAGGGGTGTACAATGTGAAAGTCGCCAGGCTCCCGAGGGCCCTCCCAGCTTCTTATCCATGCGTACCGTCCGGCCCATTGCCTAGCTCTTAGCTCTCTTCCGGGGAAAGCCGGCTGGGTCGGAGCGGTTACAACCTTTACCTCGCTTAAGACTAACCCAGGATCATCAGTGGCGGTAGGACAAGAGGTGACTCCAACACCCTGTCCCGCGGCCACTTATTTTCCTGACACCACCATCCCCATCTCAGTCTTGGCCACCATCTCAACGCACGCGCAAATGGAAAGCCAAACTAGAGGACCCTCGGCTAGTCCGCCACAAGTTAGTCGGTCGACGAGGTTCCATATGCCCACGCATGGTTGCACGCTCAACTTGGCTCGTAGGCGAGAACTCGCATCTAGGCGGCGAGAACGAGACAAAGCACCACCATACCAAAGTGGCCTCTCATCCCCACCTTTAAGCATTTTATTACCCGTCTCCACAATCTCTCCACCATCAACCATTTATCTCATCACCTGTTTCCAACATGAACCATCCATCAGACGGCTAAGCATTTAACTAAGCATGGCTAAGCAAGAACATAGCATAGTTAAGTATTTCAGGCCAACAATACGATCCTATGGATAATAGGAGGGAAACAGGTATTGGCATCGGAAACTTAATGCAACTATAGGATACTCTAATCCAATAAAATTGACATTTGGAACCGCATGCAATATTATAGTGGAGAAAATAATTGCGGAAAATAGGATAAGACATGCTCAGAGGGGGGATTACGCTTGCCTTGATCAAGGTGCTGGTAGTACGGCTCTTCGGGGTATTGTGGTGTAACCCGGCTGCTTGATCTATCGAAGCATAGCAACGGAAGAGCAATCAATTACCACACATGCTTTAACAAATGCAATGCGCAAACACATGACGGCATGATATTTTAAATGCACCCTAAAAGCATTGATCATGACCAACAAGTTAAATGGGGTCCCGTTATATTTATTGCATTATTTGGAATAAACCCCATATTTAAACTTAATGCCTCTAATACTACTAGAAGTACATTATTGTAATTGTGATCAAATATGCATGATGATGATGATTCTGGATAAATCATACTTTTCTGAACATTTTGGTATATCGAACACATTTTTCTGAGGTCCGGATAAAAAGTTATTACTTTTATAATTTCCTCTTTTTAACTTATGATTTTAATTAAGTTATTTTTAACAACGATAACATTTTAATTACACGGAATCGAGAGAGAGGGATGAAGTAGTCGAATCATCGGAGTCGATGTCCCTAATGTCGCGGGGCAGTAGCGGGAGATATGCGCGAGAGGGAAAAAGAAAAGAATCGCGAGGAAAAAGAAAAACTGTTTAACCGGCCTCCAGCCCGGTTGGGCCGGCTTGCAGGCCGGCCTGCTAACAGAGGCATCCGGCACACAGCCCGGTCTAGGCCGGCTCTGGGGCCGGCTATGGGCCAGAGACGCCCGGTTTGCAGCCCGGCTAAGCCGGCTCCACGACCGGTCGATGAACTACGCGATGAACTACGGCGTACGGTGGCACAGCGACGGTGGCTACGGCGAACAGCACGGCGGCTCGAGGCGCTAGGAGGAGAGGGGAAGGGCCCGCAAGGGCGACATGCTCACCACGAACACGGGGTGCAGACGGCGATGGCGGAGGTGGACGGAAGCGGCGGCGCGAGGTCGGCGGAGCGGCGCCGGGGACGGAGACGAAATCGAGCGGCGGCGGCGATTTCCTGCGTTCCGGCACGATTCCTTGGACGAGGTCGTAGAGGACGGCGCGGCGGAGCGTCCCGTGGTCCTCGATTTACTCGGGGACGCGGCAATCAACGGCGACAAGCTCGGCGAGCTCGGCGGCCATGGCGACTACGGCTCGTACCGTGGGGAAGCGAGATGGGGAACGGGAAGCAGAGGAGCAGGTGAGGAGGGAGCGGGATGGCCTCGTGGTCGTGGTGCTCCTCTTCTGGCAGGGGAAGGCAGAGAGGGCCCGGCGCGGCGTGCACGGTGGTGCGGCGCGAGCACGGGTTGCTCGGTCGCTACAGGGAAGGGGAAGACGATTTTACACATAGCCCCCTGGAGAAATTGTTTCCATCACAGATTGGTCCCTCTTGTTTCTTTTTAACTCCAGCAGCAACTCAATTGATTTTATTAGGGCACTTAAACAATTTAGAGAAATAGGAGAAAATTCATGTAGCCTCCCACTAACAAGTAGAAGCACCACAAAAATTGGGGTTTCAAAATAAATTGTTTTGAACAACTTCTGTTCATAGAGTTTGAGTTTGGCATTTTTCTTAGATGCAAAAATTATAAACCTTTAGAATTTTTAAACAAGTTAAGAAAATATTAATTTGAACTCTTGGAACTTCCTTGACAAATATGAGAGTTTAGTTGAGTTGGTTTTGTCACCAACAACTCATTTTAGTTTGAGTTGTTTGAAATCAAAATTGCTTTTGTTTCCCGTTGTTTTACTTTGTCCTCCAAATCTTGGTTTCAACTTAAGCACTTCAACAAATAATGCCATGATGCATGCATGAAATGCAAAAGCGAAAATTTTACTCTGGTTTTTAGGTTCTCAAACTTTGGGCTGTTACAATTCTACCCCCTTACAGGAATCTCGTCCCGAGATCCTTAGAGTAGGAAAGAGGGAGGAAGGTTACAACGGTACCACACGATCGTTGACCGAGGGCATCATGAAGATCTTCATCGGCTTCACTTCGAGGTCACTATCAAAGTACACCATAGGAACGAAGGAAACCTCTCCGGAAGGATGGGTCTTTCTAAAGATACAACGGCCGAGTACCTCCTAGTATAACCTAGGATGAGACTTCAAGTATCCCTTGATTTGACAGTTAGGAGACACAAGCGGGTGAAGGGAGATTGATAAGAAGTTTCCGGTTGGCAGACAATTGTTCTCTCAAAAGATTCAGAATATGAACTTTGCACAAGGCCTTGAATTTCTGAAGACGAATGTTAAGCAAGATTCCAACAGATGAAGAGGCAACTTCTACCAAACAGCTTGAGTAGAACTTTCCTCACGGGGGAGCATTTCGGATCACCGGAAGAAGGGTCAGGTAGATGGATATAGAAAACTTCAGAATCTCCGCAAACGTTAGTATCAGGAACACTTCTTGATTTCTCTAGACATCGGGAACAAGCTTCTTGAGGATCACCAACTATCGTTTCTGTTTGAGATTTAGATCTGGTCAGGGGTAGAGATACTTCAGACTCCACAGGTATGAATAGGGAATCCTTGCAAAGCATACCAACGGGTTACAATTGGTAGGACCCCAAGAGTTGGACTTCAATGTCAAACTCCAAAGGAGGAACGAGATTGCAGAACTCACGTATTGGCAACTTGTCAGGAGACAGCTGCCCTACTTGAATTACTCGCGACAATACACCAAGGAGTCTCTGCTGGGGAAACACCAACGAAGACAAAAGGAGTTCTCAGACTTCCTCTCTTTCTGGGGCAATTCAATCGGTGGCTTGGGTGCAGAAATGGAATTCTCAACGAATGGAGGTAACAACATACCATTCCGAGAATATTCCACACATGCAGGATCGAGTTGAAATGATTTCGAGGAAACCAGACAATTCACTCAGATCCACGGCGACATCTTTCAGCAATTGCACGTGAACCAGGGAAAGTCACTTCTAACTTCAGAACACATACCTTGTGAAGACACAAAGTTAGTTTCAACAATTTTTTCAATGCTAACGCCCAATATCCAACATAAATCTCCTCAAACACGGAGAAGATAAGAAGTTAGTTGATGGGCTCAACAACAACTTATCCGGATACTCCAAGCCGGTAGACTCATATTTCACCAGAACGGGGCATGAGTATTGGTCAGACTAACACATTCAGTAGGCTAGCCTGAGTTTGATTTGACAATAGCCCAATTCAAATCAAAGATTGGTAGGATACCATATCCACAGAGGAGATACCACCTAGCTTCAACACGGACAGACTAGACATCCCTTTGAAAAGGAACTATATCGGGATAGAGCTCTTGTCTTTCAACTCTTCCAAGTTGTTTAAGCTCAACCGAATAATTCTGGATATCCAGCATGATTTTCTTGGAGAAGGAGTTGTTCGGAGAACCAGCTTACTCATAAGCTCAACATCACGGTCAGGTGACAACCTGGCGATACTTCTGGGAAGACCTCCAGAATATCACGATCCACCGATATGTCTTGAATTCGAGAGAGAAATCATGCCTTACGAGGCAAGACGATGTGGTCTTGGGAGCTTCGGCACAAAATAGCTCTTTGACCGGGGAAGGGCACCAGCGGGAATGAACTTGGTAACACAATCCAATTCATTTTATTGATCGGTTAACCAATCATGCTAAGAGGAACAACGAATGTCCTTGGATTTCGGCGCAGTAAGAACTGCTGAGAATATCCGGTAGCGGCAACGCTACTCACGTCTTATCATTCTCGAGTAACAAGTTACTTGGAAAATGGAGAGCAACGAAGTGTAAGAGCATCACTTCATCAAGAGGATCATGATACTTAGCAGGATTGCACACTCTTTATACCAAGATATAGTGCTACTCTAAGAAGGAACAGAAACAGAGACTAATAAACCTCTTATTCCGTGGACTACAAAACTTTGACCTAGCCCGAGAGGTGGACAAGGTACTGGACTTTGTTTCTCCTTACAAGACGAAGTGGGAAGTCTTGACGGATCAAGAGAGTGACTTGCATCGGAACATACCAACGCACGATTAAAACTTTACTGTCAACGGACAGACAAAGGTTGGAAAGCAGATCAGAGTACGAAAAATACTTAGGAGAAATCCTAAGATGTTGAGGATGCACCGGTCATTACTCAATTGTGATAACCATGCCCAAAAAGGAGAGATGCAGCAGAGTCACGAACATAGATGGGGGATTCGCTCAGAGAATTCTGGTCATAACCCAGATGGTTCCAAGACAGAACCTAAAGCAAGACTGAGGAAGAGCTGAAGTTACATAGCCAGCTGAGGTGTGGGAAATTAAGGTTCAACCATTTACCACACAGACCCATAGAGGACTTGGGTTAAAGGTCAGCTTCATGTGCCGAGAATCATAAATAGCATAACGATCACATGGGTAACAACCCACACAATCCAACATGCCAGAATCACAGCACAATCCGGGACCTTCGGTTCAAGACCTTGGGCTCCTCCATTCTCTGGGTTTTAACCGCGGTCTTAAAGAATTGGAGTTGCATCGGTCCGGCAAAAGGAGTTGGAGACTCTGAATCCGACAACCTGATACATAACTAGAGATGGATCCTAGCCTTTAAGATCTCGTGGTTCCTACTCCGACGCCTATCTGTAACTCGTGAGCTGGGGTAACAGGTTAACAGATTTAGGAACGGCCCACCCAACGTGTCACCTAATTTGGAAACACCAGATGAGATAACGAAACCTTAAATCAAATAGAGGTAAGGTGACTCGGAGTTGGAGCGATACCAGGTAAGGAGTAAAAAGAACCCTAAGCAAGTTTTCACAACTCATTTTTAGTTTCAAAATAGTTTTCACAAACACTAGACTCGACATCGACCAGTAGAACGGGTTTCCTACAGGCAGTACTGCTTTGATACCAACTTGTGGCGCCCCTACCCGACTGTTATACAGTGATGCTGTGTGTCACCGGTTAAGCGATACAACCGGAGGTTACGGGTTTACCAATCCCTGGCCAAAACATTTGACAGGCGTTGCTCGGAATGGATCATCGGCAACGCAACGCCCCCGATTGATGCCTTAACACATGCACAACCCTCAGTGTATAATAGAGAGATCAAGACTTGTGGAACAACTGGCACATCACAGACTCTACGACGCAAAGCATTATAGTTCAACTCTTATAATAGAGAAAGATAGCAAATTACAACCAGAGGTCACAGACCCAACATTACAGCAGGCGGAGGCGAATTAGGTTGTTCTAAACAACAAGAACCAAATTATGGCCTAAGAGGCCTACAGATAAACATCCAGCGCCAGCTGTTCCGGGATGTCCCAAGCTGTCACCTGGGAACCCCAGACTACTCGTCGACGTGCACAAAGAACCCACCTTCGAGGTCGGTGAAGTCCTCCTCTGAAACAAAACAAACGACGTTGAGTTCGACGAACTCGCAAGATTATATATAGAGCTTTAGCTCGATGAGGCTTTCAAAGTTTTATGGCTGTTTTGCATAAAGCTGATTTTATTTATGAAAAACCTAACTCAATGGCATCGACTATTCAGAGTATTTTTAAAAGGGGGTAAGAAGTAACTCTTTCTTTGATCACCTTTCTCATCCTCAACCACCATCATCATCACTGTACCTGTTCTACCAGGCACCTCCCCGAATCACCCTCGAGGAAGCTCACCTTGCATTCTTGAGTAGTACCTTTAGTACCCAGTTTTTAATCATTCCGTTAAAGTTATTCTATGATCTCTAAATCCGTCACCAAGTCGTCCATAACCGCGGACACGGCTTTTCGAAAAGATTTATCCCTGTAGGGTGTACAATGTGAAAGTCGCCAGGCTCCCGAGGGCCCTCCCAGCTTCTTATCGATGTGTACCGTCCGGCCCATTGCCTAGCTCTTAGCTCTCTTCCGGGGAAAGCCGGCTGGGTGGGAGCGGTTACAACCTTTACCTCGCTTAAGACTAACCCAGGATCATCAGTGGCGGTAGGACAAGAGGTGACTCCAAAACCCTGTCCCGCGGCCACTTATTTTCCTGACACCACCATCCTCATCTCAGTCTTGGCCACCATCTCAACGCACGCGCAAATGGAAAGCCAAACTAGAGGACCCTCGGCTAGTCCGCCACAAGTTAGTCGGTCGACGAGGTTCCATATGCCCACGCGTGGTTGCACGCTCAACTTGGCTCGTAGGCGAGAACTCGCATCTAGGCGGCGAGAACGAGACAAAGCACCACCATACCAAAGTGGCCTCTCATCCCCACCTTTAAGCATTTTATTACCCGTCTTCACAATCTCTCCACCATCAACCATTTATCTCATCACCTGTTTCCAACATGAACCATCCATCGGACGGCTAAGCATTTAACTAAGCATGGCTAAGCAAGAACATAGCATAGTTAAGTATTTCAGGCCAACAATACGATCCTATGGATAATAGGAGGGAAACAGGTATTGGCATCGGAAACTTAATGCAACTATAGGATACTCTAATCCAATAAAATTGACATTTGGAACCGCATGCATTATTATAGTGGAGAAAATAATTGCGGAAAATAGGATAAGACATGCTCAGAGGGGGGATTACGCTTGCCTTGATCAAGGTGCTGGTAGTACGGCTCTTCAGGGTATTGTGGTGTAACCCCGGCTGCTTGATCTATCAAAGCATAGCAACGGAAGAGCAATCAATCACCACACATGCTTTAACAAATGCAATGCGCAAACACATGATGGCATGACATTTTAAATGCACCCTAAAAGCATTGATCATGACCAACAAGTTAAATGGGGTCCCCGTTATATTTATTGCATTATTTGGAATAAACCCCATATTTAAACTTAATGCCTCTAATACTACTAGAAGTACATTATTGTAATTGTGATCAAATATGCATGATGATGATGATTCTGGATAAATCATGCTTTTCTGAACATTTTGGTATATCGAACACATTTTTCTGAGGTCCGGATAAAAAGTTATTACTTTTATAATTTCCTCTTTTTAACTTATGATTTTAATTAAGTTATTTTTAACAACGATAACATTTTAATTACACGGAATCGAGAGAGAGGGATGAAGTAGTCGAATCATCGGAGTCGATGTCCCTAATGTCGCGGGGAGTAGCGGGAGATATGCGCGAGAGGGAAAAAGAAAGGAATCGCGAGGAAAAAGAAAAACTGTTTAACCGGCCTCCAGCCCGGTTGGGCCGACTTGCAGGCCGGCCTGCTAACAGAGGCATCCGGCACACAGCCCGGTCTGGGCCGGCTCTGGGGCCAGCCATGGGCCAGAGACGCCCGGTTTGCAGCCCGGCTAAGCCGGCTCCACGACCGGTCGACGAACTACGCGATGAACTACGGCGTACGGTGGCACAGCGACGGTGGCTACGGCGAACAGCACGGCGGCTCGAGGCGCTAGGAGGAGAGGGGAAGGGCCCGCAAGGGCGACATGCTCACCACGAACACGGGGTGCAGACGGCGATGCCAGAGGTGGACGGAAGCGGCGGCGCGAGGTCGGCGGAGCGGCGCCGGGGACGGAGACGAAATCGAGCGGCGGCGGCGATTTCCTGCGTTCCGGCACAATTCCTTGGACAAGGTCATAGAGGACGGCGCGGCGGAGCGTCCCGTGGTCCTCGATTTACTCGGGGACGCGGCAATCAACGGCGACAAGCTCGGCGAGCTCGGCGGCCATGGCGACTACGGCTCGTACCGTGGGGAAGCGAGATGGGGAACGGGAAGCAGAGGAGCAGGTGAGGAGGGAGCGGGATGGCCTCGTGGTCGTGGTGCTCCTCTTCTGGCAGGGGAAGGCAGAGAGGGCCCGGCGCGGCGTGCACGGTGGTGCGGCGCGAGCACGGGTTGCTCGGTCGCTACAGGGAAGGGGAAGACGATTTTACACATAGCCCCCTAGAGAAATTGTTTCCATCACAGATTGGTCCCTGTTGTTTCTTTTTAACTCCAGCAGCAACTCAATTGATTTTATTAGGGCACTTAAACAATTTAGAGAAATAGGAGAAAATTCATGTAGCCTCCCACTAACAAGTAGAAGCACCACAAAAATTGGGGTTTCAAAATAAATTGTTTTGAACAACTTCTGTTCATAGAGTTTGAGTTTGGCATTTTTCTTAGATGCAAAAATTATAAACCTTTAGAATTTTTAAACAAGTTAAGAAAATATTAATTTGAACTCTTGGAACTTCCTTGACAAATATGAGAGTTTAGTTGAGTTGGTTTTGTCACCAACAACTCATTTTAGTTTGAGTTGTTTGAAATCAAAATTGCTTTTGTTTCCCGTTGTTTTACTTTGTCCTCCAAATCTTGGTTTCAACTTAAGCACTTCAACCAATAATGCCATGATGCATGCATGAAATGCAAAAGCGAAAATTTTACTCGGGTTTTTAGGTTCTCAAACTTTGGGCTGTTACAGCGGCCATTGTAGAGACAATTGGAAAGGCTGAAGATCTGATCTAGAGGGGAATGGGTAACCTCAACCGTCTCACAGTCCAGGTTTCCAGCCTGTGGGAGTCCCTTGAAAAGAAAGGTGCTGAGCGTAAAACTGAAAACAAGCGACGTGAGCAGGCATGGCGGCGAGGGAGCTGCAGCTGGTGACCCGGGAGGCTGAGCTGGCTGGAAAGGTCAAAACCTTGGAAGACCAGAGGCTGCAGCTAGAGCAGGAAACGGAATGGCGCCTGAAGGATGATGCTGACCGCCACCGGGAGGCGCTCGACGCCAAAGACAAGGACATCAGGAGCCACCAGCTCAAGGAGGAGGAAAACAACCAGATCATCGAGGATATCAAGAAAACCCTCCATAAGGAGCAGGAGTCCGTCCGCGCCTTGCAGCAGCAGACCGAGAAGGATGGTCTGAAGATATCCGGACTTGAAGAATCTCTGAAAGCGCGGAACGACGAACTTGCGGGGTTGAAGGAGAACCACCGGAAGCTGGCCCAGGTCAACTCCCAAGCATCAACTGAGCTGTTGGAACTTCACCGCTCCAACCAGGAAGGTCTTGCCATGATCGCGGAGGCCAGCCAGGAGGCCACGAAAAGGGTGGAGCAGCTGAATCTGAGAACTGCACTTCCAATGTTGGAGCCGAACTGCCAGAGCTTGCCCCCATCGTGGGGTTCATCAGGAAGGTTGCCGTCGACGTACGAACCTTCAAGAACAAGATGGCTGCCCAACTCATTGGTGATAAGCATGAGGCGAGTAAGCTGACAGCGGCTTCTATGATGGTGGCGTTCCAGGAGGCCAACCCGGATGTCGTCATGCCGGACTTCATGGCCTCGTCCCCCTCCAAGGGCTCTCTTCAGGTGGTGAACGCCTCCGCGACCGCGATTGCCACGAAGATGTTCCCGCGCCACTAGATTTTATGCAAAACATTCGAGCACTACGTGCCCCAAATGTAATAAACTTTGAGTCAGATCTCGTGCTTTGGCTCCAAAACTTGGATGTAATACGCTAGAACTTGTTTTGCTACTCTATTTTGCGGGTATTTTTACTGAGCTTAGCATGTTTTTACTGTCTCCACGTCTTTCTGAGGGATCCTTCGGGGATGTAAGCTTACCCGTGAGGCCCTGACTGGTCAGGAATGCGCTCACAAGCCCTACCGATTCCCAGAAGGCCGCTCACTCTGTTGGCACGCACGTCCCGGGGTGTATCAGGTCTCGCACCGCTTTTTACCCCCGGGAGAGTCGCTACCCCATGAGTGCTCGCTCGACGGTCGAGCCACGCTCCCGGTTTTTACACATGTTTTATACCCGCGAAATAGATAGCTCAACACAGGGAGGACTTGCTCAGGGAAAACTTATCTTTTATTGTCCATAGGTGCTCTTGAATGATAACTTGACACTTCCGGTTACATCTTGCGGTGACATGTTTCAACGAGTCTGGCGGGGAGGAAGGTTGAGAGCTTCCTCTCCTCGTGCGCATTGGTCAGCTATGCTCCACAGGTCTTCCAACGTGTTCACAGCATGATGGCTCAGCTTCTCGCGCATTTTCATGTTGCGGACGTTGACGTGGAAGACAACAATGATGGAGACCTCTCGGAGATCGGTCAGGGGAATGCGGTCAACCACGCCCTGGAACCTCCAGATGTAATGACGCAGCGTCTCCCCAGTCTCTTGTTCCAGGCGGTAGAGATCGAGGACGGTTGCTGGGTACGGCGTGCAGCCGGTTTTGAGGTGCTGGCCTATCTGACCCTCCATCTCCTCCCGGGAGCACCGCCGGGGATTGGAGCTCTAGCCAGTGCCTTCGTGAAGAGGCTCCATGGGCCTCTTGCCATGAGGATCCTCGGGCTGCTCTTCCTCCGGTGGTGCTGGTGCAGGGATGGCGGTGCCGACGTCGACGGTCGGGGTAGAACTCGTGGGAGCGTGGCATTGGTGAGCGTAGTTCAACAGACTTTCCAAGCTAGCGATCCATGCCTTCGCACGGGGATTGTTCTTGCACTGATCTTGTGGGAAAGAGAGAAGCGCTCGGGCTGCACCTAAGGCTTCCTCTAGCCCCCAGCTGTTCCGAGTTGACTGACTTGCTGGCTCACCAAGGACCTCCCGAGTTCCCGACATGTTTCTCGCTTGCTGACGAGGCGACCGCCCACTTTGACCGGAGGGTGCTGACGCTCTTGCTGGAGAAGAAAAGTTCAGGGCAGTTTTTGTCGCGGACGAAAAACTGGCTGCTGAACTTGCCGCGGATGTAGAGCTCAACGAAGAGCTTGAGACAGATGAAGAGCTCGACACAGATCTTGTCCCGGACGAAGTGCCTGACTTAGAACTTGACGCAGAACTTGAGGTTGACGAAGACGAATCCAGTGCGTGCGCCCCCTCGGATCACGGACACCGGGAGTAGAGGATACCCCCTTTTTAGGTTCGGCATGGGGCACGAAGGAGGCTGGAACACGCCTTACCTGGGAGTGAGATCGTCGAGTTCTTCGTCGGGACAAGCACACAAGCAACACAGAGAGACACACGGAGTTTACCCAGGTTCAGGCCGGCCAGAGGCTAAAAGCCCTACTCCTGCATGTCTGGATTGAAGTGTTCATCATGGTGTGGTTTACAAGGGTGTTCTGGGATGAACCCGGCAGTGTTCCAGCCGGAGGTAGACGGAGAGCAGATCCTGCCCTGGGGAGATCACCTCTCTCTACCCTCCGAACCCTAGTCTAGTCTTGCTTGAGCTCTATCTGACTTGTTCTTCTCCTCGGTGCCATGGTCCTCCTTTCATAGGCTAAGGGTTCCAACATGGGCACGTGAGGGGCGTGAGGGGTTTTGGGCGGGAGAACCCCTCGGTGGTCTTAGTAGGACATGTGGCCTCTTCTCCTCCAAGTATCTTCTGGAGGGTGGCGCGGTCGTCCGCCCTTTGGGAAAGGTGGGATGGACAAAGCCTATCCGCCCCACCAACCACGCTTGTGGCGACGTAACTGGGGCGCGTCCTTCGTCTTGGCGCCCAAGCCTTCTACCAGCTTCCGGTGCGAGTTGGCGTTCTTATCCTCTCGGCGGTACGGATGGAGGACCCGGGGGTACGCCTGGCCTCCTGTCGGGCGCACGGACCCACGGGTACTCCGCCTTGTTCTCCAGGCAACGGGTGACCCCGGAAGGTCGCCTGGTCCTTAGCCGCAGCATGTCGGTGTCGAACTTGTCGGGTTTCCTTGGCGCAGATGGGCTGACCCATCTGCTGGTCTTGACTCCTTGCCTTGTCCATCTTCATGGTGGGCCCTAGTGGTGGACCCACTTTGGCAGCATCAGGGGAAACCCATGTTCCACTGCTGCGACAGTTTAGTTAACATGGCATATTTTCGTCAGCTCCCCATGTTATGTCGTGTTAATTGTGCTCATCCTTTTTTTTTGTAGATAAGTGGAATTTGACAGCAAACAATACCATATTTCGGTTACACTGTACAAAATGTCAGGAAGATTGGGAGGTCTGCGGTCTCCTTATGACTCGTGATATTCCCAACATAGCTAGTTTAGTCCTTAACTTCTGACGTTGGTAGGTTTATATCCTATTTGGTAGCTACATTTATTTTTATCTAGTTATCCTATTTTGTGTTCATATTTTCACATGGATGCATTATTTCAAGAGCTACATCGCAGCTGAAGTGTGCACACGATCTTTCCTCTTGGTTGATGTGCTTAGATCTCCCACCCATAGTGACTCAGTTCTGTGGATATCTTTGGTGGGAAGATAAACTTATTTAATGTAGGTAGCTTCTACTCTGTTTTTATTCTCTGATTTGTTAAAAAATTGTCCAGAGCATGATTCAGACATGGTTTGAACAATAAATTAATAGGGTGAGGGAGGTGGTGACATGTTGTAGCTTTTCTTAGTTTCCCCGTTAAATAAAATTAACTCTCGGTAGGGTTTCTGTTGCCTACAAGGTAAGCCGAAGTATGTCACCCTGTTATACCACATTCTAGTACCACATAGTTCTTTGTAATTTACAACAACTTAGCAAAGAAAAGGAAATAAGCAGTCACAGCTCACAAATATCCTTGATTGTTGCAGGATGTTCCATTATACGTGGCCTTGCTGCACTGAATTCCATCGGTGTATCAACCTTCTCTGGGATCAGTTTGTCACCCCAAGTCATAAAATAGAGGTCACCATCCTCTATTTGAAAAGCTTAGGGTCACGGTTATGGCAATGGTACTGTGGATGTAACTGTCTATGATTACTTCATGGACTGTTGGTCTATCAAGTTGGATAACTCTGCTGATTTTCCCTGTCTAAATGCGGGGAAGGCAGATCGCCCAACATATCTCCCAGTGGAGGTCAGTCCCTCCCTCTGTTCTTGCTCCAAATCATACTTAAACTGCAAATCGTCGTATTTTGGTGCTCATTTGATGTTTCGAACCAGCTTTGCCATCTGGTGCCATTGCAAAGGTACAAAAAGTCTCTGTCCACGCTACAAAGGTCTAAACTGGTCGAGGGATCCAAGCAGAAGCCGTTTGAGAGGAAGTCGAGCTTGTATCGTGTACGTTCCAATTCTCTGATACCATGAATTCAACTCAAATGCAGTAGATATGTTCACAAGGTCTGAAAAATATTGAAAAGACCAAAAGCAGATGATTTAGTAATTTAGTAATAGAATATAAAGATGTTAGATCTAAGAAAGAGACTTATTTTTTATTGAGTTATATTTCCAAATATGTAAAATAAAAGCTTAGAATAAAACCCCCACTTTGTAACCCTGCAATCTTGGCACAGTGCCACAGTTTAGTGTTTTTCTTCCTTTACATTGATGATCATTTTGTGCAGGGCATGGTGCTGCTGGATTATTTGGTTACCTGAAGCAAATGTTTGGTAGCTGGTGTTTGACAAGAATTACGGTTGGACGACAGCAAGAAAAATATTGTTGTTGGCTTAGTTGTACTCCTGTAGGTGTTGTGTTGCGAGAAGTTTTCTGTGATGTTCGATTTGGTTCGAGAACCTTTGGAGTATAATGTTAGTATGTCTTCTATGGTCTGTAATAAGTTTGAAGTTCTGATTGAGCATGATGTTAACATGGCTTCTGTGGTCTGGATGTATTTTTTAGGCATGTTTTTTCAGACTGAAACGTGTTTCATATTTTAATAGGTTTCATATTAATTAAATCGGGAGGAAATCTGATTGAATGAGGCTTGCTTTTACTCTGTAGATTAAATGTGGTTATATGATTTGACATCTCAGCTGTAATGCTTCTCTCCATGGCTTCAGTTGCGTACTGTCATCTTTTTCGCATACTACTAGATATGTCCTCCATCTTCGGAATCTCCTGCCTCGCTTATTTGTATCAGTGAGCGGCTGCACGCTGAGAGGTGCAACTTAATTTCTGATTGCAAATGCCTCGGTGAATAGAACGTCGAACAGTGTTTGTTGCTTTACATAAATCGTGGTGCCAAAACTGACTCGGTTGGAATAATCCATTTAATTCGATTCTTCGTTAGTATGTTAAATTTGGAAAAAAAATCTGATAGTATGTTTAATTTCTTTAATCTGGTCAAATCTAGTCCTCTTAATGCCCGATCCTCTCTTGTTTGATCACGTAAATGTCAAAATAAAAAAAACTTTTGATCACATGGGCAGCAGTAAGGCTCGCCGAGTATTTAATTTGTGGCCCATAGGAAAACTGACAAAGAGGCCGAAAGAACGTTCATGCAGATTAAAAAAATTGCCCATGATGTAGATTCAACAATTATCATGATGAATCTGCTCCACATAAGCCTGCCAAAGAGGCCTAGCTGCAGAGGCAGAGCCATGTGCATTCCAGAGCTGGCCCAAGATTGCTTATTTTGTAGTTTCAGTCCATTTAACCTCAATAATCTGGCCCAATTTCCAGTTTGCAGTTTCATCCCACATATTTCCAATGATCGAGATTCTGATGAACGGTGGAAGAGCACTTGCGCGAAGGATTTGGCCCAAACTTCCTTATTCTGAATCTGTAGCCCACTTACCCACAATGATATGGGCCAAGCTACCTTAGGATATACATGTGGAAGCTTGCACGTGCGCTCACAATCTGGCCCAAACTCAGCGGACCGCACGTGAGTCATGTGATATTAACAAACATGTGCAGAATCCGGGCCAAATCTGCTTATTTTACAGCTTCAGCCCACATATCCCCAATGATTTGGTCCAATCTCTGCCTATGTTGGACACGTGAAAGCGCACGTGTGGAAATATGATGGGCCCAAAGCTGACATGCGGGTTCCAGATGTGGTGAAATAATTATATTTTTATAAATTATTTCTATTTTTTATATTTTTAAAATTTAAATAAATACTGAAAAAAATTAGGTCCCATCTAAAATAATTATTATTTCTGTTACATTTGTAATAAGTAAAATTATTCCGTAATTTAAATATATATAATGAATAAATTGTGTATATAGTGAATATATTTCTGTTACATTTGTAATAAGTAAAATTATTTTTCCGTATATATATGCGGTCCCCCAGCTGCGCGACGTGATGGGCGGCAGACACGTGTAAGGGCACGTGCGCAAAATATTGGTTTCCCTACTGACAGGTGGTTCCCACTGGGGCTGTTCCCGTACATGTGCGGCATAGAGGTTGTGTCGACCTGACATGTGGGTCCGTCTGCAACATCTCTTGGACTGGGTTTGGAAAAGTGTGGGTTCAGGTCTGACAGCGAGGCGTCGGACAGAGATGTGGGTGCGCTGTGGGTGGGGTCCATGTGTGTCGGCTGCCTAAGCCCAGTGGCCTGTGACGGTTTGTGTGCGGGTTCGTCCTGTTCAGCCCGCAAAATAGCTTGTGACGGAAGGCCCCTTGAGGTCCATGACGGTTAAGGCCATTTCGTCTGACTTTTTCTGGGCCGGCCGGGCCGCCCATGGATCCGTGACGTCAAAAATAGTTGAGATCTGCCACGGACAAGAGAACCGTGGCGACAAATCCGGCACAGAGTAGAGAGATTCTTGTAGTGGTATTCTTCCTCTGGTCATGTTTGAACTTCTTCGTGGACTCCTCATAATCTGGTTCTTGCAACGATGGTTTGCGTGGCAGGATAAAGGTTGATTAGGGTGTTTTTATTTATATCCATTTAGTTTAGTTTTTCCGTTTTACCTGTTTGCTTTGGTTATGCGAGCTCTCTGAAAAAATAAGACGTATGGTGTTGTTTATTTTAATAAGTGGTTGTTTATACGTGTTCGTTATTTTGTTGTTTGGACTATGCATATGCGTTTGTTGCTTTTCTGGAACAGGAATCTTTTTTTTGTGGATACATAGTGATTGCTCTTGGGAAGAGAACGGTTAATAGTATGGATGGGTGTGTTGTTACAACGCTCACGCTGATTCATATGTAGAAACATGGTCATATGCATCGAATCTAGCCCGTTTTGCACAGATGGATGGACGAGATTGTTGATTTATTACCACGAGATGGCTGCCTCATTACTTAGACGCTTTGTTCTTGCACCTGTGCTGTGATAGTTAGAGTTGGCGCTGGGGGTCGGTTTTGGATTATCCTGCAGCTAATCTCTGTGTGCTAGCAAGGTTGTATGCCTAAAACGGTTGTTTTTTGGGTTTTTTGCGAGTGCATTTTATCTTCTGATATCTAGACAATGTCGTTATATTGATGACTGCGTACTTTTTTGTAAAAGCATGTGGATGTACATACGTTGTGATTCTCCGATTGTTCCTACGGGTCGATGACTTCGTCGGTTTAGCGTTGTGTGTTTGTTCTGGTGGTATGCTCTTGCCTCGGAGGGTGAGCTATATTGTGGCCTTGCTACCGCAAATAAGCGGTTGTAGTTTAATGCAGGATGATATCGTTATCGAATATTTCTTAATAATTGGCGTACTTTGTTGTTCTGGTTGCTGGTCAAGATGTTGTATCAAATTTTTATAACTTATTCGATCTTTAAAATATTTGCATTTGTTTTTGTTGAATCATAAGATGAGGTTTCCGCTGAATACCGGTTGTCAGTCTAGGGTCCAGTTCGTATAGTCAGGGGTGGTGACCGATGTTGACGCAGTATTCTATTTTTCTTTTGCTGGAGCCATTAGCGGGTATCGTTTGGCGCCCTCGAGTGTTCTAGGCGCGAGTTTTTTTTGTTCTCGGAGATGAGCTGTATCGATGATTTATCCATCCTTGAAGGTGGATAGTTTTGAAAGGCAGTTGCAAAAACGTTCAGACGTTTAAATCCTTATTGAGGGTTCGTGGGTATATGCAAATTGTATGTTCATGGGGTTCGAAGCGTGTATATTTGGTGCGTTCGGTTAGATCCGTGTGTTCTGCGTTATAGTTACTCGTGACAAATCTGTTGGTCGTGTATATTTCATCTCTTTGTTTATGTACTGGTTGTTTGGGCTTTGAATATCGGTTGTTCGTGTGATGCGATGTGGTGTAGCTATTTTGGGTGAGTGTGCTGGAGGTCGCTGGGGTTGCGTTTGAAAAAAAAAGGTCTTCGGTTATCTATCAGGTTGTTTAATCGGGGTCTACCTTGAATCATAAGATGAGGTTTCCGCTGAATACGGTTGTCAGTCTAGGGTCCAGTTCATACAGTCAGGGGTAGTGACCGATGTTGACGCAGTATTCTATTTTTCTTTTGCTGGAGCCATTAGCGGGTATCGTTTGGCGCCCTCGAGTGTTCTAGGCGCGAGTTTTTTTTGTTCTAGGAGATGAGCTGTATCGATGTTTTATCCGTCCTTGAAGGTGGATAGTTTTGAAAGGCGGTTGCAAAAACGTTCAGACGTTTAAATCCTTATTGAGGGTCCGTGGGTATATGCAAATTGTATGTTCATGGGGTTCGAAGCGTGTATATTTGGTGCGTTTGGTTAGATCCGTGTGTTCTGCGTTATAGTTACTCGTGACAAATCTGTTGGTCGTGTATATTTCATCTCTTTGTTTATGTACTGATTGTTTGGGTTTTGAATATCGGTTGTTCGTGTGATGCGATGTGGTGTAGCTATTTTGGGTGAGTGTGCTGGAGGTCGCTGGGGTTGCGTTTGAAAAAAAAAAGGTCTTCGGTTATCAATCAGGTTGTTTAACCGTGGTCTACCTTATATTTTGTGTGCGGTCATGGTTCAATCTTGGGTCACGCTGTCTTTGGAGACTTGCGCAGGTCGTTTTACTCAGAGGTAGCTCAGCGTTTGTACTTTGATTGAGGTGTACGAATACAGAAATTGGTTGTCCATAGCTACATTGCTGGTGCTGTGCTTAGTTTTGTAGACGCCATGCATTGCTCTTGTGATAGGGTGCGTAAGATGTCGTCAGTACGTCTGTTGTCAATAACATGTCCATTTGCGCTACGGATCTCCCGTTTCTTCGACGACTTTTGTTGATCGTTGTCGCCATCGTTGTGATCTTTTTGTGTCTCTCTGCAGGATACTCCTAGATAGAAAAGGTATCGTATGCAGTAGGGGAAGACATCACGCAGGCCACGGGGTGGGAATACTCCGTTCTGGCCAACTTCTGGTCGTGCCAGCTGCGGCTATCTGGAGCCAGTTTTGCGCCTCATCATCAACTTATTTTCGTGGTCTCCGCATACCAAATGGCCTCCTATCTCACTAAATGGCCCTTTTCTGATTCCAACTGATGTTCATGTGGAATTCATGGGAATGTAGAGTGTGACTGCAATGCTATCACAACTATTTATTCTTGTGGTCATGACAAAAGAAGCAGTGCTCTGGTCAGTTTTCCAGTCTGCTAGATGCAACACAATCCTGTTACTGCCTTGGGATACATGAGTCTTGATGAATGGCATGTGTGCCAATTTTCATGGGGTTATACCAACTTGCTGTTTCTACCACGGGACACAATTACATTGCAATTCTGGCTACTACCTCCAAGTATACATGGGTTTGTACCTGGACCGTGACGAAAAACCAGGGTTCCACTCTTGGCAAGAGCAATTGTTGTTTCGACCGGATTGTTCACTTGATGTTTTGTTTGGCCACCTCATTACTGCTGATGCTTTGTTTGGCTGTCTCATTACTGAAACCTATCTAAAACACATATGGCACATTCCTGGAGCTCAAAACCAGGAGCTCGTTACAACCGGAACATTGCTTGGAAAAATGCTAATTATGAGGATGGTCGTGCTTTGGCAAGTTGAGAGAACATTGACACGAGAACAGATTGCAACTGAAGGCGCAACGTATCTTGGCTACCAACTATTTGAATGGCGAATTCCATGCTGGAACATAACCATTACCATTGACAGTATGCCAGCGATCAAGCATGTTTCTGGTATGTTCAGCCTTGCACTAGAATATTTGTAGGTTGGAAATTATTTTGCTATGACAGTGCTATTGCTAAGCAGTCCTTCTAAGCTGCCAGAGATTGTGTTCTCTGTATTCCTGCTGCCAGTATTATACAGTGCGGTTCTAAGCTGATGCAATGGGAAATTGCAAGCACAAATGATGGTATCTTCACGTTTGTTAAACTGAGTGCTCATTCCACGGGATCCGGGCGCTGCTGCTAGCTCCCGGTACGCAGGTGTTGGACTCTAACGACCGAGCGTCGGCAGCGGTTAGCGGCCCAGCTGAGGAATCGCCGGCCAAGTCTGCTTCATCGGGGAGCCTGCCCGGCCCACAGGCGACGGATGCGCCTGTCCGCGCGTCGGCGACGGAGAGCGGCCTTGCTGGGCCGTTGGTGGACAAGGCCGACGCGCGCTTGAAGGGCGCAGCAGGGTGGGCCGAGCAGGTCTCGCTCCAGGCCAATTTGGCGCCACGCCTGGATGCGAGCGTTGCTGGCTCACTCGCTGGACTGGTTGTCGGTGCTGTGCTGGTCTCCGGGGAGGGTTCTTCTTCACCACTTCCTCCCCCGGATGGACTAGCTCCAGGCGTTGCAGGGTCGGGCGTGGTCTCGACTCCGACAAAGACCACCCCGCCCCACACTGCTTCGTATGCTGCTGATGCGATGGCTGGGTCGACTGCTACTTCGCCAGTGTCGACCTATGCTGCTGCTTCCCCGGGGACTGCTACTTCTACTCCTCCACCCTCGCTGCCGGCCTTTTCGGTCGGGGTCACTCCGAACCGTCGTAGCGAGAGGTTCGGGGTGGCGGTGGATGGAGCTTCTGTGACGGATGAAGACTCCATGACGAAGGCTATGCGTCGCAAAGCGGCGCGCAACCTGGACTACTCCGGTACGGAATTGAATTCGAAATCCTTTCTTTCTTTTTCACCTCAGTCAATTCATTCTAAGCTTAGTAGTGTAGGAGTTAATTTGGGTAATAGTAAATTTCAAGTTAATGTTTCAACTAATGTCTTGAGACATATGGAATTTGACCGTCTTATGGTTATTCCTAAAGTTTCGACTAAGTTGTCAGCCACCTATGTTGATGAAGAAGAAGCGATTGTCACATCAGATGGTCAGCTTCTCTCATCTAATTGGTGAAGTGTTGGAGGGTGGTTTGGATGACGACGGATTGAGCTCATTGTATGAGTTAAAAGCATCCGGTCGGAAATCAAAAACTACCACCAACAAGTCGTCCCGGAAACGGGCCAAGTTATCCAAATCCCCTACGGTTTCCCAATGAATGGCATGTTCGCAAATAGCAGAGGTCTTGGTGACTTGGCTAAACATTTGCACTTTGCTGGTGCATTCGGGACCATAATTTGGATTTCTTAGCTATTTCTGAGACGGGAAGACGTGAGTTCTCGCAATCTCTATTGAACCGACTTTCGGGCGGTATAGAGTTTGATTGGTACTCGCGTCCTCCCCATGGCCGCTCCGGTGGCATTCTACTAGGCATCAGGACAGATACCATGGAAGTGTTGGATGTTACGGATGGTGATTTTCATATAAAAATGCACATCCGTAATAAAGCCGACAATTTCATTTGGAGTCTTGTTGTCGTGTATGGACCGGCCCAGGAGGTGGCTAAGACGGCTTTTCTTTGTGAAATGGTAAACTTGGCAAGAGATAACCCACATCCTTTGATCATTGGAGGGGATTTCAACCTGCTTCGTTTTCCTTTCGAGAAAAGTAGGGGTCGGTTTGACAACCGTTGGCCTCTTTGTTCAATGCAGTCATAGACAGCTTGAACTTAAGGGAGATTTCAATGGTCGGGAGACAGTTCACTTGGGCTAATTCTCTCCCTGAACCCACATACGAAAAGCTAGACCGTGTACTGATGGATACTGATTGGGAATCTAGGTTCCCATTGGTGTCGGTACGGGCTCTAGAACGTATTGAGGGATTGTCAGACCATGCTCCCATTCTTTTGACCACTGCATACCTAGACCACATGTAAACCACGTTCAAGTTTGAACTTGGATGGTTGCATCGTGAGGGGTTCCATGAGATGGTTAAAAGAATTTGGGAAAGACCAGTTGCGGGTGATACGCCTATCCAGCGGTGGAACAACAAGATACGTGCTTTACGCACGCACCTCGTTGGCTGGGCTCGTCATACTTCTGGTTTACTTAAAAAAGAGAAGTAACGACTTTCCTCGATAATTGATGCTCTAGAAGCATTAGCAGAAGTTCGGTTACTATCCGCGCAAGAGATTGAGCTAAAGAGCCAATCCAATGCACAGATAGCGAAGCTACTGCGAGAGGAGGAGTTAAAATGGTATCAAAGATCCAAAGCCCAATTTATCCTAGAAGGGGATTCGAATACTCGCTATTTCCATAGTATTGCCAATGGCAGACACAGGAAAAAGCGTATTCATTCTCTAGTCCAGGAGGAGGGAACGATTGAGGGCCATGAACAACTAAAGTCGTATATTACAAATTACTATAAAGGTCTGTTCGGAGCCCCAGAGGAAGGAAACTTCACACTGGATGAGTCTCGAACAGAGGATATACCCCAGTTTCAGACGAGGAAAATAGCCTACTTACTAAACTCTACTCAGAGGATGAGGTGAGAAAGGCGGTTTTTCAAATGAAACATAATACAGCTCCTGGTCCCGATGGCTTCCCGGCTGAGTTCTACCAGAACTTCTGGGATGTTATCAAGGCTGATTTACTACAACTGTTTGTATGTCTTCATCATAGACAACTTGAGTTGTTTCGTCTCAATTTTGGTGAGATAATTTTATTACCTAAGGTTAATGAGGCAGAGGATTCAACAATACAGACCTATATGCCTCCTTAACGTTAGTTTTAAAATATTTACCAAAGTTGCGATGATTCGCTGAACAGTGTGGCAGATCATGTGGTTCGTCCGTCTCAGACTGCTTTTATGCAAGGTCGCAACATCCTAGATGGGTGGCGATCCTACATGAAACAGTTCACGAACTACATAGGAAAAAGTGAATGGGGTAATTCTTAAAATTGATTTTGAGAAAGCTTATGATAAAGTCAACTGGTCTTTTCTTCAGCAGACCCTCAGAATGAAAGGTTTTTCTTCTGAGTGGAGAGCGTTAATAGATAGCTTTGTTTCGGGGGAAGTGTTGCCATTAAAGTCAATGATGACACTGGCAAATTCTTTCAAACGAAGAAAGGCCTTAGACAGGGTGACCCGCTATCGCCAATACTATTTAACATAGTGGCTGATATGTTGGCTATCTTGATCGAACGCGCTAAAACTGAGGGCCAAATTGAAGGAGTGATTCCACATCTAGTCGATGGTGGTTATCGATTCTTCAATATGCTGATGACACAATTCTTTTTATGGAACACGACATCGAAAAAGCTCGTAACCTAAAGCTGATTTTGTCAGCATTCGAGCAACTTTCGGGTCTTAAGATAATTTCCATAAAAGTGAACTGTTTTGCTTTGGCGAGGCTCAGAAAACGCCGCCTTGTATGCTGAACTTTTCGGCTGTGAGCAAGGTCAATTTCCTATCAACTATTTGGGTATTCCGATTCATTATCGGAGACTTACAAATGCTGAGTGGAAAAGGTGGAGGAAAGACTTCAAATTCGTTTAAATAGCTGGAAAGGCAAACTCTTATCCCTGGGTGGAAGATTGGTTCTCATAAACTCGTACTAACTAACATGGTACTGTATATGATTTCATTCTTCCAATTACCTAAAGGAGTCTTAAAAGATTGGATTATTTCCGGTCTAGATTCTTTTGGCAAGGGGATTGTGAGAAGAAAAATATCGTCTGACTAAGTGGAGTGTGGTTTGCTGCCCTAAAGACCAAGGAGGGCTCGGAGTTCATGACCTTGAGGTCAAGAACAGAGCTTTGCTGGGAAATGGCTCTTCAAGCTTCTTTCTGAAGATGGAGTTTGGCAAACCCTCCTTAGGAGAAAGTATGTGGGATCCAAGCCGTATCTCAGGTTCTTTGGAAACCTGGTGATTCGCACTTCTGGGCAGGCCTTATGGCTACGAAGAAGTTTTTTTTCCCACATGGTTCTTTCTCAATTAGGGATGGATCGGAAATTCGCTTCTGGGAGGATAAATGGCTAGGCCAGCTACTCTCAAAGAACAATATCCAGCTCTATATGCTATTGTACGAAACAAGAGCGACACGATCGCTAAGGTGTTGGGTACATCCCCACCAAATGTTTCGTTCAGAAGAAGTTTACTTGGACAAGACAAGCATCCTGGAATGCTTTGCTCATCCGATTGGAGTCCATCCAGCTATCGGAAGGTCCAGATAAATTTCAATGGAATCTCACGAAGAATGGTAAATTCTCGGTTGATTCTATGTATAGAGCATTAACTTTACCCGAAGTTCCAGTCGATATAAGGATAATAATAAAATTTGGAAGATGAAGATCCCACTAAAAACTAAGGTGTTTGCATGGTATCTCCGTCGAGGTGTAATTCTTACAAAAGATAACCTTGCCAAACGTAATTGGCATGGAAGTAAAAAGTGCGTCTTCTGTCAACATGACGAGACTATTACACACTTATTCTTCCAGTGCGAGTTCGCCAGGTCTATATGGTCAGCCATCCAGATAGGTTCTACCTTACATCCCCCGCGTACCGTTGCAAACATATTTGGTGGCTGGTTAAACGGGGTGGATTCTAGGTTTAAACTATTCTGTAGGATGGAAGCGATTGCCGTTATTTGGTCGCTGTGGCTATGTAGAAATGACAAGGTTTTTAACGATAAAATGCTTCTTTAATGCAGGTTATCTATCGGTGTACAACAACGCTACGAGCATGGTCGGCCCTACAGCGTGTGGAGCACCGGGACTTGTTTTTGGAGGTGGCGTCTCGTTTGGAGGCCGCGGCCAGGGAGTTATTCTCCCGGCATGGATGGCAACATAGTCTCCGGATCGACCTACCACCACCTTATGCGGCTTTACAATTTCTCATTATGATATGTAATTCGCCTTTTTTAATTTTCTGCATTGGGGACTTTTGAACTTGTGGACTTGTGGCTGTGTGCATCCTAGTTATGCAGAGGCCGGGTGTAATGCTTAAACCTTTTAAGTAATAAAATCCCTTTATCTAAAAAAAATACCCTGTTCTTGTTCCCGCCTCGAATATCACTCAATTGCAGTGTTTGTACCTGAAATGGGACCTTGGTGGATATATGCAACATCGGCTTGAGGGCAAGCCAAATTTTAAGGAGGGTATCTACAAGAGTGGGCCGATGGGCCGCCACTTAGGTCATGAACTGCTGGGGATCCAGATACAGAGGAGACTGGAAGGCATTCCCCCTATATATATAAAAGTTGCTGCAAAGCACCCTCAATTCCAGCCTCCACGTCAACCCAAAAACTCCAGCCGTTCGATTGCACCGTCCGACGTCCCAGATCGCGCGCTGCTACAGTAATACTGTAGCAGTCGGATATCTTCCAATCGCGTGCTGCCACGTCGCGCTCCGTCGCACCTTTTGCAAAAAAACGCCCGCAAAGGACCTATTTGCAAATCGGAAAAAGTTCAGGGTTCTTCGAGTAAAAATATCCGCAGACCCCCCTTTCTTCTCTTCTCTCCCACGCGCGGCCGCGGTTCGGCGCCGCCGTCGCCGCGCCGCGCCGCCGTTTCGCAACTCCCCGGCCAAATCGGAGAGCACGGCGAGGTGCGCCGTCGCAGATCTCCCTCCTCGTCGTCGATTATCCGTCGAAACGCCGACATGTCGCCGGGATCAACGCAGCCGTGCGCGCTGCCCTCCGCCGCCTCCGCGCGCCGCCGGCGGCTCTACGGCGACCAACAGGGGGCGGCGCCGCCACCTACGGCCTCCCCGCGTCGAGGCGCGTCGGGCGCGACCCCGCGCACGTCCTGGCTCGCCGTCGAACAACGGCGGCGCCAACGCCGCCGCCGCGGCAGTGGCGCAGCGCAGCTCAGGGCACTGCTGACGTCATTACGACGTCAGCGTGGGCCCAGGTTGCCAGTTTTTTTTTTTGAGGAAAAAATCCAAAAAAATGTTAAAATCCTGTCAAGTGGGCCCCACTTACTTATAAAATTTTCACAAATTCAAAAACTTTAAATTTAATTTATACATTTCAGTCTACAATTCAAAATAACCAATTACAAAAAATATTAAAATTCAAAGAATGCATATCTTTAAAACAACAATTATAAAAATGTTGAAATTCAAAAAAAAATGCGTACCTTTCAAACTAGACTTCAAAATAATACAAACAATATATCAACAATTATAGGAAAAAATACCAAAACTTATAAATTTCAATCTATAGTTCGAAATAATAATTTTAAAAGTATTAAAATTCAAAAAAACCATATATTCAGAACTCCAATGCAAAATAATATAAACAACATACCAAAAAAAAATATAAATTTAAAAAATTGCAAATTATCAAGCTTACCACACAAAAAAGCATTCTAGAATTTAATTTGCTACAAAAAAACAACAAAAAAAAAAGAGATACTCTAAAATATAAATACCTCACATATTATCTCAAATTTAATTTATACATTTCAGTCTACAATTCAAAATAACCAATTACAAAAAATATTAAAATTCAAAGACTGCATATCTTTAAAACAACAATTATAAAAAATGTTGAAATTCAAAAAAAAAATGCGTACCTTTCAAACTACACTTCAAAATAATACAAACAATATATCAACAATCATAGGAAAAAATACCAAAACTTATAAATTTCAATCTATAATTCGAAATAATAATTTTAAAAGTATTAAAATTCAAAAAAACCATATATTCAAAACTCCAATGCAAAATAATATAAACAACATACCAAAAAAAATTCTAAATTTAAAAAATTGCAAATTATCAAGCTTACCACACAAAAAAGCATTCTAGAATTTAATTTGCTACAAAAAAAACAAAAAAAAAGATACTCTAAAATATAAATACCTCACATATTATCTCACATAAATAATAGATGCCTCATAACCAAAATAAATAAATATAATCATATATAAATAATTCAACTTGCTAAATATTTTAAAATATACATAAATACATCGAACTGACCGTAAGAAGTGGTCCAAACTTACACAAATTTAGAACACCACTAATTTTTACCTATTTTCCAAACGTATTTCCAAAATTATATTTCTCAACTTTTAATAAATTTGTTACAATCTTACAATAACATAAAAATATGGAGCTCCTCACTTTTTTAGTTTTAATTTCATAATTTTTTTTACCACAACAACAATTGAGGAATGTTTATGAATTTTATACAAAACTCTATTTATTTAAACATGATATTCACATCAACTACAACATTTCAAAGTACAAACAATTTTTAAACATCAAAATTTCTTTGCATTTCAAAAAATTTCAAATCTTCACATCTATTAAATATCAACATTTTCAAATTTAAATTTAACCAAACACGCGCGTCAATTTTTAAACATCAAAATTTCTTTGCATTTTAAAAAAATTCAAATCTTCACATCTATTAAATATCAACATTTTCAAATTTAAATTTAACCAAACACGCGCGGCATTGCCGCGCTAAGATCCCTAGTATATATCTATGGAGCGGCCACGGGAAGAGGCGGCTTGGAACGGAAGGACTGGACGGCGGCTTCAGCCGAAGCCTGGCTGGGCGTGTGTCTTGCGCTTGCGTGCTTGTACTCCTTCTTCCTCCTAGATCCCCTGCTTCTTCTCCAATGTTCCTATGGAATTGAGGCTTGTAATCGAACTAGTTGGTAATTGAGCACTAATATTAGTGGTTGTACATTTGCTTACGTCAAGTCCGTCCACCCCGACTGGTCACCGGCGATGATCATGTCGGCTCTCATCACCACTGGTAACCCGCGCTCTTCATGGCCTTCGTTTCAAAATGTAGTCGGCTGGTAATCACCACACTTGCACGACGGCGGCGTGTGCCTGTAGCAACTCCAATGGACCCTTCGCGCAACCGTGGCGGCGGCGAGCTCACGTACGGCGAGGGGCAGCTCCACCCAGGGCAGGCGCGGGAACTGTTAGCCTTAATCTTGATTCATGTATCTGCATACTAGTTTTCTTTTGTTATGCATGTAACTTAGATGGTTTAGGGAGTAGCTAGTCGTTTAAGCTTCGGCTGAGTGCATGGAGGAGGCGAGATGCCGGACTGCCGTGCGATGCGGCAAGCAAGGTGAGATGCCCATGCGGCGTGAAGCTGCGGTGCTGTGCGATGCGGCATGGTCGCGTGAAGCGGCAAGGTGCATGGAGGCTGAAGCCAGACGGGCTGGTTCGATCAGTCAGAGCCGAGAGAATCGGTCAGTTCAGTTAGTTTGTTAGTACATGCATGAGCTGTTAGCTGCGTGGGCAAGTGGTGGACTCGGACGTGCAGGTAGCTAGTGATTAGCTAGTACGTGGAGTTAGTGGTTAGTGGAATAGTGGTGTGAGAGTGTTTACCCCTGTGTATATATATATGTTGCATTGGTTAATGGAAAAGGTTAAGGCCGTGAGGGCTGAGGCAAAACAATGTAGTCTCTTGTTGTTCATCAAGGAAGAACGGGCTGGGCAAAGCTTCGTGTGTTCTTCCTTGGTGTATGCGTGCGTGGGTGTTCTTGTGTTGGAGAGAAACAAGAGATCACAAGAGAGTTGTGAGGTTGAAGAAGAGAGAGGCGCTGCGAGATGCACCGCCAACAGGAACCGGGTCTCGTGTACGCCGCACGCGCGGGCGACTACGTGCGCATGCTGTGCGCTCAGGGGTACAACTCCACGCAGCTCCATCTCGTCACCGGCTCCGACGACGCCATGCCTTGCCACGGCGGCCGGAAAGGGTCTGCACGAGACCTCAATTACCCAACGATTGCCGTACACGCAGCGCCGGGGAAGAACTTCAGCGCTCACTTCCCACGCACCGTCACCAACGTCGGCGTACCTGGATCGGTGTACGTCGCCAAAATTGTAGGCTCCAGGCCTGGTCTCATTACTGTCGCCGTTTCGTCGAAAAAGCTGGCGTTCAGCAAGCTGCACCAGAAGATGTCGTTCACCGTGACGGTCTCCGGCACGCTGCCCAAGGCGAACGACTTTTTGTCGGCGGCTATCGTGTGGTCTGACGGTGATCGCCAGGTGAGGAGTCCGGTGATTGTTCATACTGTGGATGTTTAATTGGAGATTTCGATCGTGGAGTGAAACGACTAACTGTCTTAAATAGTTCATTTCTCTGATGATTTCAACCTTCCTTTCTGAGATATGAAGTGGCAATTTCGGTGTCGCATTTCAAACTGGAGATGAGGAATTACTCAACTTTAATCCATGCACAACCGACCGATTGATTTCATATTTCTTATCAGGTCAATGTACTTGTCATCACACTATCTACATTGTCATGTTTAGTCAAAATGAAAACTGTGATTTGAACATATATTCTTTAATATTCTGTTTAACTGTCCAGCCGATTTTAACAACCTAAAACAAGAAAAGAAGATGGAAGCACCGAACATGACAGAACGCCTGCAGAATGCACTTTACCTTTTGCTAGATAGTCTTAACAAAATGTCAGCACAATCTCTCTAGATATATCATGGTTTAAGGATCACCAGTAGTCTTTGCAGGAACATACTCCATCCTTGAAATGGTGGAACCGAATCCGGTCTCGGACGATGATCTCCACACCATAGAGCTCTGATATGAGCTTGCTGATAGTGTGGCAGTCTTTGCACACTCTCAGGTTCTTCAGGATCCGAATAGGTGCCCCGGTTGTCGCCTTGAGCAAGCCAAAAGATATGGCTAGCCGCTCGCTGTGCAAACGGAGCGCAGCGCCCTTGGTATGGTCCATGCCAGCAACCATACGAGCCTCCGATAAGTCTGGCTTGTATCCGGAGGATGCGAGCCTCTCTTCAATTTCATCCAGCTTCATGTATATCTGCTCCGATTGAGGATGAGACGTGTCACCTGCGACAAACTGATGAACCAAGCCGTCCATTTCAATAGAGCTGAACCCTGGCTCCTTCTTGAGACCTTCTTCGCTCATCAACCGGCGGACCATGCCCACGTCGTTCCACCGCTGCGCGGATGCATAGACCCTCGAGAGCAGGACGTAGACATCACTTACGGCATCATCCGGAACATCAAGTGCCATCTTGGCCATGGCCTCACTAAGCTCCGATCCAGCATTCTGCTTGCAGCATGCATCAAGAAGGCTCCTCCAGATGATGGCATCAGGCCGGCAATTCATACCAGACACAACATCCAGAGCCTCTTCAATGAACCCAGCCCGTGCCAAGATGTCTACCATGCAGCCGTAGTGCTCGATCCTGGGCCTGATCCCGTACTGGCTCACCATCATCTCGAAGTATCGCCTGCCCTCGTCCACCATTCCGCCATGGTTGCACGCACTAAGAACAGCGACGAACGTGATTGCATTTGGTACAACATTCTCCACCCGTGTCATCCGATCAAACAGGTCCACTGACTCGCGCACGCATCCGTGGTTGGCAAGCGTGAGGATCATCACGTTCCACGACGTGATGTCCCGGTTGGGCATCCTATCGAACACCTGCCGCGAGAGCTCCGCCGCCCCGCACTTGCCGTAAAGGTCCACGAGCGAGTTGTTGATGAGCACGTCGCGGGAGACGGCCTCGCCGTGGCCGTCGCCCCCGAGCTCCCG
This sequence comes from Poa pratensis, assembly GCA_947311845.1. NCBI lineage: Eukaryota > Viridiplantae > Streptophyta > Magnoliopsida > Poales > Poaceae > Poa > Poa pratensis. The sequence goes on from CAMZMU010000046.1 coordinate 5,951,961, forward strand.
TAGCAGCAGCGCGTGGGCGTAGAGCCCGAGCGAGAGCGCGCCCGCACCGGCGCACGCGCCAAGGATGCTCTGCACTGTGTAGGCGTCGGGTGCGAGGCCCGCGTCCCGCTGCATCTCACGGAAGAGGTCGAGCGCGCCGAGGTGGTCGCCGTTGCCGGCCAGCGCGTCGATGGCGGTGTTCCAGGAGACGAGGGACTTGTCGGGGATGTGTCGGAAGATGACGAGCGCGGCATCGGGGAGGCCGCAGGAGGCGTAGAGGTGGAGGAGGGAGTTGGCGACTACGGTGTGGCCCCGAGGGGACAGGGCGAGCTTGGCGGCGAGCGCGTGGAGCTGGCGGCCCTCGGGGAGCGCGGCAAGGAAGGAGGCCGCTGAGAGCGCGGCGGGGATGGAGAATTGCGGGGACGGCGGGGTCGGGGAGGAGTGGAGTGAGCGGAAGAGGACGAGCGCGCGATGGGCGAGGTGCGAGCGGCGGGAGCGCGCGAGAGAGCGAAGGATCTGGACGGAGGAGGAGGAGGAGCTGGGGTCTGGGCGGTGGGAAGTGGTGGTGGGGAGCGGCGAGGCGGCGAGCGAAGGAGGCATCGCGGCGGCGGCGAGGCGAACATGGTGCCGACGGATTAGTGGGAGCGACGAGGATATGGTGGGTGGCCGTTGTTTTTTGTGTGGACGGCAGTGGGCGCCATTTCACATCGCCACGCTTAAACTTTTTCTTGAAACAATCACCGTGTGGGGATAGGATCAAGGATCCCCCTGGAAAATTGTAACTAGTTGCTGGCGCAACACATTCCGCATATCCCACTTTTGAATTTTAAAATGGGAGATAAATCATGAAGATAGATTATGTTGTTTCTTTTACATCTAAAAAGGTTCATCCCAAAATATGAAAATATGTGACATATACAAAAAAAAAAGACAAATTACATGCAAATAGTACATGATATTATTCACCTAGCTCTTCTCTTTTTTGCAAGAGAGTCATATTTTTGATACGAAACTTTGTAGTTGCATAGGATACAACTTAATCAGTGTGTGTGATTTATTACAGATTTTTTGAAACTCGAAAATACGATTTTGGATAATGGGTTGTGGGTGCAACTAGTTACAGATTATTCGCTCAGTCCCACATGAATATCTTTATTTCAAATGTCAATCTTATAATCCCTCCGTTTCAAAATATAAGACTTTTTATCATTTCTAACTTTGTCATGATTCGTACCTACGTAGACATGTTTTACTGTGTTGATTGACTCATTTAGGAACGAATCAGGACAAAATCGAAAAGGCTAAAAAGTCATATATTTATAAACGGAGAGAGTAGATTACATAGAGTGAGGTGGGGGCGCCAACGAGCGGTGTCAACCTTATGAGTAGGATTTTTGATTCTATGGCCCTAGAGAATGAGATCATCGATGATCTTGCTAACGGTTTCGGCTGTCGTTATAGTAAACGTGCACGTGCACATAAGTGGAGTACTTACTAAACTAATTATAAAGGACTACTCCCTCTGTCCTCAAATAAGTGTACGTTTAGATTTGAATTTTCCCACAAAAGAGTGTACATCTAGATTCTCAATGCACTGTGAAGTGGAAAAAAAATGTTGTTCTCTCATTTCATGGGAATAAAGGCCAATAATGTCTAATGCATGGTATACTAATTTTCTACATGCACTTAGCTGGAGGAGGGGGAATTAAGGAGGAGAGAGATGGTGGTATGCACATTCTCAATGCATTTTTAATTCATTCCATAATTTGTCTTGAAATTTCTATATGTCCACTTATTCGAGGAAGGAGGGAGTAGTCAGCGTGCATGTGCAACACACGTCTCCACGAAATGTAGCAATATATACGTGTGTACGCAATATTTTATTGAACCAATTTTAAATAATTTACAAAAGCCTTTTCAAACCATGCAAAGACATGATAGACTTGTCTCAGAGTTAAAATAGAAGGGTAGTCAATGCCAATCAACTAATATAAATTTATGAATGCCAATCGAGTAATATAAATTTATGAATGCTAATATAGGCTATCCATCCATGTATGTTTAATTCGACTAATTCTTTCTTTTCTCAGAAATTTAAGATATAAACGGTGAGACCCGTTAAGCGCACCACAGCGACTCAATGGGTCTCACCGTTTATATCTTTAGATGTTATTCCTGTTGTTCCAGATGCTCCACAGGATAGCAGAAGAAACTAAAATGCATCTAACGTCTATTACATAGCCATTTGGTTGCAAGAGATTCAAAATCTAGAATATCTGCTTCAAACACCTGGCTCACTACACACATGTTTCTGGCAACTATATACTCAAATAACATGTGGTATACTGATTCGATTTCTTTACATAGTTCACACTCTAACGGTTTTGGCGTTCCTCATTTCCGAAGATTATCCCTAGTCATAATCTTATTGTGTGAGCAAAGCCAGAGAAAAACTTGTATCCTGGGAGGTACCTTACTCTCTCAGACCGCAAGCAAGTAAACAGGTTTCACCTCTCTAAAATTTACTATCGCGTACATAGATTTGGATGAGTACGCCCCCATTGGTTTCATACTGCCACAGCACTTGACCTTCTTCCGCAGAAAGGCTAACTATTGATGTAAGCTCCTGCCACTGTATCATCATCACCTCTATGAAAGTTCTCCTAAAATCACATCTAAGTTGAGAACCATCACAGAGATCAGTTACAATTTTAGTTTGCTAATTTTAAACAAACTAAATCTTGCAGAATTAGGTAACAGAGCAGAGTCTTTCCGAAACCTCAGAAATCTACCATTCCCTACCTTCCACTTAGAGCAAGTCCAGCAGTCCCCCGGAACGTCCCCCGATAGCAAATATAGAGGAGAGAGAGCGAAAAAGAGGTCCCAGCAGTTCCCCTAGCTACCCGTATCCCCGCTCTATCCGTTTCCCCGACCGAGAAGCTCCTCTCCCCTACGCATCGGGCGGTGGAGGCATCCCCGATCCATCGTCCCGAGCAACCGCTCGCTCGGGAAGAATCCTCCCGCCACCAAGCCGTCCAACAGGTTCGTGTTCCCTTCTTCTTCTTCTTCTTCTTCTTCTTCGATTTTGAGCCGGGAGAGGAAGACAGAGATAGGGCAGGGAGGGGCGAGGACGGACGGGATAGGGCAGGGGAGGGGCCGGGCATGGCCATGGAGGGGCGGCGTCGGCCGTTGGGATGTAGGGGGTGGTCGAGGCGGCGCTGCGCGCGGGCATCCATGGTGGGGCGGCGCTGGCCGTTGGGATGGGCGGGGACCGCCGGGAGAGGAGCTGGATGCATAAGAAGGGGATGGCTGGGGATGGCCGGGAGAGGAGAACGGACACGGCCGGGATAGGGCAGGCCGGGATAGGGAGGCCGAAGTGGCTTGATTTGCTGCTGCTTGTTGTTCGATACGAGAGAGAATACGGGAGATCGTTGCTCTGCTCGATTTTGGTACTGCTTGCTACTTGCTGTACCGTGTAGATGAAGTCCAATTGCTACTACAATTTTGCTTGCTCGATTTTGCTACTGCTTGTTAGGGATGAATTGTTGCTACTACTGGCTGCTGATTATAGCTATATTCAGTGAGGTGTATATTGATACAGATTGATTTGATGACGGATCCATCTAATGTTGATCTGAGTTCAAGCTCGAAGAAAGGAAAAAATTGCAGTCTGCATGACAGCGAGGTGTTGACGGACGCATACCTCGAGGCTACTCACAAAGAGCAGAAAAATATCTCTAATTCTACCCCTGGTTCATCTACTCATAGTGCCAACGCAAGTAGGTTCGAGGATGAAGCTGCAGATCCGAACATAGAAATCATGATTTCTGAGACAAGACCAATTGGTAGGAAGGAGGCGAAAGCGCTACAAGCTAAATTAATGCACAGATGGCCAACAGTATTACGTAAGCGTAAATAATTGGAACAAGCTACGAAATCATGATTTATGGATTATTTCTTGTATTGTAAGAGCTAGTTCTTGTGTTGTATGAACTATTTTCAAACAAATAACAGTAAGAAGTTGGTTACGAAATACTGTTGAATGTGATATAGGGGGATGATATAGGGGAACTGCTGGAGATGGCGAAAATATAGGGGAGGTATCTTTTTAGGAGAGTCCCCTACATGGACATATAGGGGAGAAGATATAGGGAACTGCTGGACTGCTCTTATACCCTACTTTCACAGCTCTGGTAGAAAACAAAGGAATCGGCCCAACAAGTGACGCAGCACCTCTTTCGGAACAGAGGAGGACATGAGGACACGGTCGCGGAGCCGGAGACTTGCGGATCTCCCTCCGGTCTCCGGAGCAGGTGGCCTAGGGCCTCATCCCGTATACGAGGGGATGATGACGCGAAGGCGTCGGCGTCTCTTCGGCCTTGCTGATCAGCCTTTTGCCGGATCTGGACACCCGAAGAAACGGCAGCGGCGGCTGGGTTTGCCTTCCTCCACGGTCGGCGCGCGTTCTACCGGCCATCCTGAATGGAGGGACTGGGCCAACCTGACGACCGAGCTCATGGACGAGATCGCCGCCCGGCTCCTTTCCTTCGACGTGTCGGAGTACATCCGCTTCCGAATCGTGTGCAAGCCCTGGCGGGAGCTCGCCGAGGACCCGCGTCGGCGCGGCGGCCTCGACCCCCGTTTCCGGCCCCGCGACTGGTTGCCGCTGTCCAAGAAGGGGGAGCCCCCATCGCGGTGGCTCATCTACCACGAACTCCACGGCATCCGCCTCAGGCTAGACCTCCAGATATTCTCCACCAGCCACCTCCTCAGCGTGGCCGACGGCCTTCTCGTCATGTGCGATAAGGCAACCAACGTCGTACGCCTCCTTCACCCGCTCGCCGGCACCTTCGTCGAGTTCCCAGACATCACCGACGTACGGCCCTACGCTGGTGCGGAACCGAATGCCCGCCTTGCCATGGACGGCTTCAAGGCCTGCTTCCCTGGCCTCGGGTCTGAACCGGATGACTACCTCGCCACAGATGCCTATAAGTTTGGCTACCCTGCCCTGAGCGCCGTCATTGACTTCGCCTTTGTTGACGACTCCACCTCTCCGCCGACCCTCCAGCTCTGTGTCAACAATGGGTCCTGGATCGTCATCAGTGCCAAGCCTGGTGATGGCCACTGGGTGGCCCCGCCACCCTGCCAGCTGAGGGGCGATGCACTTATCTTGTTCCGATACTCTAGACGGTGATGAGCACGTACCCTGTGGCTGTCAATCGCTGAAAACACACCAACCTTTCTGCCATCCTGGATGAGCGCCTACTGGTGATTGAGTGCCAAATTTGTATTATCCCTCTTAATGGATCTATGGATTCTTGTTGATTTATTATTGTGTGTAATGTACTTTGTTAGCTTGTAGTATCAGATTTTATTTCCAGTAATTTCATTATGTGTTTTCTTAGCTTGTTTATGGTGTTGCCCGCAAGTTGTTGTACATGATCCTAGGAAGAGGACCAGTTGTGTTCCTCTAACTGAAGAGTAGCATCATTAGAATCGGGCAACTGTCTGAGAGAGGATGCAAAGTACTAGTAACTTTTTTTCCATACGGTACCCCAGAAAGGGCCCGGGTTCCATTATCATCACAATAACGGAACAGCGTCTCAGACCTCGTCTGATTCTAGTTATATTTACAATAACCCTTAACCATCCTTCAACACAGAAACAACCGATGGCGGAAAGACAGCAACCAAAAAGAGATCAACTACCAGCCTAACAGACGCTAACAGTTTGCAGAACATCCAGGAAAGACAGCAAAGTAGTAACTGAAGATGATTATTTGCATTTGTATGACCCTGAGAGAAATTTGCTGGCCGATGTGAAGAGAAGCAAGAACTTGTTATATATACTTGATTCTCAGCCTGACAAAGCCATGCAGGGGATATAACATGGATTTGGCATGCAAGATACGGGCATCTAAATCTCAATGCACCTCGTGAGTTAGCTGGTAAAGAGATGGTCCATGGACTGCCTCAGATTGATCACATTGTTGATCAACTCTATGATGGTTGTCTTGTGGGAAAGAAGCGGCGCATTTCTTTTCCATGTGCTGGACTTTCAGAGCAGACTAAGCCATTAGCCCTGGTACATGCATATCTGTGTGGTCGAATATCTCCTCCAAATCCTGCAGGTAACCGGTACTTCTTGCTAGTAGTTGATAATGATTACAGTAGACACATGAGATTAATCTTGTTGAAGAGTAAAGATCAAGTCCTCAGTGAGTTGCAGAAAATTAAGAAGAGAGCAGAGAACGAAGTTGATCTTCGGTTGGAAGCTCTGACTACTGATAGAGGTTGAGAGCTTACCTCTTAAAAGTACACTGCATATTGTGATGAATATGGCATAAAACATTGCATAAGTGTACCTGGTATATTTTGGGGAGAGGCTGCTAGTACTACTGTACATTTACTCAACCGTGGTCCTACAAAAAATCTGAAGAACATGACACCTTATGAGGCTTGGTATGAGAAAAAGACAAAGATATATCACCTAAGAAAGCTTGGGTGTGTACATTTACATTTACTCAGCCTGACAAAGGCAAATCAACCAAAGCTGGAAGATAGAAGCATCCGAGCTGTGTTACTCGGATATGAACCACTGACTAAAGCCTACAGATTATTCAGTCCTACAAGCAAGCAAGTCATCATCTCCAGGGATGTGGTGTTTGATGAAAACAAACAGTGGGACTGGAGTTCTGTGTCATGCATGGAAATGGAAAAAAGGGCAACCGAGTTTTTGGTGTATTATCTGATAAAGCCACAGAGACGCTTCCTGCTCCATCAACCACAGTCATGTCACAACCTGAAGTGCTAGGTGGTGATGATGTGAGTCCAGAGACTTCAGTGCAATCATCAAGTGTTGGGCCTGAAGGGTACTGAAAAAATCACTTTTTTTGCTAGACCAATACAACTCCTTGTGAGGTACTTAGATCTTAGTAATGAATGTATGTTGGGAGAAGAGAAGCCTGCATCTCTAGAAAAAGCATAAAAGGAGTCATGCCAGCGAAGAGAAATGGATGAGGAAATGTCGTCCATTACTGACAAGGTGACATGGATCATGGTAGATCCTCCAGCTGATCAGAAGGCTATTGGTCTGAAGTAGGTGTTCAAAGTAAAGAAGGGCGTAAGTGGAGAAATTGTGAAGCACAAACCTTGGCTAGTAGCTAAAGGGTAAGTTCGGAATAAAATATAATAGATTATGAGGAAGTCGTCGCTCTTGTAGCTCGTATTGAAACAGTACAGCTATTTGTCGCCTTGGAAGCACAGGAAGCATGGAGCATTCACCACATGGATGTTAAATCAGCCGTCCTACAAGGTTATCTGCAAGAAAATGTCTATTTGAAACAACCTCCTGGGTGTGAGTAAGAAGGCAGTGAATACAAGGTCCTGAAATTGATAAAAGCCTTATATGGCTTAAACAGGCACCGAGGGCCTGGAACTCGAAACTTGATGCAAGTCTGGTGTCTCTGGGTTTTGTAAGATGTCCTCTAGAGCATAGAGTTTATGCTAGAAATTCAGGTGCAGACCGGTTACTTGTGGGAGTATATGTTGATCATTGGTCATCAGGGGCTTCAGTGACAAAGAATTTGCAAATTTTAAGACCAAACGAAAGACTTGTTCAAGATGAGCGACATTGGACATTTGTCATACTACTCTGGCATAGAAGTAGCTCAAAGTCTAAACGGCATTACACTCTGTCAGGAAGGATACACTTTGAAGATACTTGAAAAGGAAGGAATGAGTGGTCAAGTTCCAATGGAACCAGAGCTGAAGTTATATTACAAATCAATTGATGAAGAAAAAGTGGATCCTACAATTAGAGAACTAAGAGAAGCCTAGCAGGCAGCCTGACGTTCTTCATCAATACCAGGCCAGACCTTGCTTATGCTGTGGAATTTTTTTTGATAAAGGGATTTTATTACTTAAGAGTATTAAGTATTACACCCGGCCTCTGCATAACTGGGATGCACACAGCCCGAACAAGTTCCACAGTTCCAAAAACGAGCAAAAACAAAATAGGCGAATTACATATCATGATGAGAAATTGTAGAGACGCCTATGGCGGTGGAGGGTCGAGTCGAAGATTATGTGGCCATCCATGCTGGGAGAATAACTCCCTCGCCGCCGCCTCCAGACGCGAGGACACCTCCAAAAACAGCTCTCGGTGCTCCGCACGCTGCAGAACCGACCATGAACGGAGCGTAGCTGTGCACCGGTATATGACCTGCATAAGAGAAGAATTTTTGTTATTGAAAATCTTGTCATTTCTACATAGCCATAGCGACCAAATAACAGCAATCGCTCCCACCCTAATAAGTAGTTTAAACCTAGAATCAACCCCGTTCAACCAGTTGCCAAAAATATTAGCAACACTGCGCGGAGGATATAAGGTAGAACCTATCTGGATAGCTGACCATATAGACCTAGCAAACTCACACTGGAAGAATAGGTGTTTGATAGTCTCATCATGACTACAAAATACACACTTTTTGCTCCCGTGCCAATTGCGTTTGACAAGGTTATCCTTAGTAAGAATTACGCCTCGACGAAGATACCACGCGAAAACCTTTGTTATTAGAATTTATGCTGTGGAATGGTAAGTAGATTCATGGATGAACCAACCGTATCCCATACGACGGCAATAAAGCAGATCTTGCGGTACATAAACTTCGCTGGGCTGTCATTACAGTGGATAGGACGAAGTGGATAGTGATTTAGCTGGAGACATCAATGACATAAAGAGAACGGGTGGCATTGTGTTCTTCCTTGGTTCAAATCTCATCTCTTGGCCTCTTGGGTATCACAGAAAGTTGATCTTTCATCTTGTAAAGCAGAATATATCCCTCCATCAACAACAGCTTCCAGGCAATTTGGCTAGCCCGGTTGCTTGGTGAGTTGCAAAGCAAGGAGGTGCAGTGTGTGAAGTTGAAATTTAGCAACCAATCTGCCATCTATTTGCGTAACAATCCAGTTTATCATGTTCGCAGCAAACATATGCAGACTCGATACCATTTTATTCGGGATTGTAAGGGCTGGTGATTAGCTTGCAGACATACCGACAAAGCCTCTGCCGCGACCATGCTCAGCTCTAGCCCACTGCTTGGACTGCATATCGTTCAGCAGACAAGTATGGGAGAGGAGCGAGTAAACACGGTAGAAGAAGATAGGTCGGCGAGGCAACTCGCACAACCTGGAGTACGGTGATGTTGTGTACCTACTCCTACCTCTATAGTGATCGAGCTGATGGAGTTGCTACTCTGAAAATAGCAAAGCGACTAGAAAATCTCACAGGTCTTATTGGTGTATGTGTGTATGCTCTAAAGCTGTTCGACATGTTGCCGCTAAAAGAATCATGCGTGTGTAATTCGAGTTCTAGTGAGTCTGCTGTCCGCCGTGATAGTGAAGAAGAGGGAGACTCGGTGCTTAACACAGAGCAGCCAAGGCTGAAGCATAACCTTGTCCTCGCCGCCATAGTATCCCAAGGATGAATCAATGGTTTGCCTAGTTGCCAGTTGATAAGCACCCACATGGCACACGGCACACCACATGTGGCTACAGCGGACATCAACAGGTCCTATGAAACAAGCCCTCACATGCCAAGAACGCATCAGATTCCCTAACCAATGCAGATTGCAGCAGCCTCATACACATGTTCCTTCAAGTCCATGTGAGGCCATTGATGCTGCTACACATGCCTATCTGATCACATAGCACGTGCCCATGCTGCCGTTACCACCCAGGATTCAGAATAAGCACCAGGTGACCCAAACCAGAGATAACTAACCAAAATATAGACCCTATATAAGTAATTAACTACTCATAGATTGTACCACTACTACATCAACGCAGTCAATCTGCCTGGGGTGATCTAATCCACATATTGTAATAGCACCAACACCGGAAACACGCTCGCAAACCACCATAGTCGTTATTGTTTCCTAGCATATATCATCGGAAGCCTCTACTGTATAACCAATCACACAGTGTACGACTGCTGGATGGTCTCAAGGTCCAACCCCTTCTGCCTCACCACCGACTCCATCCGCCCCTTCAGGGTGTTCAGCTCCCTCAGCCTGCAATAAAAAAAATCACAGATTATACTAGATATATACGAGAGGATGGTTGTACATGGTGATATATCATCGTCTCCGAGCTGTACCTTGCAATTTCAGCTCTCCTGCGGGCCTCGTCCGCAAGCTGGTTCAGTTCGCTGTAGCTGTTCATGCCCTGGAAAGTGGTCGACTCTGCTGGCTGAAGCCCATGTAGCGTCCTCTGAGCGGTCGCCCACTTGAGCTCACGTTCTTCCCGACCGAAATCCTTCTTCCTCGTGAAGGCGATCTGCATTGCCCCGCCATGCAGGAAAATATGAGTACACACCACCTGACAGGCAACTAAATGCTGGTGGATGTCGAGAGGTATACGATATGCGTGTTCTTACCCTTTGATCAAGGACAAGATCCCAGGCTCTCCCGCTCATCGCGTAACGAATGAGGAACTTGATGACATCCAGTGGCAAGTAGAAGACGATGTTGTAAAGCCAGATGACACCAGCCCAGCCCCATCCAATGCCTTTGATCGCGGCAAATCCCCAGTCGGCGTACACCGCAATTAGAGTAGCAATCTGTAAGCAAGGAAAATGTGAGAGAGAGGTAACAGTAACCTGCAACCAAATGCTGAGCATCGGTTTAGGCAACAGGGCATGGATTGGATTGGGGTGCACTTACCAGCTGAGCCACCAAGAAAGCGGAGACCAGCAAAATTCCAGGACGCTCCATAAATGACCAGCTGCGAGACCGTGTTACAAAGATGAGGGCTTGGCTGATTGTGCTGACTTGCAGGTAGACAGCAGCAGCTAGCTTCTGGAAGTCATCCTGGGCAGTTTTCTCAAGACTTTCGACATGAAACACGCGCTGCAAATTAGCAAACAATGTCAAGGATGAGCATATATTAACACATGTATGGCCCATGCATTAAATCACTCGTAACTGTACAATGCTTAAGAAACCACTGGACATACCGGAAAGAAGTCTGTTTTGTATGCTGCCCAGAAGAAAATGACTGTCATCATGGCTAAATAACTACCAGGACAACCCCAGTTGCAAAAATCTCAGATAACTTCCAGCTATCAGGTTGTGGAGATGGTTTTACTCTGTCCTTAGAGATAGTCATTATGGTACCTGTTCATATCAAAATGTAATAATTTTTAGGCAATGCAGTATTCTAAATAGACTTGAGATGTATGTACAGAAATGATCAACTATAGTGTTCACTCTTGTCATGAATTAGCTAAAATTTGGCATACCATCATTGAGAACCGCAATGATCAAGACCATAAATGGTGGGAAGTCAAACTGCCATATCAGCGCAAGAAGCATAAAACCAAGCTGTTACAACCAAAAGGTGTGATAAATTCAGTTAATTTGTTCAGTCAGTCAATAAATATATAAGCATGATTCATCAGAAAACAGAAAATATAAAGGAACAAAATCTTACCACAATACGGATTGTAATTGACACTGCATAAATCTGCAATCATAAAAACTTCAAATTAATTGAAAACATAAGTGGATTTAAAAACTGGAAATGATTTGCAGAAATGACTTACTGTGTAATTCTTCATCCGCTGGAAAATTGCTCGACTTGTTAACACCGCACTAATAATCACACTAAGGCCTGGCTCAGTTAAGACAATGTCTGAAGCACTACGAGCTGCATCGGTCGAGTCATCCACTGCAATGCCAATATCAGCCTTTTTCAAAGCTGGAGCATCATTTACACCATCTCCAGTCATACCACATATATGTTTTCTTGCTTGCAAGCGTTTCACAATCTCATATTTGTGCTCTGTAAAGTGATAGTTAAAACCGAAGTAAGCATGACTGCACTAATACTGCCAATGGATGTGGAGCCTACGAAGCAATACTAATAATACTCATGAATTTGTTTACCTGGAAAGACACCAGCAAAGCCATCAGCTTTCTCAATCAATTCATCAACTGGCAAAGAAACAATTGACTCATCCTTGTGTTGTCCCAGTAAAGCAGATGACGGATACATATTAGTGCCCATTCCAAGACGGCGTGCTGTTTCCTTCCCAATTGCAAGTTGATCACCTGAAAAAAGTTCAGAACAGATCGCTTAGCTCATGTAACTACACTTCATCGGCAGTTCCCTAATCTGAAAATGTCTGTTAAGATGCTGTAACTCTAGATATCAAAATATTCTACTTAGTCAACATAGAGAATGTGACAGATGAAATAGGACAAACCTGTAATCATTTTAACATTGACACCAAGATTAAGTGCCCTCCTAATTGTTTCTGCACTATCATGTCGAGGGGGGTCAAAAAGTGGCAAGAGTCCAATGAACTGCCATGGTCCTCCAGGACTTTCTTTCCTGCCCTCTGGTACTTCCTGTATAAGCATTTTCAGTCACGTGTGAAATAAGGTAAGTAACAGTGTTCAGCTACTGCAAGGTGTGTGTGTGTGGGGGGGGGGGGGGGGGGGGGGGGGGGGGGGGGGGGGGGGGGGGGGGGGGGGGGGGTGGTCTCAAACCTGGTACGCCACACCAAGTGATCGCAGGCCGCGCTCAGCAAATTTGTCAATCACAATCCTGACTCTTCTTTCAATCTCTGATTTATTGTGTGCAAGCTCTAGAATCTGTTTAGGTTATATGATTAATAAGTGCAATGAAATAGTGGCATATGGACAAAACTAAGGATCCCACATGTGCACATAAATTAGTACCTGTTCTGGTGCTCCCTTGCTAACACGATGCATTTTCCCTTCTCCATCAAGGTAGGTTAAAGCAGTTCTTTTGTCGGTTGGATTGAATGGCAGAAAATGAAGCTCTTGGATACCAGCACGAGCCTGTTTGTCAAACAAGCAAAGTAAGATGAGGAATGAAGAACAAAATAGCCATATAACGCGCAAACTGAAAAAATATCTTATATACCTCCTTTGGATCAGCAAGCATACCAACCATCGTGGCATCTATAGCATCCTGATTTTCTGTACGTGAAGCCTGGCAGCCATTAGTATCACAGTATCCTGATCAATACCCCTTTGTACAACCTGATTCAGGTAAGAATATGTCAAACAAGATGATCCATATCAATAAAAGGCAAAACGGTTAACCATTTTATGGCAAAAAAAAAAAACTGACCTCTATCAGGTTCTTGTCCACAGTCAATTTGTTCAAGGTTAGTGTCCCTGTCTTGTCACTGCAGAGAACATCCATGCCAGCCATTTCCTCAATTGCTGTCATCCTCTTTGTAATTGCTCCCTATAACAATACGCAAGAAAAACAATTACACTCCAGTCCCACAACAGATTACATTAGCAACAAACACATGAATACCTGTTGAGCCAGGCGGTGTGACCCTATCGCCATAGTCACAGAAGAACAGTGGGCATGGCAATGGGAATTCCTCCAATCAGAAGCACCAAAAGGTTGTCAATTCCAGGTCGGTAAGCCCTATGTTGGATGGGGTACATGACAATAATCTCAATAACCATTCCAACAGCAATGGAACAGATGCAGAAGTTCCCAATGGCAGTCAGAACCTGGATAGCAAGAAAAACGCCTATCACATCAAATTTGACAATGCAGTACAGTAAATCAGTTCTGGAAAAAAAGACTAGAAGCATACCTTCTGGAAATGGCCAACCTGATTTGTTGAATCAACAAGATGCGCGGCCTTGCCGAAGAAAGTGTGCACACCTGTGGCAATGACAACAGCTTCGAGCTCACCCTGCTTGCAAGTCGAGCCAGAGTAAACCCCATCACCAGGGCCTTTGGTCACTGGCAGGGACTCCCCAGTGAGCGAAGACTGCACGAGAAAAAACCAAATCATAGGTCAGTAGGCAGAAGCTTAAACCTGCATGACCAAACGAATCAGCTATTCTGCGTGGTAAGAGATATTTAAAATGACCTGGTCGATCTTGAGGGGATCGCCCTCAAGGAGACGGGCATCGGCCGGGATGATATCCCCAAGCTTTACACTGATGATGTCTCCTGGGACAAGGATGGCCGATTCCTCCTCGGCCCACCTACCATTCCTAAGAACCTTCACCACCACAAAACATCCAAATCAGTACTCGAGCAGACGACACCAGCATTACAGCAAGCACGATGTCAGCCAATACCTTTGCCTTGGGGGCAAGCCGGGCCATGAGAGCAGCAGCAGCGTTGCCGGCATTGTTCTCCTCAATGAAGCTGATTGTGGAGTTGATGATGAGCAGGGTGATAATCCCCACGAAGTCCTGCCAGTCCGGCGGCTTCCCCTGCAAAAAACACATCAAGAATTTCTTTCAATCCACAGTTATCAGAATGCATCTCAGATACCATATCCCCACATGGTCTCAAGAATTAAGAACTTACTCCTCCATTGGCAAGGGCGATGGCCATGATGGCGGCCATCTCCATGACCCATGACAGTGGGTTCCACATGAACCCCAGGAACTTCAGGAACTTGCTCTCCTGCAATACATCAGTACATCGTATCAAAACTCATGATGGGTGCAAACAAAAGTATGTGTAGCCGTGTAGGCCATGGATTCAGCAAGATTTGTTTGTTTACCTTCTTCTCCTCGAGCTTGTTGGGGCCGAAGATGTCGAGGCGCTGCTCGGCCTGGCTGGAGGAGAGGCCCTCGCGGCTGCATCTCAGGTTCTCGAACACCTCCTCCAACGGTATGTTCTCCTGCGCAAGAACAAGAACCCGTCATACCGCGGCCACAGAAATGTAAAAACTATCTTTTCGTGAACGCTAGAAATTTGGGGATAGTTCATCAGCGAAAAGGAGACGAGTTTGTGGAATTAAAAGCGAAGAGAAATCTAACAAAAAAATGAAAAAAAAAATGAAAAAAAAAAACGGCCGCCGCAGGAACCCAAGCGAAACCGAATCGCGTGACGGCGCAGATACCAACCAAGAAGAAGCAAAAGTAGATGGAAAACAAGAAGAGGGAGTTGGAGTACTAGTTACCAGCACCGCACCAAGAACCGCCGCCCAAAGAACCCTCTAGACTCAATGAAGAAACGAAATACCAAGACGAACCGAAGCAGAACGGCACCAAATCCAAACCTCGGGAGGGCAAAAAAACACGGGAGCACGTCGAAAACGGGGAGATTCAGAACAAGAACCGAGGAGGAGCGCGTACGAGATCAACGGACTCCTTGAGCACGGCGTCCAGGTTGGACGCCTTGTCGTCGTCCATCGCTCCCCGCTCTCCGCGCTCGCAAGATTGGTTTCTCTGTGTGTGCTAGGGTGGGAAAGGGAGGCAGAGGGAAGAGCCCGGAGTCCGGACTCCAGTCACCGGAGGGAGCAGAGCAGTGGGCAGTGGCTGGGTTTGGGGGCGGCACACGGGCCACGGCTATATACTGCCAGCAGCGGAAAAGGGAGAAAATGATGGAAAGGAAATTTTATCGTGGCGTGGGTGGGTTGGAAATCCAGCGCGTCGCCAATCGTGTGCCACCCATGCGTCCGTCGGTCCGTGTACCTCGGGGTGGCTATTCCGGTTTAACTTTTTGTTTGGTTTGTCCAAAGAATAGTGACAAAATTAGCAGGACCATGATGGTTAACAAGCGGTTCCGTTTTGGGGGTAAACCTAAATATCCGAAATACACATCTAGTACAGTACAATGCAAGGTGCTTGGTGAGATGTTTACAAAATAAATAAACTTTTTCACAAGTATAATACTTATTTGTTATTTCTATAAGAGAGGTGGCTGGTTAAGCATTTGTCCTGTTTCAATAAACACTAATGTTTAATAAAAAACCGATTTTTTTGTAAGCACCGCTATAAGAACTTTGCATTGTACGTGCCCTAAGGGTGCTTCACCACAAAATATATTTTGCTAAGATTACTAGCAGGAGCGAGAAGATCCACACAAAGATCTGTACTTTGAGAACCACGAGATGTGTGCGAGAGAAGAAGACCCTAACTTGGCGTAAGTGGCTTAGAGTGGTTATTTCGGTCATAACAGTTAATCGGTCTCTTTAAAGTCTGGAACCGGAATGGTCAAGACTAAATTGGTTTCATGAAATTTGAGAGGAAATCTTCTTTACTATTAAGGTTTATATTGGCGATGATGATGGCTCATCCACCATGACACCAGAACCATCCAATCTAAATCTAAGCACTAAGATGGAAACGGTTTGTTCAATACATGCATGGAGAGAAGAAAATCCCACCATACCACCAATAACTCAAATCAATTTGTTGCACAAAATGAGTCGCCGCACGCGGCATTAGGCCGTCCCCCACTACCAGCCAAGATGTGGGAGCTCGCCAAGCACATGCTCTCAAGGCAGGCGGGAGTGTAGAAGGCCAAGAACCTGATGATGTGGTGTCACTAGCGGAGGCAACCACCAAGAAATTGTTTGGTAGGGTCGTCGAGGGGGGCAAAGTCGAACATGAGAGCCTTTTGAGGGTTTGACTGATAATTGGGCTTTAGTTCCCGCTGATCTTGTTTCTCGTGATGATGCCTAAATGTAAATATGTTTCCCCCCCAAGGTTGTAGCTTTCCAGAAGAGAACAATACATCGGTCACTATGAAGGGAGAAAATGTTGTAAATATTCTAATTTTTTACAATAAAACATGCTATAACTTCCGATCAAGATTAATTTTGACCATTAATGACTATAAAGTTGGTCCTACCTCGTAAATGTTTAGCTAAAGAAAAATCAAGTGGTGCAACTAACATATTAATGGTTCTAATGTATGATGCTGATTCATAATTATTCCTCAATGTAAGAGGATTATTTACGAAAATGTACATCACGAAACATGTTGTTTATCGCCAACGGACAACGTGAACAACAGATATATAATTAACCAACAATAACAGATGATCTTTAAGCACTAACTTGTATCGTAAAATCTCGATGGCTTCGTTTTGTTATTCTCTGTAATATGCTTGGGATAACTGGGGATGCAAGGCGGTACTAGTCCTTCGGAGCTAGCGGTATTTGGCTTTGAGGTTTAGGAATTGATGTGCTTAACATAAAGAACAAGTTTTCACTTAGCAAGTGTTGATGAAATTGCTTCACTAGGATGGGGTGTGGCAGGAGCTGCTACATAATAAGTAACTACGTGATAAAACGTGATCTCAAATACTGGCTAAATCTACGGATTCTCCCTTCTGAAAGGGGTCATGGGAGTTAAAGGTTCCTTTTACTGTGGCTCTTTTTTCATTCGGGATGAAATGAGTACTCGGTTTGGGATAGACTCTTGGTTGGAGGAAATCCTCTATGTCAATAATACACATCCCTTTATAATATCAATCAACACAAACACTTGACTAATGTGGATGTTTTCTCAGAAGACCCGCTACGCGTAGGTTTTTATGCGACGAATGATAAGTGGGCAACATGGTTGCACCTAGTAAAAAGGCTGATGGGGTGCACCTATCTGATGGACCGGATAACTTTAAATGGAAGCTAGCCACCACTAATTTTCTACTTTATGAATAGTCACACTAGATTGTTAGAAAAATGTTTGTGAAGTTTCAAAGTACCTCTTAAGATGAGGAAGGCATTTTGGCTCCCGAGCTCGCCTATTACTGGCTGAATAAAAAATCAAAAAATAGTAAACATTTCAAAAATCTGAAGAAAATTAGTGATGAACATATACGAGTTTTCTACATACGCGCCAAGTTTCATGGTGAAATGACATTTGTAGTGCTATGTGCAAAAAAAATATCAGTGTGGTCCAAAAAATATATTTTGAAATCTCGTTTTGGCCACTGATTGTGTTGGTTTTGCACATAGCACTACGAATTTCATTTTAACACACGAAACTTTGCAAGCTTGTAAAAAACTTTTATACGTTACTCACCTATTTTTTCAAGAATGTTTTGAAATGTTTTACTCTTTTTCCATTATTTTAGTCAGCTAGGAGCAGGTGAGCCCGGGAGCCAATTGGAATTTTTGTTAAGATAAAGATTTTTATGTGGTTACAAAATAAGAAAGTCTTACTTACTAAGCATAATTTTACTAAAAGGCGTTGCAAACTTGCCATGGGTGTAATAAAATATGTTTTTTAATGATTCAAAGGACTATTGGGCATTTATTCGCAATGTAAATTTTTCTTTTCATATAGATACGAGACTTAAATCAAATTCTTGACGAGCCTTAATTTTGTGGCCTAAACTTTGGCCATTAATTAAGAAGAAGGTGCCCAATTAATTAGAGAAAAACCGGACAAAAACCATATACCAACACCACGGGACCAAGCCCAACCCAAAAACAGTTTGATCCATGCTCAAAAGACCATTCCGCCAAGACCAGATGGCTTCACACCACTCTTGTGGAGAAGACGTCGTGACTGATATGAGAGGAGGAGAGACGGGACACTCCAACATAGATGACGCTAACCCTCCAAGGAGCTGCGCCAACGCGACGTCGACGATCAGCATTGAGGGCAACCTCGTCATCCGCACGGCACGAGGTCGACGCCCACACACAGTGGGGGACATGATTAGCAACCTATATAGTTGTTTACTACAGCACCAAAATCATAATATTGAAAGAAAAATGAATCATCTCGTATAATTGAGGCGTTCAACAAAGAAGAAAATCCAAATATGAGATACTGCTAGAACCGTATCCTTCACCTTAGTGCCGCATGAGGTATCAGACAGCCAGTCTGTAAGTATTCCCTCAAAGATCTAAACTCCCTAGAATCTATGGCTTGTGGTTCATCCATGTTGCGGACCCGCAAATTAGTGGCACATGGAAGGAGGCCTCTGGTTGCTCTGCGTGGTTATCAAATAAAACAACGACACGAGTCGAACCGACTATCTTTTCTCTCCTAGTAACATAAGAAAGCAACACTGTCGATCTCATGCAATCACAGTGTGTATAAACTAATATAAGAAAGCAACAGGGTCGATCTCAGGTAATCGCAGTGTTTGTGTTTAGTATCGTACGGTCAATCTGAAGGTTATATTATGCTCTTTGTGAGGATCCATTTGCACAGCCAGCTATCTGGATTACCAGCATCACATTAATTAGCATTACGGATCAGCTTCGGACAGAAAAACTTCGAGCAGTACATAACTACTTTCTCCATGCATGAATATAAGACGTTTTAGTTTTAACTATCCAACATGTTGTTACTAATATGAGTGCACATATACATTAAAATATGTCTACATATATTTAGATATATATGAATGTGAGCAAATGCTAAAACATATTATATTAAAAAACAGAATGATATTCCAAAGTCCAAACGGTCAGATCTGGTCGGATCAGTCCGACTAATCGGTCGCTAAATAAAGCTCTGTCCTGGTATATGGTACAGTACAGCTGCACAAAAAGTTCACCATCGTGCAGGCCGGACATTGATTTGCAAATAGAAAACTGGATATCGGTACAGATTGTAAGATCCTGCGAAGATTAGTTGCAACTCCGTCCGCGTTAGAGCCAGGGAGTGTTTTTAAGTTAGGGAGATCGTGGTTCATGCGTGGGCTTAGCTGCTTATGTACGGACACGTACGTCTCGAGAACTCTTTTTCATCAGCACGAAAGCTATTGCATGCCACAGAAGATCCTGGGAGGGCGACGTGGGAAAGTTGAGGCAGGTAGGTACATGTGGGAGTACGGATCCGTAGCTCACATCCTAGCCGTTCCGTTCCGCTCAGCATGTGCTGCTCCATCACTCTTCACTCCACTGCCTTTCTATGGCACAAAGCTATTTTTGGGAGAGTGGAGCTCCAACACACCGACTTCATTTGGTCTCGCATCCGTTCTGTCCGCATAGGATTCCAAGGCTTGCCTGTGGCACACGATTCCTCCCTTTCATCTCCCGCGCGTATTCTAGCGAAAATTTTATGGCCGACGCACCACCGCAGCTGGCTTCGTTGCCGACGAAACCACCCTCGTCTCCACAGCCGAAAAAGAGCTCACCGAGAGCAGAGAGCGTCCGAGACATTGAAACAGATAAATTATTTGTATAGAAAAATAATGAATCCTATCCACACTTGAGTTTAGGGTCAAGGCTAAGACATTTAACTCAAAAGTTCAATAGTACTACTAAGCCAGATTGCACACAGAATCAGCTTAACTAAACGAATGACGATAAATATCAGTCCGATATGGTACGACGAGACGAACCAAGAGGAGCATTGATCACGCCCGGCCGCTGCATGGACCACCTTGGTTGGATCAGTTGTGGTACCAAAATCATACTCCATCATAATGCCAAGCAAAGATTTGGAATGCTTCCGTGCAGTTTGGGTTGATGCACAAGAAGGCGAAAACCCTCATCACGCGCCATGACACAGTGAATGGCACATGCCAATGTTCACTGATCGACTGAGGTACAGCACATGCAGAGCTAGCTAGCTAGCTATATCGATAGCAGGATGAGTAAATCCCCATCATATATATAGGGCGAACTATCCAGTGAAAACTCCTACCGGTGAAAACTTGAAAACTTTCTTTCTTTTTCGTCGGATCGATAGCAGACGGACCAGATCAAATGTGGAAAGCGCCCATTCCACTTAAATACAATTTTGCGATAACCCCCTCCACTTATCCCTCTGCTTGAAAGCTATTGAGGAAAAAAAAAACACGCATGATCTTGTTGACCCATCGTTTTCAATCTCGTGCCGGATGGAGAATAGCGCTGGTGACGGTGCGGCTCTTCTCCCATGCGACAACGAGCCGTGACTTGGCTCCATGCGGGGTCGACTCGGAGGCCAGTCGCTGCCCCACGCGACAACGACCTGGTGGCGATTGCGGCGTTGTCCCCGGCGGCAGCGGACTGCGACCTGGGAGCCGGCGGCGGCGGCGCCCCATATGAAGGATCCCCGGAGGCAGCAGTGCTTCCCCCAAGGGACGACAACCTGGCGGCTCCGTGCTACTTCCCTGAAGATTAGGTTCAGAGCTGCTTCGTCGTAGCTTATCTGAAAAATTAGGCGTTCTGCTTCTCTGTAACTTATCTGAAGAATATGGCGCTGCTTCTTCTTGTGCAGATTTAGATTTAATTCGTGGATATAAATTTTGAATTGGTGGTAATCTGCTAAATCAATGTGGCAATCTCTTGATTCCGTGTGGCAATCTCCACGATCGGTGAAGCACATGACAGGATCCAAACATCACACGTAAACACTAGTTTGCTCAAGACTCGATCAAGACTCATATACAATTTGCGTCTGGGCGAACAGCCACCGCCGGCGGAGCGCGGGGGATGACGGACGGCGAAGATATTCTGGGCGCCCGAGGAAGGGAAGGGAGAGAGCTCATTGAAGGGGCCTGACAGCCTAAGGAGTGTTAGGGCACACGGACGACAGAGGGCTAGCGCCGGCGGCGATCGTCTCCGTTGGGAGTCTCCATGGCTCCATAGATCGTGGATGGACCGTGTGTGCAGTTCTTTTTACCGAAGACTTTACAAGTGAAGGGATACGTGGAAGGGGTTATCAGTAAGATTGTGTTTAAGTGGCACGGGCGCTTCCCACATTTGATCTGGGCCATCTGCTTTCGATCCGATGGAACAGAACGAAAGTTTTCAAGTTTTCACCCAATAGCAGTTTTCACCGGATACTTCACCTATATATAGACCCGAACAAAACAAGTCGGATTATTGCCGTTGTTGGCCACATTTGCACCCGTCACATGGCCGGCATGCGTAAATACAATCGGCAGGGTAGGTTTGGTGGAGCCATCAATTTCATCGATCGGTGAGACCTTATACATATTCTTGTGCAGTTCATCTTCTGTCTATAGGGCTAGGGCTAAATGCATGCCGGTGCTGTTTATAGTATGGCTACGGCTAAACGCAACCATTCTCGACACCGGTTGCTGTTGGCACCAGTTGCTGTAAATGGAGAGGATCGGTCCACGGAGTGCCCCGTTCACACTAGGTAGACACAAGGCTATAGGTGATGTGTCGACCGGGTACGCACAGGAGGTCCACTGGACCGCGTGCACCAACCTAGCAGGGGACACGGCGTCGTGATCATCACGAGAAAAAGGAGCAGAGGAGTCGGTTTTGGTTCCGTACCATGCAGTGGCGGACGCAGGAAAAAATCCAAGGGTGGGCACACTAAAAAAATTGCAACACAATTAAAAATTGCCAAATAAACAATATATTAATCAAGGCGATGTATCCAGTGAAAGTCACCGTTTCGGTGCAAACCTGCAAGCTACCATCGTCGACCGTAGTGACCGAAATTTTTCTGAAACCATGCGGTGATTTCAGTGATACACAATTTCAGTGATTTCAACAGTGATACACAATTTCAGTAGTGGCCGAATTTTTTTTTTAAACTAAAATTTGAAACCATGCGCTACAATGCTAAAACTTCAATGTCGCACTCCTGAATTAATCGGACATGCACATATCATCGGGTCAGGCAGCACGGTGGCTGCCGAGTTGATGTTAGGCCTACCAATAGGCATGCATGAGAAAAAGAGTGTGTAAGTTTTGTCAAATAGGTAATCCAAACGATTCACTACACTTGTTATTGGTGTCACAAATGTATAATTAGGGGGTAAAAAGTGAAGTTCACCCTTTAATTAATATTGATATATTCCCTATTCACCTACGGTCGGGGGCAAATCCAATCACTAAGATTAGCAGGTCGACCAAATCTAGGCATGTGGATGCTCTGCTCGGGCCTCCGGCAGCCGGCGACAGTGGCCGAGCGGAGGAGCCAGCCATGAGCAGGCTGCTGGGTTCGGCAGCCAGGTTTTTTCCATGGCGAGTCGAACAGAGGAGCCAGACTGCGAGGAGACGGTTCGGCTGCCTGCTCCCTGCCTGCCTCGTACGTTGTTTGAACTGGTCAACTAGCGATTGGAATTGGAGAAAACGACAAGCGCTGCACTAAATCTGGGCTACATATGCGGGGGTATGGAAAAAATTCACAGATTTCTGGGTGGGCCACGGCCCACCCGGCCCACCCTCTGGATCCGCTAGTGGTACCATGGGACTACGGAATCGCACGGAAGAGAGAGAGAAGAAAAGTCGGACGCATATAAAATCGGATTCATCATGGTGTTGGTGTGCTTTCCCGACGACCACGCCACGTGCACGGCACAAGTCCAAGTTGTGTGCCATCTTTTCAAATGAAAAAATTATACTCCCTTCCAAATTATAAATTATACTCTAGCTAAATGCCCGTGTGTTGCTACGGGACCATAAAACTCTAAAAATAAAAATATAATCATATTTTTTTGAAGCACATTCGAAGCGTTTTGGAGTAAGGCAACATATGTAGTAGTACATGAAAATAGTTTGACGTTCAGGAAACATGAGGCGTGTATCTAGGTGGACGTGCTTTCTGCTAATGTTCAAAGAGATGTGTGCTAATCTCACTCCTGAACCAGAGATTTATGAAAACAAAAAGTATTACGAGAGAAAATGTCCGTAAATGATGGGAACAATAAACCAATTCTTCATCCAAAAAATCGGATTGGATTAATGAGCCGACCTTCCAGGAGTCACGTACAGGCATGGCCTCTCTCGTACATACCTAGCCTGCCGGAACTGTCCATGTGCACCAGCCTTGATATTCCACTGCTCGATCTATATTTCGAGATACAGTAATAAGTAATAAGAAAAAAAAGACTATGGAATAGAGAGAAACTAAGCGGACTCGTTAGTCGTTTGCATGACAGTCAGCTTAGTAATCCAAGAATCAATACATATACGTATAACTTGATCACTTTCAGCTAATAATATTCAAATCGGAATTTCGTCCTTTTCGGAAAATTTGATTGATCATGCTGACAATCTGACAATATCTGCAGCTAGCCAGTGGTAGCACACAATCACAGCCATGTTTCTGCACTTTTGAGACGGGACGATGTCTAACTGTATTTCCCGTTTCACATAATCTGAGCTCGAGCAGCGCGGTCAGAAACGGCCGTCGGGGAGCGGATAGAGGGACGCACGCCGAGGCTCTCGTTGAGCGGGCCCACGTCGCGCAACTCATCCCCCGCTCGTGGCCACCGGCGCCCAGGCCTCGACACTGGACGAGATCATACGGGAGTAACGGGATGCTCCATGGGCGTGTGCGTTGGGCACTTGACGGCCGACTCCAGCGCGCTAGAGGTGTTCTTCCGTGCAACGTCGAGCTGCTCGAACGGGTCCTTAGGAAACATCGACTCCAGCACTCGGGACGAAGCGCACATGTGGGACGGGATCCTTCCACCGGCGGCAAACGTGGACAGTGACCTACCTGATGAAGGAGTACCGGCGTCTGCGCGTGGTGACCGGAGGCTGAGACGGGTCCTGCTCGCACTCGTTGACGCTGGCCATGGCGAGCCGCCGACGAGTTTTCGATCAATCGCGCGTGGCGGCGAGTAAACGACATGATAACATGGGTAGTTATTTGAGGACGTATCCATCACGTTCGAGCCGGATTCGGCTGCCGCGTCTGGCATCACCTACGATGGTTAGTTTGGAGATAGTATGGATCGAGTTCGAGCCGTACTCGGCTGTCGCGGGATCACGTACGAAACCAACCCAGCCCGACGTACAAAACAACGGACGAAAATTTGGGAGAAGAAACCTTAGCAAATAACGTTTATCCAAATAAGCTGATCCTCTAACGCCTCACGGTGGAGGCCGCGAGGGTGGTGGCGCGTGGCGGAGCTGTTCTACGAGCTCCTGGAGAAGACCAGGAACACGGCGGGTCACGCTAGCGACGTTGAGGGCCTGTGCGACACGCAGAGGTCCGAGGTGCGGGAGGGCGGCATCACCGCCGCGCTCGGGCCGTGGGAGCGCGCGCTCGACGACATGTCGGAGGAGGCGCTCCGGGAGCAGCTCGCTTCCATCGAGGTGGCCAAGGAGGCCACGCGGAGCAGGATGCGGGAGCTGCAGTGGCCCCCAGCCCGACGAGAGCGCGGCGGAGAACTCCGTGGCGGGCGAGGAGTTGTACTCGGAACGTATAGTAGTAGTTGTAAACGTATAGGAGCTTGAAAGGACAATGATGTCGCCTATAGGGGGAGGGGGGTGAATAGGCGATTAAAACTTTTCCGGTTTAGTCTTGCTAATTGCGGAATAAAACTAGGTGTTTAAATTAACAAGCCAACAACCTAAATAAACTAGGTTCACCTATGTGCACCAACGACTTATGCTAAGCAAGACAAGCAACAAGATGATAGCAATATAGAATACTTCAAGCACGAAGCCTATCACAATGTAAGTTGCATAAGTAAAGAGCTCGGGTATAGAAATAACCGAGGCGCGCGGAGACGAGGATGTATTCCGAGTTCCTCCTTGAAAGGGAGTACGTCTCGTTGGAGAGGTGTGAACCGACACAACGGTTCAACAACCACAAAGGTTTCACCCTCTTCTCCGATGAACCGCACCACAAAGGTTTGGTTCACCTTCCACTATCGGTATTCCTTCGAGGCGGAATCCGGGGCCTTTCAACAACAATCCGAGGCACAACCCACAATGGGTTGGGGGCTCCCGAACGGCTCTCAACAACAATTCGAGGCACAACCCACAATGGATTGGGGGCTCCCGAATGGCTTCAATTGACCACACAAGGGTCCAACCACCACAAAGGCGTCTAGGGCCCAAAGACCCAAGAGTAACAAGTTCACAAGCTTTCAACTTCCACGAATCCTCGTGGAGAGCACACCGATGCACCAAATGCAAAAGGCAAGAGCACAAGTGCTCAAATCCTTCACTCTCAAATCCCAGCACAAGCAACTAATGCTTATGGGGGGACAAGAGAGGAAGAACAAAGAAGAGAACCACACAAGAACTCCAAGAACTAGATCCACTATGTTCCCCTCACTTAGAGGAGAGATTGATTGGTGGAAATGTAGATCTAGGTCTTCTCCTTCAATCCTCCAAAGATCAAAGAGTTTGGGTGGAGGGATTGGGAGATATCAAAGAAATGAGCTTGCAACAATGGAGGAGAGAGAAAACTGGGCGAGCTCCACTGGCTGGAGGTAGGTGGAGGGGTATTTATACCCCTCTCAGAAAACTAGCCGTTGCAGACAACTTTGCACCGGAGACTCCGGCCTGGACCGGAAACTCCGGTCTGGACCGGAGACTTTGGACCAAAGGCCGGAGTTTCCGGCCTAGACCAGGGGCTGAACAAATGCGAGTTTCCTGATCCGGGCCGGAGTATCCGGTGTGTTTACACCGGAGTTTCCGGCCTACACAAAACTGCTGAAACGTCAACACGAAAACGACGATATCTTGAGCATCTGAACTCCGTTTTCGATGATCTTTGGCTCGTTGGAATCGCAACGAAGAGCTTTACAAGATCATGCAGAGAAACATCATAGTCCAACAATGGAAGATAAAACCAAATGGAGAAAGGTAAAACCTCTCTAAAAAGGAATAACCGGCAAACCTCCAAAACCGAAAACGCAACAAGTTTTCCATACGAAATTCGTTTTCGGTGAACTTGGGCTTGTCATGTAGATCACGACAAGCACCAAAACCCAACAAGGAGAAAAGCCACATAAGAACCAAGAAAGATCAAATGCCAAGTATGCAAAGGTTTGAGCTCTCCACAAGATGCGATCAACTTACTTACTTGAGAGCCCTCTTGATAGTACGCCGTCTATCCTAAAACCCGGTCTACCACTAACAACATGAGACCGGTAAAATAGAAAACCTATCAAGATCATACCTTTGCCTTGCGCATTCCACTTGAGCTCGATGATGACGATCTTGACTCTCTCAAGTTGGAACACCTTTCTTGATTGTGGTTGCTAGCACATGCTTGATGAAGACTTCTCCAAATGCTCCCCCATACTCCATTATGGGAAAGCCTCGCTAAGCTCCGTCTTCATGTCTCCTTTGCACTTCATCATCTACACATGACCATTCTTCATATAAACCCTTAAATAGAGCATTGGTCATCATGCCATCTTCAAGAGTCCAACACATGAACTCCAATGGACAAGATCTATAAGAATATCTCAATGCAAACATTAGTCCATAAGGATTGTCATTAATTACCAAAACCACACATGGGGCAACACATGCACTTTCAATCTCCCCCATTTTGGTAATTGATGACAATCCCTTTTACGAGGGTTTATATAATGAATTAAGCAACCATGCAACACAAAGAGCAAGGATGCAAGAGCAAGAAAGGCAAATGCTTAAGAACGAAACTAAAGCATAAAACCAAACCTTAAACCCTCTAAACTTCTCCCCCATTGGCATCGATTGCCGAAATGGGAGGAAAAATTTAGAAGGCCAATATAGTAAGAGCTCCCCCATAATGTGTGCATTTCTCATAATATGAGTGAAATCAAATGCACATATCCAATAACGAATAGTTGGAAAGGAGATCAAACTATATTGAGGATCCAAAGATTGCAAATGAATATCAAATAGAAAGATACTTCAACGAAAGAAGCAAGCAATCAAAAGATCCAAAAATGTTCTAAATATCAAGAGGGAACTCCCCAAGGTACGTGCACAAATAGGATTTGTATTTCAATATAGTGTGCACAACATGGAATCCTCACTCCCTCCTAGATAAATTCGAACACAAGCACATGCAAGAGAATATAAATGAAAAGAGGCAAAACAACTTGCAACAAATAAATGTTTTGCAACATGAGCAAGGAGCGGCAAATAAAAGGATGGGTGTGAGTATAAAGACATTTTAGGAGACTAATACAAGGATGAGCAAAAGCATCAACATAGTCTTTCAAAAGTGTTGCACATAGTGCATATCATGTCTTTCCATACTCACACACCAAAGATATAGCAAATAGCTCCACAAGCTTATTAAGATTCAAAAGCATAACACATAAACAACAAAGCTTGTGCCTTTAATTAGAACCACCAAAGAACAAAAGCAAAGAGGTGGTCACTAAAGAATTGGAATACCAATAAAGATGTAACTATTCTTATGTGTATAAGTTTCTAAGTAGACACAATCACGAAGATATAAGTCCACAAATAAACATGTACACACAAATAGGTACAAAGGTAAAGTCATGATATCCAAGAGGAAGTCATAAATACACCAATAAGATTTGCTTAAAAGCATAGCACAAAGCTCAATTTTATCTTAAAGGGATATAGATGAACTTCCAACATATACTCATCATAGCATAAAAACTATCCACAAAGGATAAAGGTGATAAACGGGATGCTCCGAGTAAGATAACAAGTATCACGAAAGGCAAATGATTTTGAAAACATCAAAGTTGCACATGAGAGACTTTAAGTAGAAAGTGCTAGATTGACATAAATGGGATCGATGAATCATGAAATGAATATATATCCCTTATATGTAATCATCCCGGCTTACTCACATTTGCAATAAAGACGTTTTGCAAGAATCAAAAGAATTGCAACCAAAGAGATTCATGCCATGAAACAACCTACACAAGGTTGAGAGCTAGAAAAGTATGCATGAGGTAGATACTTGTTACCGAGATAGCATTGGTGATGTAGAAGATAGGAGCTCATGATCATCCAAGCTTGGCTCCAATAAGCACATGGTGACAACACCTTCCTTGTAGATGAGACAAGCTTCCAATGCATCTCCAATGTACCTAAAACAAATTCAAGTACAAAATGGTACCCAAACTCATTGGGTCCAAAGTAGTTAGAGCAACTACAATACATAGGACAAACTCCACATAAATATGTGCATATTGATATGAAATTGAATTTCATGCACATCTTAGCCATTTAGGATTTGATGGAGTTTATCCTATATATTGGATCAACGAAAGTAAGCATGCCATAAGATATACATATAATAAATATGCATGCACATGACTTTCAAGAACCAAACGAGATATAATTTAGACAAAACACCAAGTAAACCAACAAAGCACACACAAGTGTGACAAGAAAACAAATGTCCAAATTATATCAAATACCCAAATCAACACATGAGTGAAGATACCACTTTGAAAAGATACCAATGAAATCAAGATACCAAATGATGAAAATATCATCAAGGAATAAACCAAACCCTCTACACTTTTCATGATGGCACAAGTACCAAGACGAAAAATGTTTGTCTTCCAAGGAGACACGTCATCGGGATCAAATATCAAATGAAGACAACTAATGTTCAAAAAGCCTATAGGATTGCTCCCCCAAGATGTGTGCATTATTTAAGATTTTGCATTTGAATACAAAATGCACACAAATGAGATCATCACTCTCCATATATATATATATATATATATCAAACACTAGTCATGTTCAAGAAAGGCAAGAAATTGCAATACCAATTTAAAGAACGGTGTTTTACTCAAAGTAGGATAGCTTCCCAAAGAATAGTGCATTATCAAGAAGTATGACTTTTGAATGTCAATGCACAAGAATTGGTTCATTGCTTTTCCCAACTCAAGAAAGCACAAAACAAATTTCAAGTAGAGCAATAAAGGATCCAAAAGATACAAGGAAGACAAATGAGAGTTAGATCAAAACAAATCCTTGGCAATCAAATAAGGCAATTCAAAGCAAGAGCCAAAGTGAATATGATCAATATATTTACCACAAATATGATTATCACTTGTCAAGACAAGTAATGTATGGAGATATTTCTCGGTGGTGGATTGCAAAGATATATTCAAGATCATATTCACAAAACATAAGCATATGGCAAAGGATAGGAATTAAAAGCCATGCTTAGATAGATAGAAATTCTTGATAGCTTCAAAAATCACGCAATAATGCAAAGCAACTCCAAGGAGTAGCTTGAAGCAATTGGTTTCCCAAAGAGATATATGAGAACATATTTAGGGAAAGCCATTCAAGAAATTCCATCACAAACAAGATCCAACGGTGAGAGGCAAAAAACATTTAAGCAAAAGGAACTTGTTTGAGAAACATGCCACAAAGGAATAAGATAATGAAGAATATCAATTCTAGGTGGCAATACCTCACATGTTCACATTTTCTAGGCTTGTAATATGCACATAGCTTATTACTCCCCCATAATGTGATAATCCATTTCTTTTAAAGCAAGAGGCAAACAAAACCAACTCGAGAAATTAATGGACATTATAGAATTTGAATTTCTCATGAGCATGACATACCACATAGAGAATAGATAATATGATATATCATCACTAAGTGGTATTCCTCATGTACACACATTTTTGGTTTGTGAAGTGCACGAAGCATATCACTCTCCAAAAATGGAATGGTCCATTAATCTCTCAAAAGAGAGCCAACAAGATAAGATATCAAATAAAAGCAATAAGGCTCAAACAAGTAAATGGTGTGCAAACCAACATACACATACTTGATTTCTCAAGATAAGTAAGTAGAGAGCACAACACATACAAACACTAGCAAGGTACAAAACCAAACACATGCAAGGGTGCAAGCAACTTTCAATGTATATATGATTTAAATAAAAGTTACCGCAAGGAGGAACATTGGATATGAGATAGAACAATATAATCCAAATGACTTGGCTTGAAGAATATAATTGATGAAGATCCCTTAATTCTTCATGATGTAGCCAAGTCTCCAATGCCTCCAACAACACCTATTGATCAAGTTTTAGCTTGTTGGTCCCCAACCAAGTTGGGTCCTAAGAGGTTAGTCACAATAGGTTTGGCAACCCAAATGGTTCTTTTCTTGACACCACTTTGAGTACCAACATATTTGGCAAACACATTGCCAACCTTATCCTTCCAAGAGAATACACATCATCAATAATAATGGGGTTGGATAAGGTACCATTTGTGCATGAAGAAGCAAGGTGACCCTTCTCACGGCATAGGTAGCAACATCGACTTCCTCCTCTCTTCTTGGTTGGAATCTGACTTGAGGAGGAGTAGCTTGATTCTTCTTGGGAAGAGGTGTTCTTCAACTTGAGGAACTTGAGTTTGAACTTGAGGCTTCTTCCCTTGTTGCTTCTCACTAAGAGCCTTCTTCTTCAAAGGGCAAGATCTAACATGGTGCCCTTCAACTTTGCACTTGAAGCAAACAATCTTGGCCGAATCTTTAACTTGTTCTTGGCCCTTTTCTTCTTGTTGACTTGGACTTGTTCTTGTTATTGGAGTTGAATCCAAGTCCACTCTTGTCATTGGGGCGTCTTTGAACACTCAACATATTGTCAAGTGTGGACTTCCCAACATGACGCTTTTCCAAGTCTTTCTTCAAAGAAGTGACTTGGGCCTTGAGCTCATTTAGTTCCTCTACATGGTTAGTATCAACAAAAACACTAGAGGAAGTAGAAGCTTCATTGTTAGAGCAACAAGGCAATGAAAGTAATTCATCACAAGATGTAGCAATATTGTGAGTGGATGAATCACTAGGACTAGCACATGGCAATAAAGCATTTTAGAAGAAGTTGTGCCAATTGTCCACATGAGGCTCACAAGATGTTACCTTTGTAGAATAGCCTCATGAGCTAACTTTAGCCTAGCATGGGATGCTAGAAGATCATCATTAGAGCTAGAAAGCTTTTCATGACTTTCTTCCAATTTCCCATACTTGCTAGATAGCAACTCAAGTTGAGCCCTTAGCTCAACATTCTCCTTCAAAATAGATGCTTCACAAGAAGTGGAGTTAGTAGCACAAGCATCATTAATATTAGAAATGGAAGAAGACAATTTGGCAAGCTTATCATTCTTAGATAGTTGAGTTTGGAGTTGATCATGAGACTTGATAAGGAGAGAGTGTTCACTTTCTAAAGCCTTGTGAGCTTTGTCAAGTCTCTCTATGTCCTCACTTAGTCTAGCATTGCCAACACCAAATTCAACTTTTTCCTTTTTAAGCACTTTATTTTAGCAAGGGCATGATCTCTTTCCTTAATGATTTTAGCAATAATAAGATCATTAGACTCATCAAGAGATTCAAGTCTCTCTTCAAGAGAAGACCTAAGCTCTTCTTCTTCTTCAAGAGAAGCTTTCAAGGAAGCTATAGTAATAGAGTCATCCTCTCAATTTGACATTTCTCATCAAATTGACTTTCCAAATCCTCAATGAATTCCCTACTCTTAGAAACATAATCAATGATTTCACATAGAGGAGGGATAGCTTTACTACCTTTGGGGAGAGCACCAAGTACCATCTCACCCATCTTGGTTAAGGATTCAAAATCAAAACCTTCTTCATGAGAATCCTCATCCACATCATCACAATTTGGATTTGAGGTGGGAGACACCTCGGAATCCTTAGCCATAAGGCAAACATGATTAATTTGAAGGGATGAAGAAACTTGAAGCACCATTTAGGTCCATGTCTTGTTCCAACAAATGTTGGGATTCCTCTACATTGTTAGTCATGCAAGTAGAGGATATGGAAGTATTGTTTTCATGGCAACAAGACATATGAAGCATATCATCATGAGATTTAGTTAAACAACTATTACATGATATGCAAGGACTATCAACTCTAGCATGTATGACATTTGGAGTGCTAGAAGAGTTTAAGTCCAAAGATAGAACATTGCAATGAGATAGAGAGAAGTATATCAATAGTAAGTTCACCATCACAATGCAATTTCTATCACCACTCACCATATCATTACCTTGTGACAAATCACATGTTGGTGAAGTGGAAGAAGTTGTGAACTCATCACGGCCGGAGTGGAGGGAGAACAATCATCCTCAATAATTTTGGACACTTCATATATATCTTGAAGCTTGGTCCAAAGCTCATGAGCGTTCCGAAAAGGCATGATTGAAGCAAGAACTACATCGCTCAAAACACATATAAGACCATTAGAAACTAGAGTCTCGAGATGAGAGTTTTCCTCATCCTCTAAAGATAATTCTTGGAATCCTTTGGAGGAGAAAACCCACATACAATCCTCTTAATATAATTTGGACCCATGGCCCTAAAAAGATTAAGCATGCGAATTTTCCAAACATCATAATTTGTGCCATCGAATATGAAAGTGGGATCGTGCACTAATTCCCTAAACGACATCTTTTACTCTCTAGGCGGTAAAGCCCAAAAAGAGAGCCCAGGCTCTGATACCAATTGAAAGGACAATGATGTCGCCTAGAGGGGGGGGTGAATAGGCGATTAAAACTTTTCCGGTTTAGGCTTGCTAATTGCGGAATAAAACTAGGTGTTTAAATTAACAAGCCAACAACCTAAATAAACTAGGCTCACCTATGTGCACCAACAACTTATGCTAAGCAAGACAAGCAACAAGGTGATAGCAATATAGAATACTTCAAGCACGAAGGCTATCACAATGTAAAGTGCATAAGTAAAGAGCTCGGGTATAGAAATAACCGAAGCACGCGGAGACGAGGATGTATTCCCGAGTTCCTCCTTGAAAGGGAGTACGTCTCGTTGGAGAGGTGTGAACCGACACAACGGTTCAACAACCACAAAGGTTTCACCCTCTTCTCCGATGAACCGCACCACAAAGGTTTGGTTCACCTTCCACTATCGGTATTCCTTCGAGGCGGAATCCGGAGCCTTTCAACAACAATCCGGGCACAACCCACAATGGGATTGGGGGCTCCCGAACGGCTCTCAACAACAATCGAGGCACAACCCACAATGGATTGGGGGCTCCCGAACGGCTTCAAGTGACCACACAAGGGTCCAACCACCACAAAGGCGTCTAGGGCCCGAAGACCCAAGAGTAACAAGTTCACAAGCTTTCAACTTCCACGAATCCTCGTGGAGAGCACACCGATGCACCAAATGCAAAAGGCAAGAGCACAAGTGCTCAAATCCTTCACTCTCAAATTCCACAAAGCAACAAATGCTTATGGGGGAAAAGAGAGGAAGAACAAAGAGAGAACCACACAAGAACTCCAAGAACTAGATCCACTAGGTTCCCCTCACTTAGAGGAGAGATTGATTGGTGGAAATGTAGATCTAGGTCTTCTCCTTCAATCCTCCAAAGATCAAAGAGTTTGGGTGGAGGGATTGGGAGATATCAAAGAAATGAGCTTGCAACAATGGAGGAGAGAGAAAACTGGGCGAGCTCACTGGCTGGAGGTAGGTGGAGGGGTATTTATACCCCTCCCAGAAAACTAGCCGTTGCAGACAACTTTGCACCGGAGACTCCGGCCTGGACCGGAAACTCCGGTCTGGACCGGAGACTTTGGACCAAAGGCCGGAGTTTCCGGCCTAGACCAGGGGCTGAACAAATGCGAGTTTCCTGGTCCGGGCCGGAGTATCCGGTGTGTTTACACCGGAGTTTCCGGCCTACACAAAACTGCTGAAACGTCAACACGAAAACGACGATATCTTGAGCATCCGAACTCCGTTTTCGATGATCTTTGGCTCGTTGGAATCGCAACGAAGAGCTTTACAAGATCATGCAGAGAAACATCATAGTCCAACAATGGAAGCTAAAACCAAATGGAGAAAGGTAAAACCTCTCTAAAAAGGAATAACCGGCAAACCTCCAAAACCGAAAACGCAACAAGTTTTCCATACGAAATTCGTTTTCGGTGAACTTGGGCTTGTCATGTAGATCACGACAAGCACCAAAACCCAACAAGGAGAAAAGCCACATAAGAACCAAGAAAGATCAAATGCCAAGTATGCAAAGGTTTGAGCTCTCCACAAGGATGCGATCAACTTACTCACTTGAGAGCCCCTCTTGATAGTACGCCGTCTATCCTAAAACCCGGTCTCCCACTAACAACATGAGACCGGTAAAATAGAAAACCTATCAAGATCATACCTTTGCCTTGCGCATTCCACTTGAGCTCGATGATGACGATCTTGACTCTCTCAAGTTGGAACACCTTTCTTGATTGTGGTTGCTAGCACATGCTTGATGAAGACTTCTCCAAATGCTCCCCCATACTCCATTATGGGAAAGCCTCGCTAAGCTCCGTCTTCATGTCTCCTTTGCACTTCATCATCTACACATGATCATTCTTCATATAAACCCTTAAATAGAGCATTGGTCATCATGCCATCTTCAAGAGTCCAACACATGAACTCCAATGGACAAGATCTATAAGAATATCTCAATGTAAACATTAGTCCATAAGGAGTGTCATTAATTACCAAAACCACACATGGGGACAACCATGCACTTTCAGAGCTGTACTGGCTGAGAAGCACAGACGTACCACGCCCGACGTACCACCACCACCTGACGTACCACGAGAACGTACCATCATGGCAGCTACGAATATTATAGTAGAGATTATTATAAGATGTTTTAGATATTTTAATATGGATTACATACAGACTGAAATGATTGAGGTTACACACCAAAACGTGTCTAGACACATCTGATCAGAAAAAACTACTCCGTATGTTCACTAATACAATAAGCCAAACTGGACTCATTTTAATTTTGAGTACATACATACTAGTATGAGTGAATTTATGTATAAAATAAGTCTAGATACATTTGAATCAAGAATATTGACATGATGGGTCCAGTGTTTATATTAATGAACGAAGGGAGTAAAACATTTTCAACAAGTGTTTTTGGCTCCCAAGCTCCGGTGCTGCTGGTATTTTAATATGGACCACGTAAATGATTGAGTTTACACACCAAAACGTGTCTACACACATCTCAATCAGAAAAAGCTAAAACATTTTCGAAAAGTATTTTTGGCTCCCAACCTCCAACGATCCTGGTATTTTGAAGAAAAAATAAAAAAAATTACGAGTTTTAAAAAAACTTTGAAAAAAACCCGATGTAGCCAATGGTGTACCCCACAAAACGTGCAAAAATTTAATTTCAAATAATTAATATTCGGGGCTACACAAAAATGACAAAATCCGATACATTTGGAGTTTGAAAATATGGATATTCAGATCCAGACTTTTGTCATTTTCTATATCTATGGCGGGTCCCTCACATAGCGCTATGGCGGGTCTATAGCTAGACCCCCATACGTCCCCCGAAAATCCATCAATCTCTCGGCCGCCTCCTCTCTTCTCCCCCTTGGCCGACAACCGGCCACTAAACGCAATCGCGACAACAGGAGGCTTGGCCGTGCCGACGCCGGAGCCACCAAGGAGGTGGAGGCCTTCGCCGAGCTCGGCATTCTCATCCCGTTGGTCCACCGGCTACCTCACGGGTGCAACCACCCCATGACAACTTGAAAATTAACATGACTTCATGTTGATTCATTGTTGATATCTACTCCCTTCCTCCTTCAAAAAAAAAAGAAAATGATATACACCTTTCTTGTTTTCCTCAAAGTCAAAAGACAAGAAAAGTGACATTGTTATGTCACCTACATCTACATCTAGAGAAGCAATACACAATGAAACGTATCCTTATCTTAAGGGAGGTGAGTGCAAGGAGGAGAAATCCAACATTGAAATTACACCTTGATCCATTCCGCCTTCTATTCTAAAAGGTTCACCAAAACAACGGCACTCCCCAAAGCATGCTTTCCATTCGCAAATGGCTCACATTGTCCACATCGATCGATCTCCCACCAGTGGACCCGTGGAAGTAGCTAGACACACAACGGAACACACAAAGGAGATTAGATCACTCTCCAGTCGCCACCGAGGAAATAAGGGGACACACTTTTCTCTTAAAAAAACAATTCTAACAAAGGAAAAAATGTGTATAATAAGAAAAAGAAATAGCCAGAACAGAAAGCTTCCAAACTAGTAGTACTACTAGCTATCAAAGCAGAGGAGAAAATGACCTTTTTATCAGTTGAAAAGATAAAGGTGGTGATTCATGCAACGGGTGTCCTCCAAGTCAAAAATTAACATGACTTCATGTTGATTCATTGTTGATATCTTCTCCCTTCCTCCTTAAAAAAAATGATATACACCTTTCTTGTTTTCCTCAAAGTCAAAAAAACAGGAAAAGTGACATTGTTATGTCACCTACATCTAGAGAAGCAATACACAATGAAACGTATCCTTATCTTAAGGGAGGTGAGTGCAAGGAGGAGAAACCCAACATTGAAATTACACGTAGCTTGATCCAT
Organism: Poa pratensis; assembly: GCA_947311845.1. Lineage (NCBI taxonomy): Eukaryota > Viridiplantae > Streptophyta > Magnoliopsida > Poales > Poaceae > Poa > Poa pratensis. Next base: position 5,988,761 of record CAMZMU010000046.1, read on the forward strand.
TCCCCCTTCTAAGATAGGTCTAAAAGGTTCACCAAAACAATGGCACTCCCCAAAGCATGCTTTCCATTCGCAAATGGCTCACATTGTCCACATCGATCGATCTCCCACCAGTGGACCCGTGGAAGTAGCTAGACACATAACGGAACACACAAAGGAGATGAGATGACTCTCCAGTCGCCACCGAGGAAATAAGGGGACACACTTTTCTCTTAAAAAACAATTCTAACAAAGGAAAAAATGTGTATAATAAGAAAAAGAAATAGCCACAACAGAAAGCTTCCAAACTAGTAGCACTACTAGCTATCAAAGCAGAGGAGAAAATGACCTTTTTATCAGTTGAAAAGATAGAGGTGGTGATTCATGCAACGGGTGTCCTCCAAGTCTTAACCAAAATTCCAAAAGTAACAGGTGGATGGCCGAACCGGACTAGCTAGAGGGGGCAGCAAAGAAAAGTTGGTGAGGAAAATCTCTCTCTCTTCACTCCATCTCCTCTCTGTACGGCGAATCTTCATCTCGCTATCTCATCTGCACTGCTCCAGTTCGATTGTTTTATGTGGCATTGTGTTCTAAATCGCTTTTAGATTGATTTGCTGGGACTTTTTAGCACGAGGAGTTCTCTGCCCAGAAAGAATCGAGATGCAATCTCCAGCCGTCTCTTCCTGTCGTCCGTCTCGTAGCTTTCGCTGATGACTGGACGTGAGACATCCTGATCACCAGAAAGTACTCCTAAGAGAGATCTTTCCCGACAAAAATAATAAGCAGATACTGCGCACCACGACCCACACTTCCAGACACACATAGGTTCTTCGGATTTCGGAGCGCCGCTGGTCTTGCTGATATTTGCTGAATCCTGCATGCGGTAAAATTATCACGTAGCACCGGTGCTGTGAGAGGGCCTTCGGAAATTGAATTGGATCCACAGTAGACTGAAGATAGATCCTTTTGATTCGTTGGTGCGATTAGACACGAGCCAACTCAATGAAACCTGAATTCAACTGATGTGCATGGCCCTCATTTTATATATTTTTTAACCAACGAATGTACTCTCTCCTATACGGCCCTTCACGCGTCCGTTCTGCGGGTACTGAAGAGCTGCCCGCGTGGCCGGCCCAGTTAGTATCGGCATGCAAACGTTTCGGTACTTTTTTTTTTGGTTCGCGATTGGAATTTCACAACAGTTTATGAAAAAATGGTTCATGAATTTGAAAAATGAACATTTTAAAAACATGAACTTTTTTTGAAATCTGAACCATTTAAAAAAATGAGCATTTCAAATGAAAAATCTGAACCATTTAAAAAAAGAACATTTTTAAATCCGAATCATTTAAAAAAATATATGAACAATTTTCAAAATATGAACCATTTTAAAATATATAGAATTTTCAAAACAATGAACATTTTCCATAAATATGAAAATATTCATGAATTTAAAAATAGTAAAAAAGAAAAGAAAAACAACTGAAAACATATAAAACGACCGAAAACCACAGAAAACCATAAATCAGAAGAAAAAATGGGACGTTCTAGAATCTTCCCAAAACCGGAAAACCCCGAACTGAAAGATATATGGGTCGTCCCAATTATCGCGTCGGTGGAAACCGCTGTACACGAGGGGTACACGTTTCGTCGATTTGTTGACACAACGGGCGTCGGTTAGGGATCGCCCTCTCTCGCCGACTTCCTCATTGCTAACGCTGGAGCGGCACCGTCGCCAGTATGCTGACAGCATCGTCGGCCCATCAACCCATCAATAGAGCAGCCATTATTTTTAGGGCCTTAAAATCGGTAACCAAGCACAGTCCAGGGACGACGTGACTCAGCATGTTTGGCAACTTTGGGAAAGAGAGTGAGAGTTTAGACTTTAGAGTAAGGAATTAGAGATTACGATAACTCTAAGGTATTTGCTGTTTCTGCCATGTTTCTGCCATTTGCCAAAACACATTGTCGAAATATGTATTTGCTGGGTACCATTACAATTTGTGGCCTATTTGATAGAACACACTGCATAGCCCAAAATAGAAATTTTGACTTTTTAAGCCAAATTACCAAACTGCCCGGTTGTTTTTATGCCCAAGCGTTGTTCCTCCTCTTCTTCCATGGCCTGGGCAAAATAAACCCTCTGCTTCATTTCCCTCCCTTCCAACCCCCGAGCTCAGTCTAATTGTTGTTGCTAGCCCCCTTCAGAGTATTTATCTCCTGATTAAGGCAATAATCCAAAATATTAGTCTAATTGTATCTGAAATCAAGCAAAATCCACTGAAAAATTGCTGGAAGAAGCTTGTCTTACCTTGGGACAACAATGGAGGGCGGTGGGCAGCGAGGAGATGCGGCCAGGGGCGACGAAGGCGATGACGGTGGCTCTTGTGGCGAAGCCGCCAGAGGCAATGGAGGCGAGTATTGCGGCTCCGGCGACGGAGCGGCCAGGGGCGACAGAAGCAAGGCCCGCGAGCGATGGCAGCGAGGCCCGCAGTTCCGGCGGCTGAGCGGCCAAGGGCGACGGCGGTGGGGCCCATAGCTCCGGTGGCTGAGCGGCCAGGGGCTCCGGTGGCGGGGCCCGTAGCTCCGGCGGCTGAGCGGACAGGGGCGATGGCGGTGAGCCCCGCAGCTCTGGCGGCCTGGTCGCGGACAAGGCGAGCAAAAGCGCACGAGCAGTTTCCTTGTTCCCTGCTCGTGCGACTTGAAGAAATAGGCAAGGGCGGATTTGTCATTCCCGATAATAATTAGACTAATTTTTTGATTATTTCCTTAACCAGGAGATAAATACTCCAAAAGAGGGCCATCATCAGTAATTAGACGAACTGTGGGGGGGGGGGGGGGGGATGGAAGGGAAGGAAACGAAGAAGGGGGCTTATGTTGCCCGGGCGCATGAACATGGGGGTTATAATCAATTCTCCCACTAGACACGAACCCTAGCAACGACCTTCAGAACAAACTCCGTCGTCCACGGCCAGCCAGCCTCCCTAACGCACAAGCTCTAACCTCATGAGCTCTGTATCATCGTCTTTGACTCCCTAACCAATGGCCACGGGCAAGCGCGCCCAGGCAGCAAATGGAGATTTTCCAAGAAGAAGTCGCCGCGCTGCACAGGCGCTTCAGACAGAGGCACCGCCGCTCTTGCCCTGGACCACGACCCGATGGAGCCCAATCTGGCTGGGGTCCCGTGGGATAAGCAAATCTCGCTCATTGAGGTTCCTAGATAGATGTGTACTGAACTGGTTTCTTGTAGTATTATCACCAATTCATGTCCATGTTTATTTACATAGGATGGACCTTAGTTTAAGGGCTCCTTTGATTCAAAGGAACTTCATAAGATTTTTGAAGGATTTTATCATATAGAAATTTTTTCTACATTGATCGTTTAATTCATAGGATTGGTTCCTACAGGATTTTTCCCATAAAAATTATTGTACCACATCCCATAAGAATTCTACCATTCACTCCAACCTCTTTTTTACAATTCCTTTACTTTTCATTTGCCATCAAACATAATTGCTCTTCCCAAAGGATTCAACTAGACATGACATTCCAATCCTATGTGTTTCCTATTCCTACACTTTTCCTATCCTATGAATCAAAGGAGCCCTAACTAGGAAATAAGGGTACCGATTCACTTATATGGGCGTTCATACGCTGAGTTTGGTGATAATGGCATAGAAGCGTGTCATCCAACTAGAAATGAACCGAAACTGCAGACATAAATTGTGTGAATTTCAAAGATTTCAGCCATGGTCAAGCAAAAAAAGTCAAACTTTCCATTCAAGTCGATGCGGTGTGTTCGCAAATGTGTCAAAAAAATTATAATGCTACCTAGCAAAGACATATTCCAACGGTGTGTATTGGCTAATGTTAGAGAATAACGGTGTCTTGTATCCAATTTCCCTTTTATTTAAGTACACAACTGTGGAGATAAATTAGATGATCAAGAGAGGTTAAAAAGGCAAGCTCACCATGAACACATTGAGTAACCAACACACCAATCACACCATGTACACATATACATCGTACTATAACATCAACTCGTTTTTAATTGTCTAACAAAAAAATGTTACAACACGAAAATTATGTGAGACAGCGAGATGAATCTACTCCTCAAAAGAAATTTTGAACATTCCAGGCAAAATTTGTCTAAAAATTCCAAATGTAAAGTTTAAAAGATGTAGAAACCGGGCACAAAAATGTACTCACAACATCGACACACATCTTTTTTGTGTACAACTTTTTCTGAATCAAAATACGATTGTGTAGATTAGATAACATTATGCAAAGAAGATTAATTAAGGTGAGAAGAAGCAACAAAAAAAACTATGCTTTAGCGTACAAGTTACATGATATGCTTCGGTCTAATCAAAGCCATACCGGACCGTAATTTTGTTTTTCAATTATGCTTTTTGTGGCATCAGCTACAGTTACTTCGTTGGCTTCGCTTGTGAACATTCACCACAAAGGATATATCTTGTGTCTACAACCTCAAAAAAATTTAGGTACAAAATCGAAATACACATTGAGAAACAAAAAAGATAAATCTAGTATTAATAGTGTCACAAAAAGTCAAAATAAAAATTGACACTATTCACACATGGATAAAATTGTACTTTTAAATGATAGCATGGTAGCACCTATGGGACTCACCCCTTACTGCAACCTGCAAAATATGGAGACGGAAGGAAAAAAAAAGGAAAGGAGAACACACAGCTCATCTAGCTTGGCTTGCAAACATTCCCAGCCTCTCTCTCCCCAGGAAAAAAAAGAATAGAAAAAAAAAACACAGCTCATCCCCTCCCAAATCGCCATTGGCACCTCCTCGGCTCCTCCACTCCCCGACCCCCTTCTCTCTCTCTCCCACACTCGGCCGCAACACCCCTTTCAATCCGCCGAGTCGGCGGCGGGCTAAGCTCTATGGGTGTCCCTCGGCCGCCGGGAGCTGGGACGCCGAGGACGACTTCCTGCTCAAGAACGCCGTCGAGGTAACCGCAATTGAACCCAGCTCAACCTCCCCAGTCCTCGATCGGAGCATGCCGGGGTGCTCTTCTCGAGTCCCCCCTCGCTCGCCGCGGCGCAGATTTCGCTGTTTCTCGTGCTGGGGTTGATCGCGGCGTGTTACTGTACGCCGGCGGTCTGGTCCGTCGCTCGTGTGGTTTTATATTCTGGAGGCTGAGATTCTCCAGCCGGTTGAGTGAATTCTGTTGTTTATAGTGGTCTGGTATAGTTGGAATTTATAATGTTTTGGGTGGCTGGTTCATAATTTTCTCGAATTCAGTTCGGATCGTGTTGCTATACCTGAATGGGGTGTGTGCAGGCTGCAGTCTGTTAAGCCGAGTTCACGGAAAGCGTGTGTGAATAGAGGCGTTTACTTCGTCTGTTCAGCCAGAGATACATGAAGAGCTAAGAGTAGTAGTATCGTTTGCTAGATTTGCAATACAATGTCAAATTAGGCTATGATGATTGGTTGACGTTTCATAGTGAGCTAGTGAGTGATCTATCATCTATGGGCAGTTCACATGCTTGCTATTGCAATGCTTATGCATATTTGTACCTGAGTTTGTGTATGCATGAAATGAACCAGATAGTGATCGACTAACGTGCAATTAGTCAGCGGGAAGTATATGATGCATGATGAAGTAAGTATCAAGTTTTTCCTAAAAGAGAGCGACATAGTAGAAGTGAGATATGGTATCATCATCTTGCGGAAGGCATTTATTTATGCCCTGTGAAACAGCCTGCTCTAATCTGGAGTTTTCTTTGTCCTTGTTTTCATAGTGTCACTGTGTTTGTCTGTGCCAGATGCTAGCGCTAGTCTGCTGTTATTATTATCTGGCGGTGCCTGCCTTCACGGATGGGTCCATTTGTATCATGGTTGGATTCAGTTGTTGCAACCCCAGTTCTAGCTTCGTAGAGATGCAGAAGCATTCGTTGCAGGATCTTTTTTCTGTTGAAAAATTAGGTCATATAATCTGTCCTGTTTTCTGGAAGCTCAACTTTTACGACATTATGTGCCTGTTTGGATATTTTGAGGCTACATTGTTGAAAATCATAGCATTTTCTGGGGACTGCTTAGTGGATAGGTTTACATACAAAGCCATTGTTCCCATCAAGTTACATGTCACATTACCTATCTTGCCCAAAGCCTAAGAAGTTCAGTCCTAAGTGGTATTCTGTTTGGTAGTAAATGTCGTGATACTTTGTGTGTTGGGTTTGGTTTAGTTCATTTATTGATCAGATCTTATAAGCATGGATCCTGTCCCGTCTTGGCTTGTTCTCAAAATTTAATTAGTGCATTGGGCAGCTTATCTTAGATATTTCTGTAGTGACTCAAATGATATGTACAGCACTGTATCCACTAGTCAAAATAGTTCTCTTACATTAAGTTTACCGCGTTGAAGAAGACAATGATTATATATAACCCTTACTATCATTCATGTGTGCCATATGTTTTCTGTGTAATTTATGCTTAAATATGACATGAGAAAATCATTGCAACTCCAGAAAAATGTTCTGGAAGTTACTTCTGGCAACAGTCTCTTAAATAGTGAACTTAACTCAACTTTAGTTTAGCATATTGATTTCAGATGTCACAGCTAATTGATCACTGTTAGATTCACTGCGCATAATACCGCCTACCCCCTTCCCACGCTGTAGGTGATGCAACTATTGCAATATTTGTAGCTGTTGGGCATGACAATATTGAACTCCACACATAATGGCGTCATTGGTGCTCATATAAGTGCTTATTTTGTAGTTTGGCAATTCAGTAATTTATTTGGAATCATTTTATTCAATCGATTTTTGGTTGGGTCTTGGGTGTAGAGATTCAACGCCACATATAGGCTATATAGCAGAATTGATTGTGAAACCTTAGTGCCTTCATACAGACACACATTTGGTTGTCTCACGACTCATGATTATGTCAGCTAAAGCTACATGGCATGATCATATCTTGCAATGTGATAACAATTTTCTTATTATGGAGTTTTTTTTACGCCCATTTGTAAGTACTATCCTTAATGCCGCCTTTTTTTTCTTGTAGGCTGGCGCGTCGTTGGAATCCTTGGCTAAAGGGGCTGTATGCTTTTCCCGCAAATTCACTCTTCAAGAATTGCAGGATCGCTGGCACTCGTTGCTCTATGATTCAGAGACCTCAGCACAAGCATCTGCTCGCATAGTTGAGTTTGAAACTGAGCTTTCTACCTCCAGTCCTGGCAAAAAACGTTTCAACTCAAAGGGAAAAGTTTGTTCACGACGCAAGCGGAAAATATACAGTGTAAAGTATCAGTATTATTCAAGGAGAAAGAGAGTTTGCCATGAACCCTGTTTGTCTGCAGCTTTTGGTTATGCTGTTGCACCCAGTTCATGCATTCGTGATGGTAGTGGTTGTGTATGTGGTGGCTCACTTACACCTTTGGAAGGCCATCGCTTGGTTCATACCCTTGATCCTTCTGAAGTTTTGGTAAATAATTATGGACACATTTATGAGAGCTATGACGGGGGACAAGACGTCCACCACAAAGACAATCAAAATTATTTATTCCATCCTAATAATGCTAATGCTGCTGGGAGCATATTAATAGATGGAACCATCAATGATGAAATCCTGCATGACTGCTCTGATGTAGTTCAGCCGTATAGATGTGACAATGCACAAAAGAATCCTCAGTCAAGTGAAAGGAATATTGCCCCTCTAAAAGACCTCCCTGATCTCCAGGATTATGCAAACCCTCAGCAACCACTTCTTGGTGATCAGTATGGAAATGGAGTGACAGGATCAAAGATTCTTCTAGATACTGATCGAGATGAAGTGGAACAGAACCAATTTTCTGCAAGTAGTCAGCAGTTGTGTTCAAGAATACATACCTGGAGTAAGTTTGAGGATGTTAAGTCAGCTGACATGCTGATAGATACGCATAAAAAGGAAGAACATATTACCTTTTTTTGTGACAAGAAATTGGGAACATTTAGCAGTGACACATTTGCATCTCTGGTGAATGGCATATCTGATTCCGGTTTAGACAATGCATCATTATCAGAGAATGAATCCATACATGCCTCTTCAATGAATTGCGGTCAGAGCAAAGACTTTGAGCTCCTTAATGGCAAGAATATTTCAGGTTCTGCTCTTGATACAGATCAGGTAGATTTCGCTGATTTTAGTGCTAAAGTTGACATATCTAGAGTGCACCTGTTGGGCCTCTCGGATTCTCATGCAAGCGATACATGCGATAATCACATATATCCAATCGATAAGAAACATAGTACGGCAGATGTTTATGGAACCGGCATGGTGCCTATATCGTCAGAAGTACTTTTTCCTGAGTGCAGGTTGAACACAGAAGATTCTGAAATTCCTTCCAACAATGATGCCCTTATGCATGGTCATCCTCCTTTAGAGTGCACCTCTACTTCCGACCAGAATTCTCAACACATTATGTGTTTGGTTTCCATGGAACCTACCCCTCCAGAAAATGTTGTTGATTCTAATCACTTCGACTCGGTTGAAGATGTCCAACCTTCCTCTGCAGCAATGAAGATGGAACCATCCACCTTTGAAGAAAAGGAAAATAGGGTGGCTTTAAATGAAGCATGCAATTTAGGAAGTAAGCCATCTATCCTATTTAGTGACGTTGGTGCTAACAATGCAATCATGTGCACGCCAACTTTCAATTATTCTAATTTATTAAAGAAAAAACCTGTGGTTTAGTGCAACATGAATGCTTTGGTAACTTTTGGAATCTGACTCTGAATATTGCAGATCAAGCGTCCGATCAAATAAACTGCAAGTTTCTTGCTGATAAGGCAGATATAGGCTGTGAGACTGCTATCCGAAACTGTATGGCATCACATGTATTACCAGACATGGAATTTCATAATCCTGTTGCAACCATGTATAGTTCATGTGAGGACCCCGGATTAAGTACCCGAGATACTCGTTATGTTTCCTGCAACAATCCCGTGATCAGTATGTTACTGCACATAACTCGAATTGGTATCACAGAACACCCCAAAAATACCGAATAAATATACTTACGTGATTGAAGTCATAAGCTTCAACAGGTACTTGCAGCGGAATCACCAAACAACGTGGAGCCCAAGTCATTCGCCTTAACCCTACAGGCAGCTGACTGGGAAGCGCCCTAGTTCGCAAGGACGTCAGTGAACTCCTCTTCTTCGAACTGCTTCTTCTTCCACAATCTGGCTAAGACAATAGCCAGGGACGAAACCAATATGAGTACATTTGATTGTACTCGCAAGCTACCCCAACAGGAGCATGCACTAGTTTTTAATTTTAAAAGACTTTTATTTTTAGGAAAACATCACTATATCCTTATTTAAAAAGGGAAGAGTAGATTTGTAATCCTGTTGAAGACAAAACATTTTGGAAAGTAGTTTTCTCACCTACCTTTGTTGAAAAAGGTAAGAAGTCTTTTTAAACCTTTTTCCCGAAAATATACCTTCGTTTTAAAAAGTGAGAAAACCCTTTTAAAACTTTTTCCTCGAAAATCACCCTCTTGTCCCTTTCTCCGAAACCTCCTGGTTTCTGATCATACCCCTTCATGGTTACTTATTTTACCAGCAACCTCATACCATACCCTCGGTATAGTTGCATAAAACAATTTCCACTCATTTTCCTTTCAAACCCAAAACTTTGTAAAACTTGCACATGGTCTTAGGACAGCCTCCCAACTGTCCATATCCGAGGACTCGGCTATTCGAATAGTTTTACCCTCTGCAGAGGTAGCACGCTTTTCCCACACCCATCCGGTCACTCATCGTGTCAGCCACGTCCCGCCATACCAGAGGTATGCGAAGTTGAGTTCCCGGCCATAGCCTGTCCTTTGCTCATGCTAGTATAGGATCCTACCGCTACGAAACCGGTTCCATCGACACTTAAATCCATGCCCGTCGGAAACTAAGTGTGAGGACTTCGTAGTTCTGCCCGGCGGACCCAAGGGAGCCCTTCAATCCTCTTTCTACAAGACAATCATACCGGCTTCCGGTAGACTTCACTTAAGAGGACCCAGGTCAGGGGCAGGTCACCAAACCATCCCCTCATGGGACGAGGTCATCCTCGTTGTTGAGGCATCCAGTACTAACACGAGCAAATTATATGACTACGCCCTTGCCCATATGTGGGTAAATGTGGTCGCACAGGTTATCGGCTGGTAGTCATGGTACAAAGACACAATGTGCATTTTTCATAAACATCACCACACTTCACTTCTCCACTTCCATACCGACATCCCGGTATACCATAATTCATCCAAGGATTTTCAAAGGAGTTTTGAATAAACAATGTTTTTCCCATCCTATAGTTTTATATAAACAACTGATATCTCTACATAGAGTGACAAAATAGTTTTTCATAAACTTTTGAAAAGGTTTTCACGATCATTTCCAATTTTCTTAGCAAAATACTTTTAACCAAAACTTGGGTGGTTCGTAATCCCACCAAAAAGATTTTTCACAGAAGGTTTTGGAGTAAAACAAATTCATTTCGAAATCATTGTATACCACTGACACCTCTATATCGGGTGTCTTAATAATATACTTGTAATTTGGAAAAGGGTTTTCAAAATCATAGCTTTCGTGGCAAACACCACGTAAATCATTATGCTAATTATAAGTAAAACAGGTAAATCAAAATAGATGTATATAGATGCAAGCTCAGTGAAGTAGCTTGCCTGGCTTCAGCATAATGTCCTTGGTCTTCTTCTCACTGATTAAAGAAATAAACTCCGACCCTTCTTCAATAAATCCTTTCCAGCGATCCCCCGGTAACGTTTATATCTAGCGCCGCAAAAAGAAAAGAACACAATCAACACACAGTAGGACACTCCAACAACAGCATCAAGCAATACTAACAAACACAATCAAGAGGGAAGACTATCATTTAACAAACAAGTTGGGCAATCACCACGCTACTCATGCTTATAAGGATATGGTTAAAGTTGTGATTAAGCATCTTTATTTAAATAGGAAATACTTCAGACAAAAGTTATCTGTAAACCAAAATATCTCACCAAGTGAAGGTGAAGACATTAACATGAACAAGCAATACCTACAACTACTAAACTACTCAATCAAGCATCACAACAACTCTCAAGCATCACACACAGCTACTGCACACACAAAGCAACACAATTTGATTTCAATTTAATTGAATTGACTATTATTTAATTAGGCCTTAAATATGGCAGAAATTAGTGGTGCATGTTTAATTGCATAACTTGGGTTCTGTTGGTCACAAAAATACAAACTAAATTTCTACAGAAAGCTACTGATGTGTAGAAGACCACACAATTGGGTTTGATTCATTTGGAGTTATTAAACTCCCTACACAATTGTTTTATTACAGAAACTATTTAATCAAGTTTTTGCTACAACTCAAGTTATTTTTATCCAAAAATCAAATCCTTTTAGGGGCATCTAACCTTGACTAAATGTGACCTAACAAAATTGGTCCTAACCCATTTGGATTAACCATTATTTTTTTATAATTGTTTTAGTCCAGAAAGGTTTTCTAATATTTAATCTAATGCCAATTAATTAATAATGCTCAATTAAATCTACCAAAATTAGGGGAGCTAAAGGATGGCAGTACTAAGCTAACAAAATTGGTTTCATGTCATTTGGACCAATATACTCCAGAAACAATTCTTATGGTGTTTTAAACCTCTTGTGGCATTTTAAAGAGGGTACTTTTATTATTAACCTAAATAAGATGAAACCACTTATGTTGGATTAACAATTTCCTAATCTTTCCAGAACATTTTAGTTTGATTTATTTGGGACACATGAATCTTGAGATATGGAATTATTTAGTGTTAAAGATACTCTTTATAAGATTCATTCTAGCCATATTAAAAAATGTATTCACACAAAACTAATCTAACAACAAAATAAACAATCATAGCACAGGTTACTAACAGTACTAACATATTTTAACATGTTAAGGATCAGTAACACACAAGTGGCAGTACCACAACAATCAACAATAAGCACAACCCACAATTTCCTAACTAAAAGCAATTTATCTAATTCATTTTTATTAGTGGCAGAACAGCACTTTTACTAAAAATTGCACCTAGGGAGTTCTGTACATCAAACAATCATGCCATGCTAGGGATATGTTCTCCTATACATATAGAAGACAATCCAATTGGATTTACTCCAAAAATCATTTCACAAAAATCTACAAAAATCATGAAAGTGCTACTGGTGTGTTTACAAGAATCAATAGAACTTTTGTTTTAAACATCCAAAACACATGAGACCAATTTCTACTGAAAGGTAATGCGAAGAGCTTTCTAAAACATTTTGATTCACAAATTTTTGAGTAACCAAACTCAAGTTATTAAGAAAACAGTGTTTCAGATCAGTGATAAGAAAACATTTATCAAACCTACAATAATTCATATTTTTCAGATCTGCAAGTTGCACACGTCTCTAAACTTATAACATTACTACTGTGATTTTTGGTTTGGCCAGATTTGCATTTAAACTATTTTAAAACGATTTAATCCAGAGTGCTAGAAATAGATCTACAAAAAGATAAATAAACAACCTAAGAAAAAAAAGGTCAGTGGGCTGGATCTTGCTAGATCTGGGCTGAGCAGCGCAGAGAGAGGCCCAGCTTGAGGCCCATGTGCGCGAATGAAGCGGTACGGGCCTTCTTCCTCCTTCTCTCGGCACAACGACGGTGAGGCACGGCCGGAGCAAGTCGAGGACGGCGCGGCGGCCCCGGTGTTCCCTGGGAAAAAGGGAGGAGTGCATGAGAGGGAGAAGAGCAAGGGGAACTCAATTATGCGCAAATGGCGAAGAATGAGGGCCCGTGGCACTCACGAGCTTGCTCGCAAGGCGGCGGCCGGAGAGGAAGAAAGTGAGGACGGCCAGCTCGATTCACAGCCTCCCGCGTCGATTCCTTGGATGAGGATGGAGAGGACGACGCGGTGAACCTCCTGGTGCGCTTGTATTTGGAAGGGACGCTCTCCAGCGACGGCGATGTGCGACGGCGGCTCGGCCTTAGTTCGGCTCCGTGGTGGAGAAAATGGAGAGGGAGAGTGAGGCGAAGAAGTGAGCGAGTGAGGGAGCAGAGGAGGGCGTGGCGTGCTTCTTATCCTCCCAGGGCGAGGCGTGAGGCAGGGGGAGGGGAGCACGGCGTCGTCGGCGTGAGGAGCACGGTGGGGTGCCGTGCGGCATTGGAGCTACAGGAGGTCAACGAAGCTTTTGCAAAACGCCCCCTGAACTTCTTTTTCCTCCCACAGAAAGGTCCTCGGCTAATTATTTTATTCCCTTTTTAAAACCAGTAGGTTTTCAGTGATTTAATTGGGGTGCTTAAACATTTTACAAAAAATTGAGAAAATTCAAGTAGCCTCCCATCTACATGTAGAAGCTTCACAAAAATTGGTTTTGCAAAATAAAATGTTTTGCTCCATTTTTGTTCATAGGTTTTAAATAGGTCATTTTTGGTAATTACTAAATTACATTTCTTTAATAATTTGAAACAAGTGATAAAATATTGTGTTGAACTCTTGGAAATGCTTTGACAAATATGATGACTTCAAGTAAGTTATATTTTCATAGAGAAATTAATTATTTGAAGAAATAGGGAATTAGGAAGTGGAATTGATTTATTTAGAGCATTTTTACTTATGACTTTAATTTCCTCTGGTGGAATAATTTGAGAGGTGGATTTTAATTTGAAAATTATGTTTACTTGAGGAGGGAGTGAGATGGGGTTGAGATGATTATCAATTCATCTCATTCCTAGAATAAGGAAGTTCTGAATGTTTCCATAAAATAAAGGAATAGACAGGGAGGGAACTTTTATCAAAGTTATTTCCCAACTTAGGAATTTAACTTAGGTGTGGATAATTCTAAAGGGTTTGTGTTTGTTCAAATCACATTCCAATATTGTTGTCAGGGGTGGTTTATCTTAATGTTAAGCATAGTTAGGAATTTATCCTCACAAGCAAACAACACACAATATCAACAACACCACAAGATCAAGATCACAGAAATCACAAGGATGATGCATTCAAAACAAACAAGTTACATACACAACATACCAGTCAACTCAAGTCACACAAGGTCAAACATAGCAATATAAAGGAAAACACAATCATTAGTGAAATAATTCAAAAAGTTTTTGTTGGTTCTGAATTTTGGGTCTTATTTATTCTTATTATAAATTTTGGGATGTTACAGTTCAGATGAAGCAGAAAGAGGATCTGAAGATGAGAATTGCGTTCCAAACTATTTTGACATAGAAGCTTTGGTACGTATTTCTTTTCTTACTTAAGTTTACAAGGCTTTGTTTTCCTTGGTACCTACTTTTTGAACATTTACTGCAGATACTTAATCAAGATCTAATTCCATGGGATCAAGAATCTGATTTCATCCAACCTGAAGGTAAAGTTTATGCAGATATATGCAGTCCATTTTGGTTGTCGCAAAAACAAATTCTACTCTGGTATAAGATTCTCTTAAGTTGTGCCATTGTTATGCTCTAAATGATTACTAAAGCGTTCTCTTTCCATCTGTATTATTTGCATGACCAGTTTCAAGGTTTCAGCACCTTGGAAGCAGGAAGGACTTGATAAGATTAGAGCAAGGTGCTCGTTCTTATATGAACAGATCTATTATGTCCCAGGGTTCTTTTGCAATTATTTATGTCAAATATTTGAAGTACTACATAAAGGATACTGAGGTAAGCTTAGGCATTATTGTAATAAATCATTTGCATGGTAGTAGATGTAATGCTAACAAAAGTCAGTTGATATATTCCTTGTCTGAGATTTAAATCAATGTATTAACATTCAAAGGTGATTTTTAATATACCACATAAATCCCCTCAAAATAAAACAAAATATACCTTAATTGTACCCGAATTAGCCACTTTTATGTGTTTCTTATTTTACTATCAGCTAAACTAGCACGGTGGCCCTCGCAAATGCGCCGGGATCACCTTAATTCTTAAGTAGGTTGAATGTATTAATTCGAGGAGTAAACACATGTTTCAATAGTTGTCACATTATTTCTCAGTCTGTGCTAAGAAACAGCACAATTGTTCATAAATTATAATATGGTAAACAAAATCTGACATAGGCGAGTAACATTTTTGACGATCTTAAATTTTAAGTGACAGATTATTACGCCGTCTATCAAAATACACACATGTGTGTCATTCATTAGTGATATTATAGTAGTATAGACAGTTAAACATACCTATAATTATTACGTTTTTTACATAAGTACATGATGAGGTTAATTATATTTGATAAAGTTCCTGATTAACTAAAGGAAAATAAACATATTTATCCTTGTTAGTAGAGGCCACATTAAACTGTGAGAAGTACATTGTTATGGTGTTTCTTCCTATAACTTACTTACTCCATGTCACACTACGCGGTGCTTTAGAAACATTAAGATCGTATCCATGCTCAAACTTTGACCATTATTTTGTATATTAATATGCTTCTAACAAAAAAGATAAATAAAACTCCATAGAAATTGTAAAGCTATCATGACGTTCCAAATAGTAGCAATAACGGCATAACACGACTTTAGTCGTACACCTACCTATTCAATCATGGTTAATAAAGAATATCATGACAATCATCGTATACATAGTATATTTTCCAAGGTCGAATTGTAGACCACATAAGGGCTGGATTCTATAGTACGATGACAGAAGTAAACAGTCTCGCGAATGAATTTGTAGCGAGTTATTAGTGATATGTGAAACCATACATGCATGATCTACATAGATATAGTTTACGATATGAAAAAATTGAGTTTGTGTAAAATATCAATTGTACATTCCTTCATTATAAACTTTCATGATAGCATTTTTTTGTGACAATCTTCGAGGCACATTCCTTTTTACAATGTTGCGATGCTTCTTTGCTGGATATGACGTTATTACATCATAGAAATGATTGCTAAATTATAAAAGCATAACCAAGGATGTCTAGAATACTTACAAATATCACATTCAGGTTTGACGACTACTATTTAATTATTTGATATTATTGTCATAACGTTTATTTTTGTGACTGAAATGACATGCACTCGTAAGTTGAATTTGTTACGTTATAGGAAATAATTATAAAATATCTATCATACAATATTGGTCAAAACTATTTCTAAGAACTAAAATTGTACAATATAGAAATATTATTGCCATGGTTTCCGGTGTGGATACTAAAGATGAAGCAAATAAATGAATTCACGACAAAACTAACTCATTGATATATTTTCCTATCCAGAGTGCCTCATACTATCCTCTTGAAATGTATGACCGTATACTTGTGTTTGTATATATGTACATATTAGACCCATATAGTGCAATGTTTAACTATCAACTCAGAACATCGCTCTTGCTAAGATTTTCATCTATAATCGATGTCTTAACATGATTTTGTAATATGTGGGGCCCATCTTTGAAATCTTACCGAATCTTAACATGTAGGTAACTCTTGGGAGAGAAACAGAAGAGGTACATGTTGACATTGATCTGGCAAAGGAAGGGAACGCAAATAAAATATCTCGTCGACAGGTACGTTCCCGCCTTCTATTTTTATGTTAAAATATGCCAAATAATGTTAGATTTATGGAAGCTATATGTAGATTCTACTGATAAGGCTCATTTTTCAGCTGTTGTGAATAACCACAAATTGTTTATAACAAACTTTTTTGTATTGACTCCTACTGCTATCTCATCATGTACAAATCCTGATTATGCCGCTGATGAGGTTTGAGTTAGTTGATAATAGCTCTTCCTACATGGATATTGAATGAAACATAGGAAATTTTCTCTGGTGACAGAAAGACTTCACATTTATTAAATTTGGGACTTCATGTATTACTTTTCGCTAGTATATACTTCTAAGAAAGTAGAAACATGTCAAAACAAATCTAGTCTATGTAAACTGGTACCGAATATAGCGTTATTGTAATTTAAGTAAATTGCACGTGCTCATGAAATTATGAGACGGTGACATACAACCATGCTGTATGGTCCGAGCCAAGGGCAAACGTAATGAAGTAAGGATGGCACAGCACAGGCAACTTCGGGTTAGACCGCCTGTTTGGATTACTTGAAGCACTGATCAAGCGTTGGAAGAAGGTCATCTGAACTCATATTTGATATTGACGCTGCAAATTAACACTGGGTGATCGCAATTGTCTGCTGAATCGACTACATATATTTTTTGAATAATGGAAGAGAAAGTTTCCCTAGCTTCATCTTTCAGCCAACTATATATAGCCAGTAGGATTCTATCTTTCGACACTCTGTCCGAGCTATGATACAGGAATATCAAATCTTTCCGCACACCATCAGCACAACCCTTAACCTTTCCAAATATAAATAAGTGGTCATGGTGCGATGACAAGATGGCGGCCCAGGTGATGGGCTCGTCTGTTTTTCCTGATCTGCTTGCACATCTCCCCAATTGGACCGACCCGAGATCGGATCTGCACTAAACCTGCCAGCAACAGCTCTAGCAAGAGCAATCCCATCCCCCACTTGAACTACGCGACCAATATTCTCAATCCCTACTTTCCTCTTATATTGTTCAATACATTCGCGGAGAATTTTATAAATCTCGTCGACTCGAAGGGTTGCCATTAGTGTTTCTTGACTCTTTTTTTCGGAAGCAATGGGAAAAATAATGCCTAAATTCTAGACGAAAGTAGAATCTCAAAGCCTAATTAATTTAATTATCTCTTCTATTCCATGGATCTGAGAATGCCAATGTTAGCACCAACATGACTGCCTTATAACTTGTCCTGTATTAGCTGCTAACCATTGCTTGTTCATTGTCTTGCTTAAGCATGGACCACAGTTTCTGCCATCACCAGTTGGCTGCACTTGAGCTCTTTCTATATGTTCCACTACTTTGACCCACCACTTGTTTTTAAGATGACCCACAGCTGCTTTTCGAGTTAGTTCCGCTTGAGTTAGGAAATATTACTTGATATATAAAATCCCAACGAGAAATGCTTACCATAGCATGGTGGCATCACCGAGATTGATTTGTTTCAAAGCTAATAGTACATGAATAACTACTCAAGAAAGTAAAAGCGTATTATGTGCGGAAGTTGTGTGCTGGCCAAAGGATAATATTGTTAAGCTTAAGCTTTTAGTCTGCTAGTCAGCTGATTAATCTATTATGTACTTTGATGTACAGGCAGTTATCAAGATGGACGAAGTTGGCTCCTTTCATATAAAAAATATCGGGAAATATCCAATCTTTGTTAATGGCAAAGAAGTACCATCTAACAAACGTATTAACTTAATTTCTGATGCATTACTTGAGGTATGGCCTTTCTAATATTGTATTTGCCTTTTTCTGATAGAATTTTGTTCCTGTATATTACTTCATCATTTGTTGACAAATATGTCATGCCGTAGGGAACTAAGGAGACGTGGACTAGATCTTAGGTTGTAGGAGTGCTATGCAGGAGAACGAGGTCCCGAACCTTGTCACATTCCTGACATGAGGGTAGAGGGTTGAGGCGCCAGTCAGCAATAGGGTAGGGGAAGAGAGAAATTGGAGAGTGATTCATAACTTTTGCCTGTCTAATCTGATAAAATGCCAGGCATAAATATATATAGACGGCTTACATACTAACTTGGGGATCAAGGACACAACTACTGGGCCGTCTACTTCTAAGGGTGTGTTTGGTTGGGTGGCTAGCCACCAAGTGGTTGTGGGTAGCCATTTTTTAAGTGGTTAGCCCATGTTTGGTTTGTGGTGTCGGGTGTGTGGGGGTAGCCAAATTTTAGGCATATTCCCTCAAAAAAGTGGTTGAGCTCAACCACTATAAAAGTGGTGGTTGAGGCCAACCACCCGTGGGCGAGTCCCTGCCATCACCTGCGAAACATTTGACGACATATTCATCGTACTCACAAAATAGAAAATTTACCCTTTTTTAATATTTGAAAAAACCTTTTCATTATTAAATATATTAAGACATTTTACCCGTTTATATATGTGAAAAACTTTCCCTTATTATATAAATATTAAGAAAAGTTGACAGATTTCCCTTTTAAATATTAACCAAACATTTACCTTTTAAATATTAGAATAAAATTTCCTTTTTATAAATTAAAAATATTGGAATAAACGTTTTCCTTTAAATATAATAACAAATTTACCCTTCTAAAATAGTTGAAAACACATTCTTTTTATATATTAAGAATATTTGAACAAACTTTTATATTTTAATTATTTGAACAAAATATTCACTTTTAAATATTTAAAGAAACTTTTCTTCATTTATACATTAATAATATTGGAATAAACATTTCCCTTTAAATATAATAAGTAATTTTACGCTTTTAAATATTTGAAAACATTTTACTATTATATATTAAAGAATATTTGAAGAAACGTTCCCTTGTAATTATTTGAACAAAATATTCACTTTTAAATATTTGAACTAACTCTTTCCTTTTAAATATTTGAGCAAAGTTATTTTAGATGCTGATATTTTACCTCAACACATTAAGAAATTTCCCTCTCCAAATTACTGTATAGTATAGATATTTAAACAAACTTTTCCCTTTTATAAATATATTACAGGTTTCCTCAGCATCTTAAAAATAATTGACCATATCACTCTAAGCATTTCTAATCCCTCAAAATAAACACAAATATGGCCACCCCTAACCACTTTTTATCACTTCAACCAAACAGAAAATATGGCTAGCCAACACACACAACCAAACATGAAAAATGGTTACCACCAACCACGTGGTTGGGGGTGCCCCCAACCACTTTTTCATAGCCAATGAACCAAACACACCCTAAGTCAACTGAAATTTTCTGGTGCGTAAGTCGATTTTGAAAAGTGCAACTTCAGTTTCAAGTGTAACTTGCACTTTTTCACCAAGTTGCCCTTTTCTGAAAAGTGCAACAGTAAACTGAAGTTGAACTATCCAGAAATCAACTTGACCCTATTCAAAAAAGAAATCAAGTTGACATAAGAAAATCTCAGACAACTTAGCATTAGAGAAACTGTTTGCCTAAGGCCGCGATTGGAATGGCGTGCAGAATTCCGCTCCGTAAATATTACCGGTCAGTTAGCCTAACTGCTCCGTAATTTTAGGAGGATCTTGGCAGGTCCGTATTCTGTCACGATCGTTTCCCTTAGAAAACGACAATCCAATCGGGCCCTAATTCTTATAGTCTGGCTAGCCAATTTTTTGCCTACTTCCTCGCCCTTTTCCGTTGCAAGCTAAAAAATAAATAAGTATAGCGCACCACAGATCATCAACCACCGAGTCCCCGTCCCTATCCAGTGCTACAGTGCAGAGAGAGGCGAACAGAGAGGCGACCGAGTCCTCGCCGGCGAGTTCGCCGCTTCCCTCCGCCTCCGGCGCCGCTGCGGCGTTGTGAGGCGGGGGGAAGCTCCGGTTCTCGTTCCGGCGGGATGGTAGCTGTAGATTAGGTCTAGTTTAGGTTCCTTCCGCCTCGATCTGGAGAGGGGATCGATGGCGTCGTGGAAGAATAAGTCCACCTTCCTTCCTCTTCCTGGCCGGCGACGGCAGAAGGTTGGTGTTGTGTGGCCGCGGATCCGTCGATCCGTCGTGTTGTTGTTGTGTTCCCTCGCCGGTCTCGTTCCAGAGTTGACGCCGGCGACTAGGGAGATTAAAGCGCCTTCCTCCTTTCTCTGGTCTGGCGACGTGTTCGTCGATGAGGAGGTGGGCTTGATGTACTCCGTGCAGGTGGCTGGCAAGATGGCGACGCCGGCGGCCTGTGGTGGAGTTCCCGTCCTGCGAGCTGGTCGTCTCCGCGCCGTCTTCTTCCCCAGGGACGGTGGTGAGCTCGTGCGGTGCCGTGATGGGGTGGTGGATCCGTGGCTGCTTCGTCGGCGGCGGATCTGGTGTGAGAAATTTCAGAAAATGAAGATGGAGGTGTTCTTTCGAAGCTCTGCGTCGTCGGCGGCGTCTGCAGCGGTAGGATCCTCGGATTCGACGCTCGGCGACTTCCCGCTGGCCAGGAGGCTGACTCCGCTTAAAGATGGTTCAAGGAGCAGCGGCAGCGGCGCGCCACCGACGGCCTCTGTGCGTCGGCGTCGGCGAGTTCCGGAGGAGGAAGAAGTTGGACTTCGTTGTAATTTCTTTTTCTTTCTGGATCTGTCTGTAAGAGCAAAGTTTTAATATATCACCTTTATTCTCCGCAAAAAAAAAAAAAAAGATCATCAACCACGAACAGAGCTTACACCAAATCATAACTTCCTACGATAAGGAGATACACACTTATCCTCCACGGTTTGGTGCAGCTGTGGCCCTCTTCTGCGGTCTGTAAGTAACGTCCCACATGACAAATAAAAGTATTATTTTATTATTCCCGTCCTTTTAAGTTCTAGTGTCCTATTTCATATGGAGTTAAATATCCACGTCCAGCCATTATGCCTCCTGGGTTTGATAGAGAGGGGGGCTTTCCGCAAATATCCACGTCCAACCGTTATGCCTCCTGGGTCCCACTGTTGACGTGGCACCGTTCACCGCTGGTCAGACCAGTTTAGGACCTGGCATGAACCACTTAAATGCAAATTGGGACCTCGAAGTGCATTTTCATAGATTTAGGACCTACTTGACACTCCGGGAAAAGATTTAGGACCACCCATGAATTTAACTCTCTCATATGTTATCTAATATCTATCTGTAAAATCCGTAGCTATTGACCATTTTTTACTATACAGATTTGTGTACAAATTTGCCTAGTGAATTGTGCTGAAAATATGAAGCATTCAAACTAGCTGGATGTAGAGCCTATGACTCATGACTGAAATGATTAGTAATTGGAAGAAATCCCAAATAGCTGCAATTTTATCTATATCTTTTCTTCAATATTAGATTTGGATAATGGTGACAAGTTCTAGTATTTCACTTAGTTTGCTATTAATCGATTATTCTCTCTGATTCTATTTCACTGGAATTTTACGCGCTCCGTGTAGTAGTTTCATAGTCTTCAGGTGGCTATTTATTTTCGTCGCAGATAAGGGGCATGAAGTTCATTTTTCACGTCGATCCGGATGCCGTGAGGCAGCACATCTTTCACACTAGGAGAGGAAGCTCTCAAGGCAAGAAGACGGCGTTTGATTGGGATCAAAACCATGACTCGGGGACTTAAGGTTATAAGCAGGTTCATTTATGAATGATGATCACTAATAACCACCCTTCCAGATAGACATCTGACTTGGCTTCATCCTTTATATGTAATTCCATGTACATCCCTTGCCTCTTCTAGCCTAATAGGCTCAACTCTCGTTCTTTCAGATGTGGAGTACAGTATAGTACCACATTTTTCTATACAGTATGTATACAGACACTTCTGATTCAGTGAACTCTTAATCTGGCAGAGTATTTGTATGCCCATGGCCTCATGTTATCTGATGTTTAGATTGAAATATACCCCATTCTTTGAACCACACTCACTGTCTTAGTGTCTTATTAAATGCACATCTGGTTTTGATGGGATCATGATGTTTGTTGGTCCGACCCTACAAGTTTTGAGGTCATGGTGTCCAAGGACAATCAAAACAGAAAAAACACTTTCTTGTGGTGGCGTGACGTGATGGTATCATCAACTGATCAACCCACGCCAAACTCTGAACCAAGGAGGCCCAACATGACAAAATGCAAGATTTGAGTGGATGTACACATACGTCGCAAGGAATATACAACGACCATAAGGATAGAACCAGGACTATATATTGTGCGGTTTTTAGTTGGTTTGCGAGTATTTTTTCGCTACACACTAATATTTCTTCCAGGAAAAAAAGTACCCCTAGGGTTTTGTCCTCCCCCAGGCGACTGGCGGCGAGTTTTGAGTTTCTACCGGAATCCTATTCCGGACCTGATTCCTTGTGATTTTGTCTACTAGTAGGCGATCAACTTGGTTGATTTCTGCGCTTGCGATCGGGTTTCTTGGGGAGAAGCAAAGGTGATGTCGAACCAGCGATCGGCCACGAGCGGAGGGTCGAGGAGCAAAGCGGACCTGATGGGAAACGAGACGGTGGAGGATGAGTTCTCGGAGCATGGAGAGATCGGATCAATGTTTGAGATGCTGGATCTTCAGGACAACGAATTTGATGACCTAGTTCTGCCGGAGGATGATCCTATGATTCAGGAGAGCACAAGATGGCTGGCAGTAGCTAGGGTTGTGTGCCCTAAGAAATTTAGCAATGAGGCCTTCATCCAGCAGATGCAGTTTGCGTGGAATTCTGCGCGTGGGATCAATATCCGACCCATTGGAGATAGCCGTTTCATCATCCAGTGCGGTTGTTTAGGAGATTGGGAAAAAGTTACTGAGAAGGGTCCATGGTTGTTCCGGGATTGGACAGTGGCAATCGCTCCGTATGATGGATTTTCAGATCCAAAAGAAGTGGAATTAAACTTTGTTCCTATGTGGCTACAGGTGCATAAATTACCGGAAGGCTACAGGAAAGAGGAGATTGTTAAATTGCTGGTTGGAAGAGTAGCTGGTGAAGTAAAATTCGTGGAGATGAATCCCTTTGGGGGACAGAGAGGGGATTTTGTTCGAGTACGGGTGGTTCATGATGTGAGACGACCATTAACAAGATTTGTCTCGATTGTTAGAGCAGGGAAGAGATACCCATATGCGGTTAAATATGAGAAGCTGGGACTGTTATGTTATGCATGTGGAATCATTGGACATGACTCGAAGGAGTGTGGGCTGGGCATATATGAGGAGAAGGATCTAAAGTATGGAGATTGGATTTATGTAACACCCCCAGGTCGAGGTCGTGGTGCTACTGCCATGAGAGGTGGCGGAAGTGGTGGTCAATCTGAGAACTCTTTTGGACGTGGTAGAAGAGGTAATTCGGCTGATCTGGCTAAAGGAAATTATGTTGACTGGAGAGTGCACCCGGAGAGGAAGGAAAAGGAGAAGGAAGATCAAAATTTGGCAGATAAGATAGTGAGTCCAGTTAAACCGAGAGATATGGAGATGTCAGACGGGGAGAAGAACGGCAAAAAGAGACTGGCATTCTCGGAGGGCAATGTCAGTTTGGATCTCATCGGTGCGAGCTCTCCGGCTTTGGGAGAGGATGCTTTGGCTATGGTGATTGATCAAACCACCGGTCAAGAGTTGGCAAAAGATAAGGCAAAGGAGAAGGAGACTAAGAGAACAAAACGGACAGGAGGACAGAGCTCTGTTGATACAAACTCAGGATCGGCGGCATCCCTCGAGGATGACCGCCGCCAACAATGAATCTATTAAGTCTGAACTGTCGGGGTTGTGGGCGGCCCGAGACAGTTCAAGAAATTAGCAGCCTAGTGGAGCTGTATCGCCCAGCGTTGGTTTTTTTGTGTGAAACTAAAATGTCCGATGTTCGTGCTCAGGAGCTTAGGTGGAGGTTGGGTTATGATTCTGCATATGGAGTGAAGAGCGTAGGGGCGAGTGGTGGATTGGTTCTTTTTTGGAATAATGATTCAGATGTTACTCTTAAATCTTTTAGTCGGAACCACATTGATGTGCTCATAAAAAATGGTGTGACAGGGTCGGTGGAATGGCGTTTTACAGGGTTTTATGGGGATTCAGACAGGACTGCTCGCCGTCGGAATTGGGATTTGTTGAAATACCTACGACGAGAGTATGATAACCCCTGGCTGTGTGCAGGAGACTTCAACGAAGTACTATATGCTTCAGAACAATTTGGTGGGAATAATCGAGAAGAGTGGAAGATGGAAGGTTTTCGTGATGCTGTTGAATATTGTCGAATGACTGACTTGGGATATTAGGTCTGCCTTACACATGGGACAACCGACAGCAAGGAGCACAGAATATTAAGGTTAGGCTTGACAGGGGGCTAGGAGATGATAAGTTTATGGATTTTTTGATAACTCATCGGTTCAGCATATCCAAACTACAAGACAGATCATTGTGGTCTGCTAATATCAGTAGGCCGATCGGAGTGGCTTGTTGGTGGCAACACTAGAAGACCATTCAGGTTCGAAAACATGTGGGCTAGACATGAGGATTATCTGAGTGTGGTTAATAGTGGTTGGCAGGCCGGAAGTAGAGATCTTGCAGAATTGCAAGGGGCCTTGGGCCAGGTTCGTTCTCGGCTAACAATATGGAGTAGAGAACAATTTGGTTCGGTGCGGAAACAACTGCGAACAATGAGGCAGAAGCTGGAGGATCTGCGGGCTGGATCAATTCGATCGGGTCCATCAAGAGAGGAGAAGGAGTTGATGCACAGAATTTCGGAGCTACTCTCACGAGAGGAAACGATGATGAAACAGAGATCTCGTGTTCTTTGGCTGGCGGAGGGTGACCGGAATACTGCGTATTTTCACGCAAAAGCAAAGGAGAGATCTAGAACAAATAAAATCATGTCGCTACGGAGAGAGGATGGTACTTTTGCATCCTCACAGGATGAGCTGGAGCAGCTAGCTACTACCTTCTATACCTCATTGTTTACTGCTCAGGAGGATACATCGCCGGAGGTTGTTACGAATTTTGTTCCACAGAAGGTGACGGCAGAGATGAATGCGAGTTTGTGTGCTCCATTTACAGATAGTGAGATTGAGAATGCTCTTTTTATGATGCACCCAAATAAATCACCGGGACCTGATGGTTTCACAGCTGGGTTCTATATTAAACATTGGGATATTCTAAAAGAGAGTGTTTGTGCAGCTATCCGAAGATTCCTGGAAGGAGGGGAGATGCCGGAGTCTGTTAATAGTACAGTTCTTGTTCTTATACCGAAAGTTAAACAACCTCAAGAGCTGTCACAATATCGACCGATTGCTCTTTGTAATGTTCTTTACAAAATAGCATCAAAGGTGTTGGCGTTGAGATTACGTCCAATTCTTGATGTGATTATCTCTGAGGAGCAGAGTGCGTTTGTTCCAGGCCGTTTAATAACAGATAATGTAATTACAGCTTATGAAAGCATTCACTATCTAAAGAAGAAGAAAGGGAAATCTGGTGCATGTGCTATCAAGCTTGACATGGCGAAAGCGTATGACCGTGTTGAATGGTTATATTTGAGAGAGATTATGAGGAAGCTAGGTTTTTCTGCAAGTTGGATCACGTTGGTGATGAAGTGTGTGGAATCGGTGTCCTTCTCTGTGAGGGTGAATGGACAATTCTCAGAGTACTTCAAACCTTCAAGAGGTATACGGCAAGGGGACCCATTATCCCCATACTTATTCTTGTTATGTGGGGAAGGGCTGAGTTGTTTGCTGAAGTTTTCTGGTCCTCAATACTTATCGAGGGGAATTAGAGTTGGGGTGCATGCACCATGGCTATCACATTTATTATTCGCAGATGATTGTCTTGTGTTTGCACAAGCATCGGCGAGTGGGGCACAACGATTGCAGAATATCCTTGAGGCATATCGGATTGGGTCGGGCCAGATGGTTAACCGAGCAAAATCTGCGGTTTTCTTTAGTGCTAATTGTACGGAAGAAATGAAACAAGAGGTTCATGAGCTTTCTGGAATTGAAGCGGAAGCTTTGGTGGAAAAGTATTTAGGGCTACCTACTGCCCTAGGCCGATCCATTGATGACCAGTTTGAGCATATTGTGGCCAGAATTAAGAAGCTGGTAAATGGGTTTGCAGCGAAGAACTTGAGTGCTGCGGCACGGGAGGTGCTGGTGAAGGCTATATGTCAGGCTATTCCAACATATTCAATGAGTTGCTTTAGACTGTCAAAAAAGATGTGCAAGAAGATCACTAGTATTGTTGCAAGGTTTTGGTGGGGAGGTAATGAGAAGAAAAGGAAGATACATTGGAAGAAATGGTGCGATATAGCTATACCTAAAGCTGTTGGGGGTATGGGGTTCAGAGATTTTCAATTGTTTAACCAAGCTATGCTGGCAAAACAAGGATGGCGATTGATGATGAAACCTGAGTCACTTTGTGCAAAAGTTTTAAAGGGGAAATATTATCATAATTCACATTTTATGGAGGCAGGAAAGAAGAGGAATTCTTCACATGTATGGCGTGCAATATTACATGGAAGAGAGGCTCTTAGCAAAGGTCTCATTAAGAGAGTTGGAGATGGAAGTACTATTAAAGTCTTCGATGATCCTTGGATACCCGCAAATTTTCTGGGTAGGCCACTGTGTAAACCTGAAGGAGCTCAAGCTACTATGGTTGATGAGCTGATTGACATAGATCAAATGTGCTGGTCTGAGGAGAAATTGATGACCAATTTTATTGAAACTGATAGAAGGGCAATTCGGCAGATTCCTCTTGGAAGATTTGCGGAGGATACATGGGCTTGGACCCAGGAGAAGTCAGGTATTTTTTCGGTACGGTCTGCCTACCGATTAATATCTTCTCTACAGCTAGCCTTACAACCGTCAGGTTCAGGTGATTCATCTAACTCATGCTGGAAAAAGCTGTGGAGAATGCCAGTTCCACCAAAGTGCGCTCGTTCTGGTGGCGAGTTATCAAGAAATTTATTCCGACAAAACAGATTCTCCATGCGCGCCATATGGAGCAAACTGCACATTGTGAAGCATGTGGGAAGCAGGAGGAGTCGATATACCATGCTCTATTTGAATGTACTTGGGCTAAGTTGTTTTGGTCAGATCTTAAAATCACGTCTGGGACCAAGTTACCAACTCTGCACCAAAATACATGGGCGATGGATTTGCTGGACTGCAAACTCTTGTCGAAACAACAAGTATGCATGATTTTGTGCGGCTGTTGGGCTGCATGGCAGGAACGTAATGCTCAAAAGCATGGAGAAGTAGGGAGGTCGGTTACTGAATCTGTTCGCTGGGTCATGGAAACTACTCTAGACCTTGCTCAATCAGGTGGTGTGAAACCAGCAAGTACTGTAGGAAAACAGAAAGCTCGGTGGAGGAAACCACCTGATGGTGTTGTGAAAATAAACACGGATGCTAGTTTTTATTCCCAGTCGATGGCGGGAGGGACTGGTCTAATTATTAGAGACCATAATGGAGCTATGATTAGAGCCCAGGCTCTATGGTATGACAATGCTGCTGATGTATTGTGCATGGAGGCGAGGGCGATATGTGATGGAGTAAGAGTTGCTGTGGAACGGGGATACATGCATGTGATCATAGAAAGTGATTCTAAGGTGGCTGTGAACTTGTGCAATGATGAGACCAACAATACATCTGAGATTATGTCAATATGTCAAGAGGTCAGAGAGATCAGGAGAGCTTTATCTAGCTGTAGCATTTCTTTTGTTGGGCGGGATGCAAATGTAGCGGCCCATTTATGTGCTAAGCAAGCTAGTGTCGATAGGAGGAGATGCCTGTGGATTAACTATAACCCTGGCTTTCTCGTAGATACTCTTCGGAGTGATTGTAATTCTGTCGACTGATTAATAAAGCTCATTAATTCGCAAAAAAAAAAAAAAGTTGGTTTGCGAGTATCGTTAACAGATTGAGCTGCGTCATCTCTGAATCTCAAGTCCTAACTTTGTTTCCCCGTAAAAAAAAGTCCTAACTTTGTAAAAATTAAACCTGTCTATAGACCCGAACATTTTACCAGCCCCACTGCCCAACAGCATCCCCAATTATGGGAGGTCCCACCGATCAGCGGGCAGCAGCAGCTGGCGTGTACGGCAACTCCACGGCAGCAAACCGCGCGCGCGTAACAAACTTCCCAACTTGCCGCGCTCTCGTCGGAAGGACTCAACTGATTCCGGTCAGCACGGCAGACGCTGACTCTTCTCGCTCGTAGAGCCAGGTGTCGCCGCGGCAGCTGCCAGATGCCGTCATCCACTGGCGCCGGCGCCGGCGGCCACCGTGCCTGGGACATAGGCGGCAACCCCGAGACGGATAATGCCGATGATGCCATTCACCAAGCCGCCTCCCCGGACAACGAGGCATCCGTCTCCGCCGCGGCGCCGGAGCTCCGGTACCGTGGGTGGAAGACGATGCCGTTCGTGATCGGGAACGAGACGTTCGAGAAGCTGGGCAGCATCGGCACGGCCGCGAACCTGATGATGTACCTGACCTCCGTCTTCCACATGACCAACGTCGACGCCGCCATGGCACTCAACGTCTTCAGCGGCACCACCAATCTTGCCACCGTCTTCGGCGCCTTCGCCTCCGACCTTTACCTCGTCCGCTACGCCACGGTCGGCATAGGCTGCATTGCCACCTTAATCGTAAGCACCATTAACTAGTTCCATCTCGTTGTATGATTTTGAGTCCGTAGTAATTCTCTTGATTGGCAACTCTCACAGGGCATGATCATCCTGACGTTCACAGCTGCCATGCCGACGCTGCACCCGCCGCCGTGCGCCAGCGGGGACGGGCAGTGCGCTGGCGCGACGCCGCGGCAGCTCGTGGTCCTGGTGCTGGCGTTCGTGTTCATCGTGGCCGGTGCGGGCGGCATCCGTCCGTGCAATCTTGCCTTCGGCGCCGACCAGTTCGACCCGCGCACCGAGTCCGGGCGCCGCGGCATCAACAGCTTCTTCAACTGGTACTACTTCACCTTCACCATCGCCGTCTGCATCTCGTCCACGGCGATCATCTACGTGCAGAGCAACGTGAACTGGTGGGTCGGGTTCGCCATCCCCGCCACGCTCATTATTGTCTCCTGCGCGCTCTTCTTTGCCGGCGCGAGGCTCTACGTTCGGGTGCGCCCCGAGGGCAGCCCCCTCGCCAGCATCGTCCGTGTCGCCGTAGCGTCGTTACGGAAGCGGCGTGTGGCCGCGCCCGACGACCCCTGCAAGGCGCTTTTCAGGACGCGCCACGCGAGCTCGCTCGTGTCCAGGCTCCCCTATACCGACCAGTTCAGGTTCCTTGACAAGGCCGCCGTGGTGGTGGAGGTCAAGAGCGAGGTCGACTTCAACGGCCTCCCTAAGAATCCATGGAGGCTGTGCAGCGTGCAGCAGGTGGAGGAGACCAAGTGCATTCTCCGCGTCCTGCCGGTGTGGGTCACCTGCATCGTGTATTACGTGACCTTCGCGCAGACCAACACCTACGTCGTTCTTCAGGCGACGCAGTCCGACCGCCACCTCCGCTCTGGCGGCGGCTTCGAGGTGCCGCCGGGGTCGTTCACCATCTTCCCCATGCTCGCGCTCACCGTCTGGATCCCGCTCTACGACCGCCTCGTTGTGCCGTGGATGAAGAGGCTCACCGGCCGCGAGGAGGGCATCACGCTGCTCCAGCGCATGGGCATCGGCATGGTTCTGTCTTCCGTGGCCATGCTAATCTCAGGCCTGGTCGAGCAGCGCCGGCGCGATCTCGCCGTGCTAGAGGCGGCCGCTAGCGGAGTGTCCATGTCGCACAGTAAAGTGTCGCCGCAGTCGGCGTTCTGGCTGGTGCCGCAGCTCGCGGCGCTGGGCCTCTCGGAGGCGTTCAACCAGGTTAGCCAGATGGAGTTCTACTACAAGCAGTTCCCGGAGAACATGCGCAGCGTCGCCGGCTCGCTGCTGTTCAGCGGCCTGGCGCTCTCCAACTACCTCAGCGGGCTCCTGGTCAGCATCGTGCACCGCACGACGGGACGGCGAGGAGGGGTGGCTCGCCGAGGACCTGAACAGGGGGAGTCTGGACTGGTTCTACTTCCTGATCGGCGCCGTTGGGTTGGCCGACCTCGTGGTGTTTCTTGTGTGCGCAAATTGGTACAAGTACAAGGTTTCCGATGATGACCATGAACAGGATACACATGGAAATCCGTGAGAGGAGTAAGCAGAACACTAACAATTATGACTTGATTTTACTTGCTTAGTTTGTTTACATTCTGAGAGCATTTGGATGCCGGATTGATTGATGTACATGCAGCAAGATGAAAAAACATGAGATTGATCTTGGCTCAGTTTATCGTGCACGAATCCATCGTTGGTTGGTGCTTGAAGATTTGTGCACCATTTATGTATCGTCATGACGTCATGTTTCAAAGTATTGATAGGTTTTACAGAAAGCTGACCTCAAAGAACGCAGCGGGGAACACAATGGAAATATGCAAGGTGCAGGCTAGAAACTCATTTTTGTCGGTCAGGTAGTAGATGTCAACACATACACATATTCTCCGCAATTAGGTGTGCCCACATCTCATTTCTTCTTGCCCTGTCCTTCATGCTATTTCTCAAGTTCATCTTTCGGGCGTTGTAATTAACTATGAGGATTGTGCTTCTGAGCTGCAATGAATTAGGGTACTTATGTGCCCTCTCCTGTTAAAAAACATCTCATTTCTTCTGAGTATTCAAAAGAACAAAAGTGGATGCACTCGAGACTTAGTATTGAATTGGCCGTGAAGGTGCTCGCGCAACCTATCTAAGGTTTCGTCTCGCCCCTCGCTCCTCCAGCGGCCGCCAAAGCCGCCCACCTCTTGCTCCGGCCATGCCGGTTCTCGATGTGATGCTTGCACCCTCCCTGCTGCGATCAACCTTGTGGCGACCGAAGTGCATCTACCTCTCGCTGATAACTTTGATGGGGAAGTTGCTCCAAGGTCCTCTAAGGGTAGGGCGATGGAGTCATCTTTCGTCAAGGTGGTGCAACGCTAGTCCTGGTCTCCAGCCCGGTTTCCCGGTGAATTTCTGGCTCGGCCTCACCATAGGGCGCGTCCATCCTCCTGCAGACATTGATGGTCCGCAGAGGGATCGGTGCAGGTTCAAAACAAGCATGTCAAAGGAGGATTTCACGCCTAGGGTCCAGTCTTCTGAAAGTGTAGTTGATGTAATCGCCTTCTAGCTGACAAACATCTCCTTAAAACTCAGTCGCCCTAGCGCGACCAAGTGGTGTCGTAATTCCCGCTAAAGTGATAAAGGTTGTGCAAACGAGTTTGGATAGTTAGGATGACTCCAACGGGGCGACCCAAACGGACGCGCGTTTGGTCCGCGTTTTGTCCGTTTGGGTCGGCAAACGGACGCGTGTCCGGCCCAGGTCCACCCCTTTTTGGCCAGTGCGCCCAACGGGCCGACGCATTGAGTCCGCCGGCCAGGGTTTTGATCATTTTTTTCCCGGCTAGGGTTTTGATCATTTTTTCCCGGCTAGGGTTTTGCCAACATAAAATGAATCACACCATATAAATAATACAATTCAAATAGTCCAGCAAATATTTATTACAAATCCAAATAATTCAAGCAAATACTTATTACAATCCAAATATTTCATAAATAATACAAATTGTTTCACAAATAATACAAATGGTTCATCAAATATTTCATAGTTTTACAAACCAAATAAATAGGAAATCAGTAGTTTTCCAAATGGAACTACTGGTTTCCGTAGTGCTGCCAGAGATGCTCCACCAAATCATTTTGGAGCTGAACATGAGCCACCTTCTCACGAATGTCACGGTGGAAGTCGAGGAACTGGGCAAATGTGGGCGGTCCCTGGGGCTCAACCAACTGAACCTGAAACTGCCATGCCTGATCATGCATACCCTCATCGCGTTCATCCTCCACAATCATGTTGTGCATGATCACACAAGCTGTCATCACCTCCCACAGGGTGTCCTTGTCCCATGTCCTAGCAGGGTGTCGAACAATAGCCCATCGAGACTGGAGGGCACCGAATGCACGCTCCACATCCTTTCTAGCACTTTCTTGTTCCTTGGCAAACTTCTTCTTCTCATCATTTGGATTGGAGATGGTCTTCACGAATGTAGTCCATGTAGGGTAAATGCCATCAGCAAGATAGTATGGCTTCTTGTACTCCCGGCCATTGATCTGAAATGTCACCTCGGGTGCTAGGCCATTGGAGAGCCTGTTGAACACCGGAGACCGCTGAAGCATGTTGATGTCATTGTGCGAACCGGCCATGCCAAAGAAGGAGTGCCAAATCCATAAATCTTGTGATGCCACGGCCTCAAGTACGACCGTGCACGCCCCAACATGGCCCTTGTACTGCCCCTGCCAAGCAAATGGGCAGTTCCTCCACTCCCAGTGCATACAATCTATGCTCCCAATCATCCCAGGGAAGCCTCTGGCCTCGTTGATCGACAAGAGCCGGGTCATGTCGGCCGCATTGGGTTCCCTCAGGTAAGGGTGGGCATAAAACCCGATACCCGAATCCCGAACCCGAAAAACCGGACCCGAACCCGTATAGCCCGAACCCGAAAAACCCGAACGGTATATCAGGTAGCAGATCTGGAAACCCGAATTTTAATCAGGTAATTCGGGTAAAAGGCCACGGTACCCGAATTTCCCGAATAGCCCGAAATAATTTGACAGCCCACTAAAAAATCATGCACCCGTAGAAGGCCCAGCCCAAAATCACCAAGTGTACGAGCTAGCCTCTGAAAATCTAGGTCAGGTCGCTACTCAATCGTGCGTTTGTGGCCTCCCCACGCCTCCATCTTCCTCCTCCCTTTTCTCACACCCGCGCGCCGCCGGGCTAGCCAGCGGCCACCACCTCCATGGCCGTCGCTCGGCTGAGGCGATCTGCAAGCCATCCGGCCGGAGGTTCCCACGCGCCGCCGCTGCTGCCCTCGTCCGCCTCCTGTTCGATCTGCAAGCCACCAGTCGCAGCGCTGCGTGCGCCGCCTCCAGCCTCCGGCCGCGCGCGGTTCTCTCCAAGCTCCGCCGCCTCTGCAGGTGCCGCCCCACCTCGCCCGAAGACCTTCTGCTCCAGCCAGGCGCCAGCCCCTCGTGCCTTACACCATGATTTTGCTTTTGTGTGTTGTATTTCGGGAAAATCGGGATTGCCGAACCCGAATCCGAATTTCCGGGTACCCGAATTGTCGGGTAGTAAAAATTACAGCCAAATTTCGGGTGTCATTTTTGGAAACCCGAAATTCTTAAAACCCGAATAACCCGACCCGAAATTTTCGGGTAACCCGAACGCCCAGCCTTACCCTCAGGTACTCCGGGCCGAACACCTGCACCACGGCTCTGCAAAACTTGTACATTGCTTCTAGGCATGTGGACTCACTCATCCGCACATACTCGTCAACAAGATCACCGCAACTCCATATGCAAGCATGCGAATTGCGGCGGTGCATTTCTGATACGACGAGAAGCCATACATACCAACTGCATCTGGCTTGCTCATGAAATAATCATCAAAATGCATCACCCCCAACCGGATACGGTTGAACAAAGATCTTCTCATCCGGAAACGGCGCCGAAAAACCTTGGGAGGATAGGTGGGTCTCACCGGACGAAAGTAGTCCCCGTAGAGCTGGACATGGCCAGCTCTCCGGTTCCGGTCCAAGGCTCCAGAACGGCCCGGCAATGACCCTCGGAACACCGGCCGCATCCTCTCTATTTACTCATTGACGACGAGGGTGGCAACCAGGCCGTCACTCTCATCGTCGGAGGAATCATCCGATGATGACTGGCACATGATGTAGTTCTTGTAGTACCATTCAACAGAGCTATCCATGGCCGAGTTCGTACCTGAGTTGTTGCCGGGGCAAACGGCCGAACACCTTGTGGGCGGCGTTGGTGTCGCGGGCGCTCCGAGAGATGTGGCCGCAAGATTCACCGGCCGTGGCGGGGAGGCAGCAGCTCCGGTGACGGCGGCGAAGATGAGCAGCAGACGGCGTCCCCGGAATGGCCTGTAGTGCCAAATCGAGGGAGCGACGGCGGGGTGGCGGCGGGAGGGGCGAGGGAGGAGGAGATTGGGGTGGGGGTCTGATACGCGGGCCAGGGGCGTACTAGGGAGGACAAGAGAGCGCTCCGCGCGTCCGCGGCCGACGCAAACGTGGCCCAAATTTGGGCCACGAATGGGTCGCGGCGGACAGGAAACTCGGACCTCGGTCCGTTTGCGTCGCCCTGTTGGGCCGTGTTTTTGGCTCCAGCGGACAGGAACGGAGCCGCGCAGACTCGATGCGTCGCCCCGTTGGAGTCGTCCTTAGACTTGACGTTTGAACCCGACCACAATCAGGTCAAGTCCAGTCAAGCCATCCTTCTTCAGGCTGAATCATGTTCTTCATGTGCCAGAGGGTCACGTCGTCATCATCGAAGAAGGTGTTGTTCCAGTTCGTCACCAACGAGGGCGGCACATCTTTAACTCCATGAAGCTGGGGCACCGGCGGCATTGGGCACATCTTCACAATAGAAGAATGTCCTCTGCAATGATTTCTCAGATTCGGGGAGAGGGAGGTCGATAAACTCCCAACCCTTCCCAAACCGGATCACAGCACAACCGCAATCCACGAAGGTACCATGGCCATACTGAACCTCCCCTCACATGGAAGAGAGCGCCCCACGGGCTCAGGCTAGGGCGGATGGGTCAGATAGCCCTCGTAGAAAGCAATGAAGCAACATATTTGCAGTATCCAGTTTGGGCCTACATGGTGAAGTTGGAGCCTGTACAGGTTCAGAAGGGTGAGAAGGAGAGGGGTCCTCCTCACTCTTTGAGCGCAGTCTTTTGACCAGGAAGAGCTCAGCAAGATTCCTGGAAACTCTACCCGGACTCGATTATGAGAACAATTGAACAAATAATCGTCAATTCAGGGAGTAAAAAATGTTTGCATTACGCATTTCTAAGGCGATTCCGGCATGAGTAGCAAGATGAACTGAACTACATTTTAGTGCCCAGATGAAACTGAGATTACAACTAACAGATGGATTAGTTCCTAACTAACAAGATTCTAGTTGTCCACCACAATCTCGTTTTCCATGGAGATGAGTTGATCTTAACCGTCGCTTTCTCCTTTGCCATCTCGGCCAGCGACTTCACAAGACTCCGAGGCAGGACTCGGCGTCGTCGTCGGCGCACTTGGGCATCAGGTGCTCGGCGACGTCGGCGGATGTGATCTTGGCGTCGTCCAGCAGCGCCTTGACGTTGTCAAACAGAGGGTGGGCGTCCAAGCCGAGGTAGTTCTTGGCGAGGAACCTGAAGGCCTCGAAACAGCAGTAAGACATCTCGATGTGCTTGTCCATGCGGCCGCGTCGGATCAGAGCCGGATCCAGCTTCTCCAAGTGGTTGGTGGTGAAGATGATGATGCGCTCGCCCCCGCATGCCGACCACAGCCCGTCGATGGCGTTAAGCAGGCCGGAGAGCGTCACCTTCCTGCTGCTGGAGGCGTCAGGGTGTTCGTCCGCGACCGCGACGCCCGGACCCGGTGGCTTCTTCTTCTCGCGCTTGCCGGTCAGGTCGGTGGAGCAGTCGATGTCCTCCACGACAATGATGGACTTGCCCTTGGTCTCGATGAACAGACGCCGGAGCTCGACGTTGGTGGCCACGGACGTGAGCTCGATGTCGTAGATATCGTAGTCGAGGTAGTTGGCCATGGCGGCGATCATGGTGGACTTGCCGGTGCCGGGCGGGCCGTAGAGGAGGTAACCCCGCTTCCACGCCTTGCCGATGCGCGCGTAGTACTCTTTGCCGTTCCGGAACGCGTCGAGGTCGTCAATGATGGCGCGCTTCTTGGCCGGGTCCATGGCCAGCGTCTCGAACGTGGATGGATGCTCGAACGCGACGTAGCTCCACGAGCAGCTATGCCTGCGACGAAACAGGACAGAGAGCAAAATAAGGATCTTTAATGGCAAGGAAAATGAGAAACCACCACCGGGATGTCCAAGGTCGTCCCACTCACCGGTCGCCGCCGGTGTTGGTGAAGAGCTTCTGGCGGCGCCTGCTGGCCATGATAGCGCGGCCCTCGCGGGAGACGTGGGGTAGGTAAGATCCGACGATGAGCTCCCGGTGGCGCTTGTGGAACGTGAGCCGGTACGACCGCACGACGCCCTCCTGGACAGCCCCTCCGGCGCTGCGCGTGCCACCACACCGTGGCGCCGTGGAAGTCGTCGGCGACCTCCTCGTTGTGGTCCATGCTGAGCATGAAGCGGTCGCTTCCGCGCGCCACAAGCTCGGCCCGGAGTGAGCGCGCCCTGCTCGCGCATTGGTCGCTGATGTACGCCTTGGCCCGCTCGTACACCACGCCGATTCCCAGGCGGCCGCCGCTGCCGTGCTCGCTGATGGTGATGGTGAGGCAGGGGTCCAGGAGCCCCATGAGCCATCCCGCGTGCCGCCGCATGAAGCGGCCGATGTAGTACTTGAACAAGCTGCGGGGGAGGAACGGGCGGACCAAGCTCCATACGAACATCAGGCCGGCGAGCGCCGACCCCATGCTGGCCAGCGCGGATCCCAGGCCGGCGAACCGCTGGTCTGGCCCCTTGGGCAGCAGCATCTTCTTCGGCCGCTGCATCGCGGCTAGTCGGCGAACGGTGGGCATACTGTGCTACGGGCGCGCCGCCGGGTTTCTCTGTGATGGTGAGAGGCCGAGTGGGTTTTTTCCTTGTGATGGTGATGTGCGATTGGCACCGTGCTCTGCTCCCCTCCCCTGAAAAGTACTGTTGGGATAGGATCGATCACATATAGCTAGACGAACACACGCACACAAAAAATTGTGGCAAGGGTGCACCTCTAAATTTTCCTCTTTATTTCTTTTCTGAAATCTCGATACAGGTGTACGTGTATATATACGCGCATGACCAAACCGGACCAACGACCTAGACCAACTCGGACTGCATCTGAACTCACCTTGTCCAGCTAGAACTCACGCCAAACTTTCCTAAACAAGCTAAAGACTCCACGTACATGATTTTCTTGTCCTGTTACCATACGACTAGAACTCCAGCCGAACTGGTACAAGCCTAGAAGCTCACGTACGGAAAAACACCTACATAATTATTTCCTAATTAGGTTCACACGAATTAAGGCAAGATTATTTTCCAACAGTTACTACAGTACAGTGAGAGGCCTTGGGCGGCGGATTTCATTTCATTTCACCGCCTCCTCGGTTTCCTTGCCTTGCCACGAGGTGAGACGGAGAGCACGAATCGTCCCATCGTTTCCCTTGTCACCGCTTAACTGGCATGCGTCTGAGTGGTTATGTCAAAGGCGTCAGGCCTTTGTAATCTTTTGCTTCAATAGCACGCAATTACGGTGGCAACGACGGGAAATTTCTAGAAACAGCACGCACAGCAGAACTACTTGAACAGGAAATTATCGAATGGCAATTATCCTGTACAAGCCTTTACTCAAGAATATTTGTGCAACGAAGCGGCGTTTAGGCGAAAAGTGCTATTTGATCCTGAGCACAAGCCCGTTTTTTCATAATTCGCAAATCACATTTCAAATCTCGACAAACTCTGAAGAAAGGTATACGAGTACATCTGCATATCTAGCATGTGTGTCACAAGTTCCACTGAATTTTTCTTGTCATCCGTGATCCACACCAAAAACATAAATGTGGGATCAAACCGAAAATTTCCCCTTTTATATCCCGGACAGAAGCCTGGTCTTAGTGGTGACGTGATGTCTTGAATAATATGATTTACTATCACAATTTGTAAAATGAAAGACAATTGTAGAGACGTTTGCCTAGTCTTCTAAACCTTTCTTCTAGGTCAAACAATTTTGCTATTTGGCGACCATCACTGACATAACTTGTGGCATCAATAGCTATGTGCATTCTACATAGTAGTATCACTGTAAGAGCATTACACCAGGTACCGCCAATTTTTGTCCGGTACCACCCAAAGTGTGTCCGCTTTCGCAGGGTGTTGGATACATGTTCAGCATATTGCTAGGTGTTGTCCACATCGGCACCACTAAACCAAATATTTTAATTTGACAAACACTCGCCAATTTTAAATAGAAGACACAATTTAATTGAATTTGATACATTATAACTAAATTTAAACTAAGCCTCGTCGTCGTGCGCTGTCGGGACGACGTGAGAGGGGATAGCCTCGTCGTCATTCGCTCCTAGCTCAGTGAAAGAGGGGGAGCCAAGCTCAATGCGGCCTGCCACATGCGCGAGTCAGCGTCTCTCCGCCCTGTCTTGCACTGCCATCCGGTGCGCCTCCTTAGTTGCTGTGCGTGCGCACGCAAGCGCCTCTGCTAGCGGCATGCGCTCTCCGCTATGCGGAGCTGCCGCTCCTCCTCTACTGCTGCGTACGCCTCCCTCTCTCTCTACCTCCACCATGAACCCCTCCCTCTCCATTGCCTCGGCCTCCTGGCGTCTCCTCTCCATTGCAGCAGGCCTGAACTGCGCCCTCTGAAAGTGCATGTGCCCTCATGTGTGGTTTTGATAATTAATGACAATCTCTATGGACTAATGTTTGCATTGAAATATCTTTATAGATCTTGTCCATGGGAAAAGATTGGAGTTCATGTGTTGGACTCTAGAAGATTATATGATGACCAAGGTTCTATCTAAGGGTTTATATGAAAAATGGTCATATATAGTTGAGCTTATTGCAAGCATGACTTGGAAAAGAAGATTGAGTGAACATTCATGTTTATCTCCAAGTCACCTTATATATTAAGAGAAGAAGATGAAGTGCAAATTTAAGAGAAGCATCTCGAAGAAATCTTATGCTTGAACCTTGTTACCCATTTGGAGATAATGACCAAATGAAGATGTGTCTAAGAGAGCCTCTCCCATAGTGATGTATGGGGGAGCGATATGTGAGTCTTCACCAAGCAAAGCGCAATCAAGAAATGTGGTCCACTTGAAGAGATTAAGATCGTCATCATCTAGCTCAAGTGGAATGCGCAAGACAAATGTACGATCTTGATAGGGTTTCTATATTACCGGTCTCATGTTGTTAGTGGGAGACCAGGTTATAGGATAGATGGCGTACTATTAAGAGGGGCTCTCAAGTGAGTATATTGATCGCATCTTTGTGCAGAGCTCAAACCTTTGCATTCTTGGCATCATCATCTTTCTTGGTTCTTATTTGGTTTTTCTCCTAGTTGGGATTTGGTGCTTGTCGTGATCTTTATGACAAGCCCAAGTTTTTCGAAAACGGATTTTGTTTATAAAACTTTGCGTTTTCGTGTTGGAAATATTATCGGTTTATCCGTGAGGAAAGTTCCACACCTTTCCATGTGTGTCAACTTAACTTTTTGTTGGAAAGATTTGGTCTTTATCTTTCCAACCTCGTTGGTTTCATCTTGTTTAGACCTTCATTGCAAATGTTATCGCAGTTCAGGTTTCAGACTGAAATCTGCCAGCGGTAGTACCGCCGGAGCGGGCGGTAGTACCGCTGGCCCTCGGCTGGGAAGCCACAGCGGTAGTACCACACGAAGTACGAAGTTGATGTTCTTGGTCTCGTTGGATTCATATGGATGAGGCCCACACTCCAGTGGCATTGGATATTTATTTTTACTTCATGAGAAAATGATCTTCATAAAATACTTCATATTGGGCTGCATCTGACTGCTGTGACTCCTCCCAGTTGACTCCAAGTGAGCTCCTTTTTCTCATGATTTCTTTATAGTTTCTCCCCTACACCATAACATGCCAAAGACAAGAGAGTGTCCGCCACGTCAAAGCGGGCGGCCTCTGAGTACCGGCAGAGGCCGTGGCCCTCTAGGAGTTTCGCTGCTCGCGGGGCCATCATATCGCCTGCCATAAGGGAGCGGGAATTCTCCTGCCTCACCATGCTCTTGAGCGACAGCTACATGATGGCGGCCTCTGCCACAGCGTTCGTCCACGTGACTTCCGCCCTCAGCCAGCGGTGCATCTCCTCGTCGCACGCGGTGAGGATGGAGTTCTCAACGGATCTTGCGGCTACGGATGCGGCTTTGGCTCTGCCGCCTCCTCCTCACACTCATCGCCATCTCACCGTGAGACATCGGAGGAGTTGGGTCCACGGTCAGGAAATGACGGCGCACAACCTGGGTGATGATAGCTCAGAAGGTGGCTAGGCGGGGCGACATGTTGTCGACAGCGTGGATTGGGTTATGTTTTCTACGCTGAAATGGGAGGGCACGGATAGAAGCAGCAACATGGCGTGCTTCTTATAGCCAGACCATTGGGCGGGAAAACGAGGTGGTGAGGCAAAACGATGTAGTAAATGCTGGAGATACTTTTTTGTCGCGTTGGCCCTAGCAGCGCCATTTCGAAAGACGGGAATGCTGATACACCCTTGTAACCGACGTGACCGGTGTGTGGATGACAAGCCAGGCCCACCTGTCTAATGCTGCATGCGGACATGTTTAGGCGTTGTCCGACACACACCAGGCTGTCCCAAGTTTGGAGACCCGCTCAGGGTGTCAGACAAAAAATGGAGTCAGCCTAGACAGACGGGGTGATGCCGTGATCGATTTTCCTGTCCAGCACCTCAATGTGCCTTTGGTGTATTCTGGTGGGTGCTGGTGAGGTTGGTCTAAATAGAAATCAGATGGCTTCAATGTGTATGCCCGAGATCAGTCGAGATAAGTTAAAACTGACCCGACAAGGTTTAATCCTCTTGTTACAACATCATTTCAGGTACTGATGGGAGTTAATCGGTGGATATATCTATCTATAGCTTTCTATTTTTTAGATAGTTGTAAATCATTTCCTTAACCATTGTTTGTCTGTCGTCCCTCTTTTGCCTTTGGTCCACGCACACTTGACGCGAAGTGTTTTGGGACCAAGTCATTCTTGTTGGGTTTCATTCCACGTACTTCTCTGATTCGAAATTATTGTCGCAAGTTGTACATGATACTGTACTATCACAATACTTCCTCCACGATAATTAAAACGGACCGAAGGTCGTACTAGTTTTGATTTGTGGGCCGAGTATTTTCAGTTGTCTTTTCTTAAGAAAATATCTCTCTGGCAAAGGGCACGGCGTGTCTCGTTTGCGTTCCATCCATCCTTGCTAGACTGCAGCGCGTCCAAAATCTCAGGATCGGGGAACAAGAGCGGAGATATAGGTACACCATGACCCTATAGAGAGAACTAGAAATCACGGCTAGTTCACTTTTATTTTCGAACCCGATCGCTAGTTGACTTTATTTAAACTTGATCGAGACACACTAGCTGGCCCATTGTTACAAGGTTGTATTGTATAAAAAGGTTTATGAAAATTATTCGAACACGAGACATCGGTACATGTGAACTGTGTCTTACCACAACATCGACAACCTGATGGGTCATCTTTATGGTAAGTCACCTATAGTCACTATAGCTTACCTATTTGTGCTTAAGGGCCTCTTTGGTTTAAAGGATTTTCAAAAGAATTTCATAGGATTCCAATCAAAAGGAATTTTTCCTATGGAGTCCATTTGGTTCATATAGAATGCTTTTCTACACTACAATTCCATAGGAATTCTAGCAAGAGGTTGGACCTTATGAAAAAATTCCTATAAGTTTATGACAACTATGACTTGTACCCAACTCCATAGAAAATTCCTGCGTTTTTCCTGTACTGCAACCAAATAGTAGTGTGACCGGTTCCTGGATTCCACATGTCATGACATTCTAGTCCTACGTTATTCCTATTACTGTAGTTTTCAATTCCTGTGAACCAAAGAGAGGCCCTAAGTGATTTTTTACGTTTGTTAAGAGGAGCTAGTGCGTAACCAAAAATCGATTTATTGTTCTAATCACCTCTATGAACACTTTTTTTATCTGGCCTCTATAAACAATTGCATTGTAGAAGGATTCTTTCCCGATATGTGAAACAGAGAGTACCACTCGTGCCTCTCCTTGAGGAAAAACAGGACCTTTTTTAGGGGCCCTCAAATCCACTTTTGTTAACCCAGAGTAAGAAGATCCACAAAGTATCAGTAGGTTGAAATCAAATAGTTTTGGTGTAACCCTAGATCTAGATCTCCCCTTCACCCCTCACAAAAACAACAATTTTGGATCTGAGGAGTGGAATATGTAAGAGATTTGAGCTCTTAAACAATGGAGGGGAGATAAATGAAGCTCACTTAACTGTAGCTTTAAAATTTTCACTTAAGTTTTGACTAATAGGCTTGCTAGCATCATGAATACGCTGTGAACCAATCCGCTTTCATCAAAGGGAGGTTTATCTTGGAAAGCGTGGTCACAACCCATGAAATTTTGCATTCTGTTGTTCACACAAAATCCAAAGGCCTTATCCTTAAGTTAGATTATGAAAAAGCCTTTGATAAGGTGAGCATAGACTTTCTCTTAGACCTCCTGGAAAAGAGAGGTTTTTGTGTCTACTTCTGCAAGGATAGAATAGCAGAGAAGAAAAAATAGCACGGGAGCGGTTTTGATCTGTGACGCACAGGGGATTTGTACCGCCGAATCGCCCGTGGTGAGGTCTGTGCAATCCGGCCCACAGGTCACAGAGCGCTGTGATAGAAAGTTGACCAGGATTGTACATGTCCTCCTCGATTTGCACATGGTACAGCCAGCCAAATCAGTTAATCAGACCGCAGTCTTTTGACCAAATCAGTCCCCTTTGCTTCCCGAAGACTGAAGTCAAACAGGGAAGAGCTCAGTGAGATGGCAATGGACCAAAGAGCAGATGTCAATAAGCCACCCGGACTCTGATTATGAGCACAGTTGAACAAAAAATCGTCAATTCAGGAAAAAAGATCTGCATTGCGCATTTCTAAGACGATTACGCCATGAGTAGCAAGATGAATTAAACTATATATTCCTGCCCAGATGAAACTAAGATTACAACTACATATCGATTAGTTCGTAACTAACAAGATTCGATCTGTCCACCACAATCCCGTCGTCCTTGGGGAAGTTGTCCATGGAGTTGCACATTCTCCTTTCGCTTCTCGGCCAGCGCCTTCACGAGACTGCCGAGGCAGGACTCGGTGTCGTCGTCGGCGCACTTGGGCATCAGGTGCTCGGCCACGTCGGCGGGGGTGATCTTGGCCTCGTGCAGCAGCGCCTTGACGTTTTCGAGCTGTGGGTGGGCGTCCAAGCCGTGGTAGTTCTTGGCGAGGAACCTGAAGGCCTCAAAGCAGCAGTAGGACATCTCGATGTGCTTGTCCATGCGGCCGCGCCGGATCAGCGCCGGATCCAGCTTCTCCACGTGGTTCGTCGTGAAGATGATGATGCGCTCGCCCCCGCATGCTGACCACAGCCCGTCGATGGCGTTGAGCAGGCCGGAGAGCGTCACCTTCCTCATTGGAACTATGGCGGATGCGCCAGGGTGTGGGACCGGGACGCCCGGACCCGGCCATGGAGCCGGCGGCCTGATCTTCTTCTCGCGGTTGCCTGTCAGGTCGGCGGAGCAGTCGACGTCCTCCACGACGATGATGGACTTGGCCTTGGTATCGAGGAACAGACGCCGGAGTTCGACGTTGGTGTTCACGGACGTGAGCTCAATGTCATAGATATCGTACTCAAGATAGTTGGCCATGGCGGCGATCATGGTGGACTTGCCGGTGCCGGGCGGGCCGTAGAGGAGGTACCCACGCTTCCAAGCCTTGCCGATGCGCGCGTAGTAGTCTTTGCCGTTCCGGAACGCGTCGAGGTCGTCGACGATGGCGCGTTTCCTGGCCGTGTCCATGGCCAGCGTGTCGAACGTTGAGGGATGCTCGAACAAGACGTGGCTCCACAAGGAGTTAGACCTGCAAAGAAGCACGAGGGAGCATCGATAGATCTTTATTATGGTGTGCAAACAGCTGAAGCAAAACGGGAAATCACCTGATGTCAGTCTGACTCACCGGTCGCCGTTGTTAATGAAGAGCCTCTGGCGGCGCTTGGTGGCCATGACAGTGCGGCCCTCGCGGAAGACGTGGGGGAG
Source organism: Poa pratensis (assembly GCA_947311845.1). NCBI lineage: Eukaryota > Viridiplantae > Streptophyta > Magnoliopsida > Poales > Poaceae > Poa > Poa pratensis. Next base: position 6,033,155 of record CAMZMU010000046.1, read on the forward strand.
GTAAGATTCGACGATGAGCTCGCGGTGGCGCTCGTGGAACACGAGACGGTACGACCGCCGGGCGTCCTGCTGCTGGACGTCCCCTACTGCGCGGTTGGCGGTCACAGAGTGCCACCATACCGTGGCGCCGCGGAATTCGTCGGTGATCTCCTCGTTGTGGTCCATGCTCAGGACGAATGTCGTGGTGGTATCACGGCAGATGCCATGGGATGGCTAAAGTGTGGGGCCGATGGATGCTGGTGGATCCGGGGAGGGCTAGTGCGCTAAGAAGCACACACAAAGAACACACAAGCACACCAAGATCTACCCAGGTTCGGAGCCCTCGTGAGGAGGTAAAATCCCTACTCCTGTCTGTCTCTCTCTGTATATATCTCGATATTACAAATACAAGGTTGCTCCTTGAGCTGTATGATCTCAACAATGGTGAAAAGCACAAGTAAGGAGATGGAGCTACGGGTGGGAAAATATCACTGGGCACCGTCTTCCCTCCCTCTCTGGCCGTCCCTCACGCAGGAGGGGGTGAAGCCCTATATAAAGGCCCAACCGAGTTACCGATGTACCCCTGGGCGCACTGTAGCCACGCCAAGGATATGTCATGATGGCACTCCTGCCAGAGACAAGACGCGGCGCGCCCATCCTGCACACCTAGAATGTACCCTCTGCTAGAGACCAGACATGGCACGCCCATGTCTGTCTCGTAGCCTGCAGGTCTGTCCTTGGTCAGCCTACGGGAGACCGGTCACCTCGCCCCTCCTGCACGTGCCCGTGTCAGGCGCCTCCGTGCGAGACGCTCCCGTGTCAGACGGGAGGTGACAGAAGCATTGACCTCTGTCCGACACCAGGATAACCCGGCATGGGCATGCCGGATTCCTCCTCCCGAATGATCTTCCCTGCACACAAGAAACACACAAGTTACCGACATACAAAGGTCGGTCAGCATAATCCGGTTGGCATATGTCGGTTAGGATGACTCGGCCAACATAACCCGGCCTTCGTGACCCGGTTGCCATAAGCCGGCATTTAGTGACACCAGGCCTCGGTCCCTCCGGGACTTGGTTGACCCGGTTTGACCTTGACCCGGTCCAGTCTTCAGAGCTCTTTATACCACAACTTTACCCTACCCGGGGGTACCCCCCGACATTAGTCCCCGAAGCTGGTGCGGTCCCACAACCTCGGATGGAGGGCGACACCAGGTTAAACAAAACAAACCAAACCAACTGCCTTTCCGAATCAACTATGTCTCGGTCTGGCCGAGTTTTTCCGAGTCAAACCAGTAACTTTGCCCGACTTTCCTCCTCCAATTGGTCCAACTGACACAAAAAGATCCACACCATCCCTCAAAAGATTTCTCCACTGCACGTAGCAGAGAGACGTTGTGCGCTACCTCGGTTCCTGCGCGCGGACAAATGCGTCTCTGCACACACGTCGCACACGTCGCAACCTTGTCATGTCTCAAAGGCACTCACGTGCGTTTGACCACGGTGTGCCTCCTCGATTCCCGCGCTAGTAACCGCACGCGATCACGACGCGGGCTGTTACTGCTTTGTGGCCCACGATGCGGCGGATCGTGCGGCCGCAAACATCCCAACCGCGTAGATCGTGCGCGGACAAACCGCACAGGCGTTACGAGAAACGTGCGCGGGGAAGCGCTAACTGCACACGCCCCGCGCCCATAAATAGGGGAGCGGGCACCTCTCCTCGTCCTCTCCGCACCCATCTTCCTCTCTCTCCTTCCTGCGACACCGTCACCGCCGAGCAGCAAGCTCCCCCACCGCGCGACGCCGGGAACGCTTCACGGCCGTCGACGACCGAAATCGACCGAGCCGCCGCCGCCAAACTCCTCCCCGCGGGATCTGCATTCCGATATGAATCCCCAATCTCCATCTTCTTCATGAATCCTCTCCGGTGCTCTTCCTAGCATGTTCTTCATTGTTCATCCCTTGGGTGCTCTAGATCCCCAACTGCTAGACTTGCTAGGATTAACTTTGCTTACTCATAGACGAAATTGCTTAGGTCCTTTTCTAGATCTTTCTCGCACTGGTATCCTGACATTGATCCTGATAACCTCAACTTTCTCTGCCTTATGCTCATGTTTTTACTTTCTTTTTTACCTGCTCGGTAGATCTTGCTTGCTCATAGATTTAGGCAAAGTCAAGTTTTTACCGGATTCATCTTTCCGAGATGAATAGGCAATCTAAACCGGGTTACTTATCTCGGTATCCGAGTTACTGTATCTCGGTTCTCCGGATCACTTAACTTGGTTTCCGTACTTTACCTCTGAGTCAGCTGCACGGCTCTTCCGTGTCATTTGTCTCGGTTTCCGAGTCATCTGCATTGTTTCTCCGGGTCACTTGTTCCAATTCTGTATTCACAATTCCGAGTTACTTAACTCGGTTGTACTTGTGCTTTGCAGGTTTGGTCCTGAGATGTCAGGCCGTACTACCCCCGATCCGGCCGAGTCATCGGAGGCACCCAGCAACCGAGGCGGATGGGAGGGATCAGATGTAACACAAGATGACATTGACTGGTTGCGCAAGACCCGGCGCATCACATCCGAGGCTATATGCCGGATTCCAGGACCAGAACTCAAACCGGTTATAGAACCGGGTGAGCGAGTGGTTTTCCTTACGCACTTCCAGCACGGGGTTGGACTCCCGGCTAGCCCCTTCTACCGGGAATTTATCAACTTCTTCGGCTTGCAACCTCACCACCTTCCTGCTAATGCCATCACATCGCTCTCAGCTTATGCCTCCTTCATGGAGGGGTATCTCGGCCTTTGGCCCACTGTCGACACCTGGGCCAAGTACTTCCGCCTCCGGAAGCAGACTATCCCGAATAAGGAGGAGGTTGTGAAGGACATGACCCCATGTGGAGCAGCTAGCATCACTCCGAGGAGGCACTCTATTTTCCCTCGGATCACTGGCTTGGAGTCTTGCCAAAAGTGGCAAAGGTCCTTTTTCTACGTCAAGAACCCAGCAGAGGGGGACGTTCTCAACTTGCTGGAGTTCGATATCGCTCCCCCCGCAGCCGAGTTAAACTAGAACTATGACCCGCAGGACGGCATTCCTGAGGTCCAGCTGATCCACCAAACCCTTGAGGGTCTGCTGGAAGATAAGTTGAGTGCAGACGACCTCTTGAGGACTTTTGTCTACCGCCGAGTCAACCCTCTTTAGCACCGTGTGCACAAGATATGCCACATGAGTGGTTTGTTGGACCCTATCCGGGTCAGCACCCACGAGCTCACTCACCCCCAAGTTAGGAGACGGGTCAAGGCCATCGCCCGGACCGAGATGGTAGATGATTGGGCATGGGGCGTAGAGCCGTATGACCGATCCCGGCTTCCGCCTCAGGTTAGTTCACCGCCTTTGTTCCGACATAACTTTGCTGTCCGAGACTACTTTTACCTCGGTGATGCTCCATCCCACTAATCCGAGTCTACTTTGCTTTTTCTGCAGCGGTTTACTCGACAAGCCACTTAAGATGGAGACCTGAAGACCAGGAAGTAGACAAAGGATCGCCGTGAGCGACCCGAGGAGACCGAAGATCCGGACAACGAGGACTATATGCCGGTTCCTCGTGCTGTGCCTCCCACCCCGGGTATGCCATCCGCCCGAGTCCTCGTTCAAGACTTGTCCGATGACGAAGATGATGATTGTCAAATCCTAGATCCCATTGATGCTATCCCTATTTCATGGTATGCATCTCGTGCTGCAGCCAATCCGGGTGCCCCAGGCACATCCCGGAAACACTCCGTTGCGTCCGGGTCAGCGGCTCCTCCGACTAAGAAAGCCAAGAAGATCATCACCAAGCGTAAGACCAAGGCCCTACCCACCAGCAAGGGGTAAGATAACCTTCGTATAAATTTTCTGCTTTCCTTCTCTCCCGTTCCTTTAACCGAATTCAACCTCATCCGAGTTAACACTTTACCTCGGTTTGTGCAGTGATCCGATCGCCGCAAAACAAACCCACAGCTCTATTTTGTCTCCCGTTATTTCATCGCCACCCCTGACGGCCGACATCGGGATTAGCAGCTCCGGAGGGGCAAACCCTTCCCCGGTGCGTGCTAGCTCGACCGACATTCCGCCGCCGAATCTTGATTCGGATCAGGGAGGAGGCCAAGGCCTTGAGCAAACCTCAGCTCCGGGTCGAGACCAACCTCCTCTCTCGCCTCTAAAAGACTCGGAGACGGAGCGGGGTAAGACTCCGACTAAGGCCTCGTCCAAGTCGGATTCCCGCCTCTCACCTCGTGCCCAGCAGAAGCACAACAAGCAACAACAACAATTGAAGCAACAACAGCAACACCAGAAGCAGCAGCAACTGGAGAAGCAGAAGAAGCAACAACAGCAATAGGAGAAACAACAGAAGCAGCAGCAGGAGAAACAACAGAAACTGTAGCAAGACAAGTCTCGGCAGCAGCAGCAGCAACCCCTAGCACCGGTCCATACTCCGATACCACCGCCTCCAACTGTGCCACCTCAGCAAGCCCTAGGCCAATCTTCAACTAACCCGGGCAAGCAAATGACTGTGACTCCAACGGCAAATCGGGCGTACCAGGACCTTTCCAAGATGATTTCCCGCCCCCGGGTCAACAGCCATGTTCTTCCGAGTCTTCGCACCCCGAGTGGCAACAGCCTCGGCTCGGTTGGACAGTGCGTGATGGACTGGAATGCCGCGGATCCCAGCGAAGTTTCCTCTACTCCGGCAAATCCACACCCAGTTGGCCCTGGCCTTGTTGCGCAATCCCTGCACTCTTTGCAGGTCTCGGCCCTTCGGGCTAGCAGGGTCGTCGAGGTAACTTTCTTAGAACTTTACATTTACTTTTCAATGATCTAAAGTCACACTACCCACAGTCCCCGAGATTCGGGTTGAGTAACTTATACTCGTCCGAGTAATAGGTAACTCGGCTTGAATCTTCATCAACTTGATCATTAAAATTAACTTGTTAACAACACTGGAAAGCCCAGTCCCCGAGTCTCATGTCGAGTTTACTCGGTATGAGCTCACTAAACTCGAACAACCAGTCCCCGAGATTCGGGCTGAATAACCGATACTCGTCTGAGTAATAGGTAACTCGGCGCGAATCTTCCATAGCTTCATTAGTTTTAATTCGCAAAAAACCTCGGGACGCCCAGGCCCTGAGTCTCATGCCGAGTTTACTCGGTATGAACTCTTATCAATCTCGGGCTCACAGTCCCCGAGATTCCTTTTAGCTTAACTCTGTCAGTACTCTTTATCAATTTCGGGCTCCTGTCCCCGAGATTCTTTTTACCCTTACTAACACCTTTCCCTCTGGCAGGACTGCACCAACACTCGGAGCCGGATCTTCAAGAATCTAGCCCTGGAGCACCGGGCGCTCAAGCTTTCCTTCCAGAACCAGCAGGAGGAAATAAAGAAGAAGGAGACTGAGCACAAGCGTGCTCTTAAAGAAGAACAATCCGAGGTGACTCGGCTCAAGCGAGATCTTGACCGGGTCGAAAAAGAGAAGACCGAGCTGAAGAAGGAGAGGAACACACTGAAGTCAGCTCTGGAGAAGCGTGCTGCAGGTGACCAGAAGATCCAAGCGCATATTTCTGAATGCGAGGCTAAAGCTACGAAGGCTGAAGAAGAGTTGGATGCCCTCAAGGCAAATGCTGCCAAGTGGTTGGCTGAGCTCACCAAGCTTAATGCCGAAATGGACAGTAAGCTTCCTGAATCATATCTATTTTCTTTATATCTTCCTAACACGGAATCTTGTGTCGGTATCTCATTTGATTCGGTGTCAGCCTATTTGCTCTCAGAACACTTTGAGCACTGCCAAGCTGCAGCATCCAACACTGTGAAGAAGACCCGAGATCGCAGAGCCGGGGCACTTGGAGCTCCGCTACCCGAGGCTTGGGACATTGATGATCACTTGATTGCACTCCAAGCTCGAATTTCTCCTTTGAAGAGCATTGGCGTCGAGCTTCTGAATGCCGGTATCCGAGCCTATCATGTCTTGTGGCCCGACTCTCCCAGTGTCAAGATGGTTGTCGAGTTATCCGCAGTCTTGCAGCAAACCGAGACTCGACTAAGGGAGTGGCGGTCTTCTTCTGCTCGTGCCGGGGCCGATGCAGCTTTGCTCTTCCTTATGACCTGGTACGAGGAAATCAACCTCGATGGCTTGCGTACTCTGCGGGATGGCTCCTTGATACGTCCAAAATGTATCTATAATTTTTGATTGTTTCATGCCATTTTTACGCTTTTAGCACTTGTTTTATATTAAGTTTATTATTTATTTGGACTAACCTACTAATAGTTGCAAAAGTGCACAATGTTCTTGTTTTACTCTTTGATGTATAGAAATTATCAAGAATACAAGAGGAAACCTTGTTGGAGTCGAATTGAGACTTTCCTGAAATCTGTCTGAGAACTTTTTACGAAGATTGCCAGTTTGACCCTCGAAGATGACGTTATCTGGAGACCTGGCTGTTACGAAAGTTGTCACAATTTTTCATACGAAGATTTTAAGCCCGAGATCAGCCCAATCGGAGTTCGGACGCGGCCTGTAGGCCCGTTTTGGTGGAACCCTAAAAGGGGGTGACGGAAATCCGAGAAGATATATAAAGGGAGGAAACCTAATTCGTGGAGGACTCCTCCACCCACGAATTTCAGCCACCAAAAGCCACGTTTTTGCCTCCCCCTTGGATCCCATCTCCGTGGGGGAGGGCTCCCAAGAAGCCATGAAGGAAGGGGGCTAAGGGGCGGTGCTTCCCTTGATGTCGGCGGCGCGGGAGGAGTTCCCCGCGCCACCGCCGGCGCCGGCACCGCCCTGCGCTCCTCGCTGTCCCTTCGTCATCTCCACCGCCATCTCCATCACCAACTCCTCCTTGTATTCAGTGGTTCATCCTCCCACAAACCTCTGTACCGTCCTATGTAAACATGTTGTTTGATGCTATAATATTTATCCTATGATCTATGTCATGTTTATGTAGTTTATTTGTCTTTCGATTGCTTTGTTGAATGTCTATGGTTCATTAGAGTTGTATGTTGATATGGTACTGTCCTTTGGTGTCCATTATACTTGTGCGCACATGGATCAACACCATAGGGTTAGTAGTATGTGCAAAGGAAGGGGCGTAGTTCTGCCGGAGTGACAGAAACCTAAGGACTCAAACCGGTTAGTTGCACGTATGGGAGTAAGAGGACCATAAACTTAAGGCTATGGTTGGGGAAACCTTAATGCATTGTTAGTATTTACGGATGTTTGCTAACAATCCAATCATATAGTACTTGTAATCCCAAGTAGTGGAGTGCATGTATATTTAGACTCTCCCACATTGAAAACTGCATCAAAGACAATGAACTAGATGTCTTCACTAATTAATCTTAGACAAAGCCACCACAATTACCACCACTTTTCCACACTCATGGTACTGTTAGTATATGGTTACTTAGTGTACTTTATTGCTGCGGCACTAACTTTTACTTTCTTGTATTTATTATCCTGCAAAACTATCTCTCATACCCGTATTGCTACCGTAGTTTTATTTTCTAGATAATGCAAACGTTTAGTGTGCGTAGAGTTGTATCAGTGGTTGATAGAACTTGAGAGAATACTTATCCTACCTTTAGCTCCTCGTTGGGTTCGACACTCTTACTTATCGAAAAGGCTACACGCGATCCCTATACTTGTGGGTTATCACTCCCCTAGGCCAATGACCCGGCATTGGTTGAGAAGCGTATGGAAGCTGCTACCTTCATGGCCAGGTATGCGAAGACTCGGTCTGTTGAACCTGGTGTGGTTTACTCGGATGATGAAGATGAAGAAGAGGTCGAGGTTGATGATGGCTCCGAGCAAGAGTATGTTGCTTCTGACTCCGAGTCTACTAATTCCGAGTCAATTCCCGATGACTCGGTTAAAACTGCGAAGCAATCTGGAGTCGAGATCTCCAAAGAGCCAACGCCTAACTTGGATAAACAGAGTGTTATTGACACATCTTTGAAGACCATGTCTGACCTCCTTGATGCCTCAGCAATCAGCAAGGTTACTCCAACTTCCCCGAGTCTGCTACTTCGCCGACCAAAGCTACTCCTGCAACCGAGGCTTCTCCTTCAACCGAGGTTCCTCCGTCATCCGGGTATGTCCCTGCAACCGGAGCTGCTCCTTCAACCGAGGTTCCTCCTTCCACTGAGGTTCCTGCGTCATCCGGGTCTGCCCCCGTATCCGAAGCTGCTCCTTCAACCGAAGCTGCTGCTTAACTTTGATGAATTCAAACCGTTAAATCCCCGGAATGCCGGGTGCAGATGTAATTATACATTTTAAGTTCCTCCAAGACTACTTTATTTTGCTTAACTCGCACAAGACGAGATCTATGTCGGATCAATTTAAACCGAGTCCCGAATTTATTTTCTTGTTCACTATATTTGTCGATCTTTGCTCTTGTCTACCATTTAGGCGTTCGACAGTCGAGTCACAAGATAGGACTTATAGCATACAATACTTATAAATTTTGAGGTAAGGTTTAGAGTCATCCGACACAAGAAAAAACCGGGTTAGTAAATGACATATGTCGGATCTTTCTAGGACCGAGTCCCCGAGTTCACTTTCATGTTTACCATATACCATAACCTCTGCTCTTGACTGCCATTTCAGCGTTCGTCAGTCGAGTCACAAGATCACAACAAAATAGCATACATTACTTGAACTTTGAAACGAGGTCTCAAAATCATCCGACATATGAACAACACAAATAAAAACGGAGACAAAAAACACATGCATATAGATAAAGGTAGTCCCCGAGTTTCTTTTCGGAGTGCCGGCATTTTATTCAAAGGAAAAAACCGAGATACATACACTGCGCCCTTATGAGTAAAAGGGACGGAGTAGAGCTACATTCCAGGGTCTTTTCGTCTCCTCTCCGGATTTGTCAGCTACATTCTTCCTCGGTGCCTACGCATCTATAAGATAGTATGAATCATTGTGCAGAGCCTTGCTCACAATGAATGGTCCCTCCCATGGAGGTGACAACTTGTGTCGGTCTGCTTTGCGCTGCACCAGCCTCAACACCAAATCTCCCTCTCGGAAAACCCGAGGGCTGATCTTCCGGCTATGATAGCGTCAGAGATTTTGCTGATATATAGCTGACCGAGATAAGGTCAGTTCTCGTGCTTCTTTGAGCAAATCAACATCATTTTCCCGAGCTTCCTTTGCCTCGGTTTCAGTGTACAACGCCACTCTTGGCGAGTCATATTCCATGTCGGTTGGTAGTACCGCTTCTGCTCCATAGACCAGAAAAAATGGCGTATAGCCAGTTGATCGATTTGGTGTGGTCCATAGACCCCACAGCACTGCTGGTATCTCCTCTATCCAACACCCCGGTGTTCGCAACAGTGGTTCAATCAACCGAGCTTTGATACCGGCTAACACCAATGCATTTGCTCTTTCCACTTGCCCATTTGCCTCAGGTGTGCCACTGAGGCTATGTCCAACCGGATTCTCTTATCCGCACAGAACCGAGCAAACTCTCCCACAGCAAAGTTTGTGCCATTATCCGAGATAATGCTATGGGGGTAACCATAGCACAAAATGATGTCCTTCAAAAAGGTCACAGCTGTGTGCCATCACACTTCCGGATTGGCTTCACCTCAATCCACTTGGTGAACTTGTACACCATTACCAGCATATGAGTCATGTTACCTCGGGCTGGCCTGAATTCTCCCACCATATCCAGACACCATACTGCAAAGGGCCAAGTGATTGGAATAGTCTTGAGTGCCGAGGCTGGCAAGTGGATCTTTTTAGCAAACCTCTGACATCCCTCACAATTTCTGACGATATCTTCTGCCTGGTTCAAAGCACTGGGCCAATAAAACCCATGCCGGAATACTTTAGCCACCAAAGCTCTTGATGAGGCGTGATGACCACACTCTCCCTGATGAATTTCCAAGAGCATCTCCTGCCCTTCCTGCGGCTCGACACAGCGCTGCAGTACCTCGGTCACACTCTCTTGTATAACTCCTGGTTGATGATGGTGTAGGCCTTGGATCTTCTTTGCACTTGCCTAGCTTCAACTTCATTACTTGGCAAACTCCCATCCATCATGAATGCCATTATTGGTTGTGCCCACTCCGGCACAGGATGTACAGGAAATACCGGATTATCTATCTCCATCAGATCAACCGACATTGCTTCTTCCCAGACAGAATAACCAGTCCCCGGATTCTGCCAAGCAGTCCCCGGGTTCTCCCAAATGCATCCGACATCTATGTCCATGGGAACATCACTAGATTCCGGTTTCGCCGGGATAAAAATTGACTCAGATTCCGGCGATGGTTTGATTGATGGCTTCCTTAGATGCTCCAAGGCTATGCCGGGTGGAATTGGATCCCGGGATGAACCTAGCTTGGACAATACATCGGCGGCGTCATTTTCAGCCCAAGGTATATGCGTGAGACCGATACAACGCCATGTTGGTGTCTAAAGCATCCCAATTTCCCGAGACTTGCTGCACCACCAAATCCGAGTCTCCGAAACATTCTATCCGGCGAATACCAATCTCTTTGGCCACATTTAGCCCATGAACAGTGCCTCATACTCGGCCACATTGTTAGATGCCGCAAAATGAATCTGCAACACATATCTCAACTGATCATGCTTTGGCGAGGTAAGGACTACCCCGGCACCTAAACCAATTTTTGTCCTTGAACCATCAAAATGCATTCTCCAATAATTGGGGTCAGGCCGTGGTGGCTCATATTGCATTTCAGCCCAATCCACCAGGAAATCCGGCAGTGCCTGAGATTTAATGGCATCTCTTCTTTCATAGTGAGGAGTGTAAGGGGACACCTCGATAGCCCACTTGGCTATCGGCCAGTTGCATCTTTACACCCAATGATCTCCGAGATAGGAGCCTCACACACCACAGTGATTGAATGCTCTTGGAAGTAATGTTTCAACTTCTTAGCAGCCAGATAGACACCATATGTCATTTTCTAGTAGTGCGGATAGTTCTGCTTGGATAACGAGATCACCTCGCTGAGGTAATACACTGGCCTCTGCACAGTTTTGCCATCTTCTTCTCTCCACTACCAATACGACACTCACAACCCGGTTTGTGGCTGCAATGTAGAGCAACATCGGCTCTTTGGGTAATGGTGAAGCCAGTATCGGCGCAGTTGCCAACATCTTTTTTAACTCGTGAACGCCGCATCTGCTTGCGGGGGCCACACGAATGGGTTGTTTTCTTCATGAGTTGATACAAAGGCAATGCCTTTTCTCCCCAACCTGCTAACAAACCGACTTAAAGATGCCAAACACCAGTGAATTTCTGCACGTCTTTGAGACATGTCGGTAACCTCATGCTTTCAATAGCACGGATTTTTGTCGGGTTTACCTCGATACCTCGGCTGGACACGAGGAAACCGAGTAATTTGCCTGCCGGCACACCGAAGGTACATTTGTCCGGGTTAAGTTTTATCCGGAATTTCCTCAGATTCTCAAATGTTTCTCGGAGATCATCAATCAGAGTGGATTTCTCCTTAGACTTGATGACAATGTCATCGACATACACCTGCACATTTTTCCTATTTGATCATGCAAGCATTTTTGCATACATCTCTGGTAAGTGGCACCAGCATTTCTCAAACCAAAGGTCATGACACGATAGCAATAAGCCCCATACGGGGTGATAAAAGCAGTTTTCATTTGATCAGCAGGTTCAGTGGTATCTGGTGAAAACCAGAATACGCATCTACAAAGGATAACAGCTCACACCCGGCTGTGGAATCGATCACTTGATCAATCCGAGGCAGCGGGAATGGATCCTTAGGACATGCCTTGTTCAAGTTTGTGTAATCAATACACATACGCCACACAATGGCCACGTTCGGGTCATCTTTTTTCTTTTCCACCAGGACCGGGTTAGACAACCAGTCCGGGTGCAGCACTTCCATGATGAACCAGATGCAAGTAATCTGGCCAGTTCATCACCTATCACCTTTCTCCTTCATCCGAGAGACGCCGCATAGGTTGCTTCACCGGCTTCATATCCGGTCTGACGAACAAAGAGTGCTCAGCCAACTCCCTCGGAACACCTGGCAGGTCCTGATTTGACCATGCAAAGATATCCCGATTTCTCAGTTAACCCGGTACCAATGATGACGTTGTGGTCCGGCATGCCGGGTCAACATTGATCTTCTTGGTCTCCTTTGGTACCTCGAAAGTTGCATTCTGCTCCGGGTTAGCCATACCCGGCATCCGAGTTGTGCTGACTGAGCCAATGCCACCACTTCATGGATCTTCTTCTTCTCTGCAGCGATAATCAGTGACTCGGCTAAGCACGATCCAGCCGAGGCACACTCCAGTGCACGCTTGTAATCACCCGAGATAGTGATGATGCCATTAGGACCCGGCATTTTCATCTTGAGGTAACCCACATGGTGGATATCATGAACTTGGACATGCAGGCCTACCGAGTAAAGCATGGTATGGACTTTCGAGGTCCACTACTCAAACTGATGCTCTCAGTTCGGCAGTTCTCCTTGGTGCCAAACAACACATCAACCCAAATTTTGCCCATAGGTGCACATGAACACCTGGCACTATGCCATGAAAGGTGGTAGAACTCGGCTGCAGCATATTTGCCGAGATACCCATCTTCACCATGGTGTCTCGGTACATGATATTGATAGCACTCCCATTATCAATGAGAACTCGGGTGAACCGAAACTTGATGGTGGGTCCAAAGAATGTGGATCCACTACCAATGCATAACCTCCCGGAGTTGGCATAACTCGGGGATGATCCCTTCTGCTCCAAACGATCTCTTGCTCGGACCAGTGCAAATACTTCGGCACTGCCGGCATAACTGCGTTCACCTCCAGTGCACGCCGATGCAAGCTTTCTTGTCAGTTGGCTCGGTCACAAAGACCACATAGCTCTGATGAGCTTCTCTGTAATCTCCCTGGGATACTCTCCCTGCCTGCTGGGACCAGTTGTTGTTGTTCCCTCCGACATTCACCTGATTCACAGGTTTCGGATCTGCTTGCCTCGGAACTGGTGGATTTACCGGGATAGCATTTGCCCGGTAAGTGGCAAGTTTTGCCTCGGCGGAATTCTCTGAGGTGCCCCGCTTGATTTCCTCGGCTCTGGCTCCTTCTCCCTTGTGCGCTGATACCAGCTGCACTGCCGAGTTGTATGGTTTGCTGGCTTGCGAATGTCTTGGGTGTGGAAACTGCAAGGCCCATCCAACATAGCCTCAAGTGAGGACTGCCTCTGGTCAATCCACGGCTTCCTTCCTTCTTGATTCTGGCCCCATGCTGGGCCATTGAACTTTGGACGCTGGCTGTTACCGGCATCTGGCTGGTCTTGGTTCACTGCTGCAACCTGGTTTGAACCATACCGGTAATCCGGCTCTCTCCTCTTGTTTCCGAAGTCCGGTGATCGTTCTGCCTGACTGGCCCGGGTCTGTATTCATCGGGTATCTTCTATTCGGTTCCACCGGGTTCAGCAAGGGCTGCATCGGATCTCCCAGTGCATAGCTATCCGATCCGGATTGTCTCGGCCAGGGTGGCCGGCATTTCCCTCTGCAACTTCTGCCAGAGCATGGAGCCGTGTCGGCATCCCTGGGCAAACCAAGATATGGCCTGTGCCTCTACAACTCCTTCACAGGAATTGCGAATAGTACTCCACCGGGTTAAGTAATCCCGGTCAGTTTCATTATCCCTCTGCTTGCACATCGCAAGTTGCTGAGGGCAATTCGGTCTCTTGTACGTGCTGGAGAAGTTGCTAACAAATGCCTCTTCAAAGTCTAGCCAGCAATCAACACTGCCCTCTCGCAGGTTGTTTAGCCAGATCCGGGCTGGTCCTTCCAGCATCTGTGGGATGTATCTCACTGCCCATCGGCGGTTCCCCCAGCAATGTGCACTGCCGACACATAATCTGTCAGCCAGTCCTCTCGCTTGGTGCTGCCGTCATATGTTTTTGCACCTCGGTTCAACTGAAAGTGCCGCACCGGTGGTTTCCTCATTATCCGAGGTCCAAAGCATGCAGGGCCAGGTGGACCCTGCTCTTCTAGCATTTCCGACGTATAGATCTGGTCCAGCTTGTAGCGTGCATCGTTTGGTGACAACTGGCGAGGTCCCAACCGGGATCCCAGTGCACCGTCATATCTCGGATACCCGGCTTTCTCCATAGCCGAGTAACCATCATCATAACGATTGGCCATCTGATCAACACCTTGCGGCTGCTGAACATACTCGATGTTCTCCTGCTCCCGCGCGGGATTTCGTGGCGGATACCGAGGTGGGCAACCTCGGCCAGCCGAGTTAACATTTCCGACATTTCCGACATTGGATTACCCGGACCGGGATTGCTTTTACCCCGGCCAGCACTACCTCGACCAACTAACTGTTTTCCGGCATATACCGGGTCATATGTCTGCATTTGCTTGTTCTTACTGGAGTTTACACTCCGGTCCCGCTCTCCACCGACATGCGGTGATGAAGCTTGCCCCCTAGATTTCTCCCCGGCTGCTCCAGCCGAGTGAACAATCTGAGATCCTCCTACAGCTGTATTAGCCTTACGAAAGGCCTCATTTTGCCGGGTTGCCACAGCTACCAATTCGTTAACTCTGTCTTGCTGCCTACAGAGAGCTTCTCCGGATAAGCCAGACAACTCGGCTCTTGCTGCCTCGGCAGCTCTAAGAGTCTTAGCTGGGGAACTATACTTCGGCTTTTCAATCGACAAGTTACTAGGAGTCTTGCTGGAGCTAGATCTACCATCTCTAGCAATCTCGGCATTAAGGTTTTTACCCCTCTTACGCACATCCTCTACTCGGCTAGGGCAGGTAGCTACCGGGGTTAAACCATGAGCTTGGTTATACTCACGGAGAGTTATCCCGAACTCTCTCCTCACCTCGGCCATTTCCAAAGCCTCCTGATGCAAGCTCTGACGCCGTGCCTCCAACTCTGCCTCTACTTGGGCAGCATCTGTACCAGCAGCTACCGGCACAGCCAGCTTTTCGATTATCTCCTCGAGATGACCCGCCCTAACCGGAACATCGGATGTACCGGCCTGATCCCGGAGGTTCTCCCTCCTCTCCAGCGGCACTTTCGCCGACCTGGTGGCCTTGGGGGCAGGATTACCGGCATCTTCTTTGCCGGGTTCTCCTCTACCAGCACCACCCAAAGTGCCGGTCATCATGACCTCTGCGCAGCTCCCGGGGCGAGCGCTACGCCGGCCGTGAGCCGCACAGATAGCAGGAGGATCCTCCGCCACAAGCACCTGCTCGGGGTACTTGCAGACAACCTCGGTGGCGACGTAGGTCACGAAGGTGCCGAAGCTGATGAGGCAGCCGTTCGTTGGGAACGGCCTGCTGCCGAAGCATCCCGCGTTGTCGCTGATGAAGTTCAGCGCGCCGAGCTTGCAGACGAGCCCGCAAACGACGCGCTCGCCGGAGTCGATGATGGAGCCCGTCCTGAATATCACACCAGCCAGCGCCGCTGCCGGCCCCACGGTGGGCGCCAACTGTCATGGTGGTATCACGGCAGATGCCATAGGATGGCTAAAGTGTGGGGCCGATGGACGTTGGTGGATCCGAGGGAGGGCTAGTGCGCTAAGAAGCACACACAAAGAACACACAAGCACACCAAGATCTACCCAGATTCGGGGCCCTCGTGAGGAGGTAAAACCCCTACTCCTGCCTGTCTCTCTCTGTATATATCTCGATATTACAAATACAAGCTTGCTCCTTGAGCTGTATGATCTCAACAATGGTGAAAAGCACAAGTAAGGAGATGGAGCTACGGGTGGGAAAATATCATTGGGCACCGTCTTCCCTCCCTCTCTGGCCGTCCCTCACGCAGGAGGGGTGAAGCCCTATATAAAGGCCCAACCGAGTTACCGATGTACCCCTGGGCGCACTGTAGCCACGCCAAGGATATGTCATGATGGCACTCCTGCCAGAGACAAGACGCGGCGCGCCCATCCTGCACACCTAGAATGTACCCTCTGTTAGAGACCAGACATGGCACGCCCATGTATGTCTCGTAGCCTGCAGGTCTGTCCTTGGTCAGCCTACGGGAGACCGGTCACCTCGCCCCTCCTGCACGCGCCCGTGTCAGGCGCCTCCATGCCAGACGCTCCCGTGTCTGACGGGAGGTGACAGGAGCATTGACCTCTGTCCGACACCAGGATAACCCGGCTTGGGCATGCCGGATTCCTCCTCCCGAATGATCTTCCCTGCACACAAGGAAACACACAAGTTACCAACATACAAAGGTCGGTCAGCATAACCCGGTTGGCATATGTCGGTTAGGATGACTCGGCCAACATAACCCGGCCTTCGTGACCCGGTTGCCATAAGCCGGCATTTAGTGACACCAGGCCTCGGTCCCTCCGGGACTTGGTTGACCCGGTTTGACCTTGACCCGGTCCAGTCTTCAGAGCTCTTTATACCACAACTTTACCCTACCCGGGGTAGCCCCCCGACAATGAAGCGGTCGGTTCCTGGCACCGCAAGCTCGGCCCGGAGTGACTTCACCTGGCTGGCGCAGTGGTTGCTGAGGTACGCCTTGGCCCAATCGTAGACCATCCCGAATCCCATGCGGCCGCCGCCGTCGTGCTCGCTGATGGTGATGGTGAGCCAGGGATCCAGGAAGCCCATGAGCCATCGCGCGTGCCGCCACCGCATGAGGCGGCCGATGTAGTACTTGAATAGGCTGCGGGGGAGAAACGGGCGAACCATGCTCCATACGAACATCAGACTGGCCAGCGCCGACCCTAGTCCGGCCAACCGCTGGAGCACCCCATCCGGCGGAGGCGGCGCGCTGAATCGGCGAGCCGTGTGCATACTCGTGGTTGGTGCGGCGGGCGCGGCGGCGTGGTTTATGTCCGGCTGGGGTGGGGGTTTTCCTTGACGTGCGGCGTGGGTTTTGTAGAAAAGAAAGATATTTCCCACCGCCATGACTGTATATAGTATGTTCCATGTAAGTATTACTGATTTGTTTCTATGTACATCACCTTGAAGGCTAGAACGGCCACCAAGGTTGGATAGGCATAAGAGGCGGCTGGCGACGGATGTTGGAGGAAAGAGCAACCTGACTCACCTGCCCTGCCTCTCATTTGGCGCTACGGCTCTTTCTGGAGGACTCTTTTATTTTTGTTTCGGAATTTCTATGTTTAGAACACGCGGCGGACTCCCCTAGACCGTCCAATTTCTGGTCCCATCCCTCGATCACCACACCGCACGCACGCAATCCCGGCTCCCCATCGCACGATGCCCCCTACTCGCCGCCAGGGGAGGCCTCGACCGCGCGCGAGCTCCTCCTTCCTCGGGCGCGCGGCCGGCCACACACGCCGCCGCTCCTCCTCGTCTCGTCGCCTGCGAGTTCGCCGGCGGGATCTATCCTCTCGCCGTGGCCAGCTCCCCTCCGTCCCAAGCAGCCGCAGCCTCACGGCTCCCCTCCACCTCACCTCTTCTTCCTGCCTCCTACTCCGGCGAGCAGTCGTCGGTCAGCACCTCCTCTGGCCCCGCTCCCTCGCAGCTTGCCCGCCATAGATGCCGCAGGCCTCGGCTCTTCTGCTCTGACCCGAGCTCCGACCGTTGATGACTGTATCAAACATCTCCAACTCAGCCTCCATCGCCGCCCAGGTCGTGGTGTTGCTGGCCGGCAAGAACCACCTTCGGCAGCCCCTATCAGCTCCTGCTGCTCCTCTAGGTTGTCCAGCCTTTCCCTGCGTTCCACGCCGCGCCGGCGCACCCCTCCACCCGCGTGTTGCAGCCCTGAGCCCTCCCTGACAGCTCCTTGTGCCCAGCACGTGCATGTCTGCAGTCTGCTGTTCTCTATCACTCTATGCGCTTGCTTGCCGTCCTGGCTGTGCTGTGATGATCAATTCTTGTGCTAATGAATGGCCCACCTCCGTTGAAGGGAATGTATAGATGGATTCAATGTGGACTCGGCTGTTACCAGAGCAAGGAATAAAGGAGGAGTCGGAGCAGTTTGCAGGGACGAGAATGGCTGCTAGTTCACATGTTTGGGACCTGCTACAACGTATACTTAAGCTCTCGGATGCAATTAAGCAATAAACTTGGCAACTGGTTGTAAGGTGCGTATGCGATTTCTGATTGTTTGCAGGTGGTGAACATCATCAAAGATAAGCCCAAATGGTATGTCCTAAAGGAAAAGAAACTGAAAGCCTCTTTTGCGGCAGGTGACTCGTCATGAAAGCAGAAATGTGAGTACTGAAACTCACAAGTGAGCAAGTATGCTTTTGTACACATTTTTAGGCAATATCTAATAAACCCGGCTGTCTACATAATAATTACCAACCCAGTATTTATGCACTTACCTTGTGTTCATGATGTGACTATCCACCACGAAATTGATTTAGTTACCCTCTTCTTTCGGTAATAATTACCCACCCAAGATTCATAAAGTTATCCATGTGTTCGGGATAGAGTTATCCACCACGAAATCGATGAAGTTGCCTTACTTTATCGGTAATAGTTACCCACCCGACACTGATGGAGTTACCCACCATGTACTGATAAAGTTATCCATATGTTCATGATGCAGTTATCCACCGTAAAATCGATATTGTTACCCTTGTCTCTTGGTAATAGTTACCCACCACATATTTATGGAGTTACCCACCCAGTACCGATAATCATGATTACTGATACTCATGATGCACTTATCCACCACAAAATCGATATAGTTACTCTACTACCTCGATAACAGTTACCCACACAATACTAACAAGGTTACTCATGTGTTCATGATGCTGCTATCCACCACACAATTGATGTGTATCATACTGTGTCGGTAATAGTTACCCACCCAATACTAGTGCAGTTACCCACCAGTTATCGTGATTTGTAAGGCGGTAAAGCGTCCAAAGGCGGACGGGGGGCGTCTTAGCGCCTAAGCGTCACCAGCGGACGCTTTAGGAGCCTAAGGCCTAAGTCGGTCTTTTCTTAGGCGTAGGAGGGCGGCTTAGCGCCTAAGCGTCGCCTTTAGAGATACCTTAAAAAAATAGAAGTTATCTATGTGCTCATGATGTATTTACCATCCCAAAGCGGTAAATCACTTATGAAACTAGATGGTAACTTCAAAACTCAAAAAAGTCGAAAAAACCAAAATCGGGTATTAGTTTGAATCCGAAAACTAATTACTAATATGATGGGTAACTTACACCCTACGGTCTGGATAACTCACGTGTTACTCGTGGGTAACTTTTAGGTCAAAAAAAGTTGTCGGAACATATTAATATGTGATCTAGTTTCGAAGATCTCATCGCGACTAGTTCAACGGTGAAAACGGATGTTAAATCGGATGAACGATTTAAGCTACAAAACTTTTTAAATTTTTGGAATTCACATTTAATGCGGATGACATCGCCAGTTTTGTTTGTTTATTGTTTATAAGAAGTAGTCGCATGCATGTGGGTGAGAGCAAACCGTGCATGCGAAATGTGTGTGGTTTTTTCCTAGTGTTCTACAATTAAGGTTAACTATAGAACGTTCTAAACCTTGTCGCGTCGATTTTTGTAAAGATACCCACGTGATTCAGCGTCTCTTTCGGCAACGTGCAAACGTCCCGTCGACCGCATGCGCGCATAACGAATCCACGCGGCCAGGACTAATTTTCCAGCGTGGGAGCAATTAGATCGGTCGATCACTTCCTATCATATTATTTATGCACACTTCAATGCCATAGGATTTCGTATGCACCAAAATTTGTTTGATTCCACCGAGGAAATTATAAAAATAGGTTGGAGTGAATGTTCGACTGATTTGTTTCCATGTACATCACCTTGAAGGCTAGAACGGCCACCAAGGTTGGATCTTTACTATATTACTAATAAACAAGCACGTGCACGCAGGTCTCTAAAATATAATCCTATTTATAGTTTAGTGAGTTTTTTTTTGTTACCAGAGCAATATATGTCATGATTAAACCTTATAAGAATGTGCGAACAACATATAATCCACACATGTTGCATCACTGACATGGAAGTGACTTACTCCAATGAGGCGACATCATCAACCATGTTGATGAATAAGCACAATTCATCTATTAAGTCGTTATTTGTTGGTTTGACAAAGGGTGATAGAACCGATGATTCCGATAGATCCTCATCTTCTGATGATTCCATCAAGTCGGAATTTGTTGGACAGATAGATGGTGAAATGACCAATGATTACGAGAAGAGCTCAAGTTTAGGTGATGAGTTTGATTTTTTCAATTTGTTAGGTGGTCTATCCAGGACCACACAATTCTCGGGGTCAATGTTGGTTTTGTCATCTTTGACAGGCCTATTTCTTAGATCATCATCGTTCCATTCCGAGTCAAATAAAATGATAGCTAATTTTTCCTAAAATTTGTCATATGAATCTAAAATAAAGTAGCAATCATAGTTAGTTTTGAGATAATGATAAAACACATAATAAATATCATGATACAAAGCAAAAATATATACCTGTTTAGGAGTGTCGGACAAAATATCTCTCGTGAAGTACTCCATAAAATTTTGACATCCAAAGACCACATGATGACCTTCATGATTACAATGATTTATGATACAAATTTTAATATACTAATATACTAAATAAAAAACTATGCGAGAAATCTTAATACAAAAAAATCTTGCGTGTGCAGGGAGAGAGACTTTGCTAAAATCAGTGATACAAGCCATTCCTGTACATAGCATGAGCTGTTTTAAATTGACCAAGAATTTTTTTTTTGACAGAGATACCGTAGGGAAAAATCCCTACGGTGTAGATTTTATATTAATAAGCAAAGAAAAACCAGAGGTTTTTCAAACCAAGTCTCTTACAAATCTCTGCCAAAAATTCAATGGGGCTAGAAACCCAAAACTCTAAGAGAAAAAGAAATCATCTAGGTAAAAGTATATAGGATCCAATCAAGAAGAGGTTGCACTTGAGACGGCCGAACACGAAATTGATGAAGCAAGACATCATTCTGGAAGAGGACTTTCCATCTCGCAAGCGAAGGCGTCTGATTTTTAAAAATCCAGTCATTTCTACTCTTCCAAATATTCCATAGAGCACACACCAAAATCTCCATTGAGCAAGGTCTAGGGAAAAGACTTTGGGCAAGTGCAGAACGCTGAGAAATAGGCAGAGAAGAATCCCAGTGAGCACAAATAATATCCCAGTAGCTAACAGCAAAAGAGCATTCAAAGAACAGATGATCGCGTGTCTCTAGTAGCCTCGAATCACAGAGAACACATTGATTTCCAGAATTAATATGCCAATGTTTCCTTAACATGAGGTCTTTAGTGTTCAACCTATCCTTTTGCAACAACCATGCAAAGACACGGAGCTTAGGCAAACATTTCGATTTCCAAATGGCGTTTAAAGACTGATCTTGAGGAAGATGAGAAAAAAATGAATTTATAGTATTTGGCCGAGGAGAACAAAGAGCTGCCCCACGGAAACACTTTAGAATCCGTATCCTCCGAGCTAAAGTCATGTGTATCCAGAATAGAAGAGACCTACTCGAGTTTCTCAAAAGCCTGCAACGAGAGAAGCAAAGCAAACGAGGCAGTCCGATCGTCAGCCAGTCCAAAGTGAGCGACAGACACATCCTCGTTGAGAACAAAAGAGTATAGTCTGGGGTATTTATCACAGAGGAGCTCACTTCCATGCCAGAAGTCTTTTCAAAAGAGGGTGGTCTGCCCATTTCCAATACTTGAAGTAGTGAAGCTACGATAAATATTGACTAATTTGAATATATATTTCCACCAAAAAGAACCTCTGGTAGATTGGACTTGGGGAGGTATGTGAGGATCATATAGCGACCAAACAAGCGAAACCCATGGCACATCAGCTTGGCAGAAAAATTTGTGCAAATGTTTGATCAGCAAGCCATTGTTTTGTACTTCTAAATTTAGGATTCCAAGACCCCCATATTTCTTGGGCCGGCAAACCATGTTCCAGGCTGCGAGAGAGTGAACTGAATTAGAATCCTCATCCTTTCCCCATAGACCATGACGTCTAACCCGGTCGAAGAGCTTTAGGATTGCTTTTGGCATCTTGATCATACATAGAAAGTGCATGAGCAACGCAGAAAGGATCGAGTTAACATAAGTGAGCCTGCCACCATAGTCCAAAAAGCGTGTGCTGGCATTTAGACACCGCATTTAGACACCGCTCCATCTGAGCCTGCGGCCCTCGGTTCAAGACCTTTCCCCATAGACCATGACGTCTAACCCGGTCGAAGAGCTTTAGGATTGCTTTTGGCATCTTGATCATACATAGAAAGTGCATGAGCAACGCAGAAAGGATCGAGTTAACATAAGTGAGCCTGCCACCATAGTCCAAAAAGCGTGTGCTGGCATTTAGACACCGCTCCATCTGATCTGCCAAAGGCACAAGGTCTTGAACCGAGGGCCGCGATGATCCCAACGGCAGACCAAGGTATGTGAACGGTAAAGAGCTCATAGCACAGCCAAATGTGACAGCAAGCGAAGCAAGAAGCTCAGTAGAAACATTGACAGGCATGAGACAAGATTTGTCATAGTTAACTCTGAGACCCGTGACAGCTGAAAACACTTGTAGCAGTTCATTCAACGCAACTAGCTATGCTGGGCAGGCTTTAAGGATCAACAATGTGTCATCTGTGTACTGAGCAATAGGAAAATCAGTATGTGGAATCGGTAATGGAGGGGAGAGAATCCCATCAGAAGCTAGTCGGTTAACCATACTCTGAAGAAGATCCGCGCCAGCAACAAAGAGGATCAGGGAAAAAGGGTCCCCTTGTCGAACACCTCGACGCCATGGGAACTTTTTGCCTGCTACACCATTAAGTAACACAGAAGAGGTGCCCGAGGTGAAAATGAGGCGGACCCAGGAGAGCCATCTATCATCAAACCCCCAACATTCCAAGATTTGGATGATCGCCGAGTGTTCAATTGTATCAAACGCTTTGGCGAAGTCTAATTTGAGAATCACCACCTCTTGTCGAGACTGTTTGCATTGATGAATATACTCATAAGCCCATGCTACATAGTCCTGTATCGTCCTTGTCTTGAGAAACCCATATTGGTTGACATGAACCAGCTCTAGAATATTGGATTGTAAGCGGTTGGCTAAGAGTTTTGTCAGAAGTTTGAGGCTGGAATTAAGCAGGGATATAGGGCGAAAATCTTTAGGTCCTCTTGGCGACTGCACTTTGGGTATATTCAGCACGCGCTACCATAGAGATATGATTTTTCCGATATCGAATGGTTGCCATTGAGTGGAAATTTTTCGTGTTTTCACTGCCAAACTTGGCCCATCTAGCAGTACATCTTTTTTTCCAGTACATCTGTTTACAATCAAGGAGGTGCTGCAATTTTTGTTTTACAATATTTCGAAAGTTCCAAATCATCATGCCAGAGGATGGTGTCATTGCATTTTTCAATCACATGCGAGAGGACAGAGATGCTAGTACACCAGTTTTTTAGCCCTTTTCTAAGCAACTTGAATTTGGCCAAGAGACAATGGGCATTATCACCAGGGCAGTGTATGTCCCAAATGCGTTGGACAACATCAAGAAATCCTGGCATTTTAATCCAATGATCCTCAACGCGAAAGATCGATGCCTTAGGAATATTAGTGCCAATGGAGACCACGCAGGGGGTTGTTGGATTTATGCCCAAAACGCAATGTATTTATACATCCGATTCAATAATTATGATTTGTATTCTCTATGCTATAACTGAAGTGGTTTCTGAATACGTGATTCAGAGGAAAGCTCACTCGCTCGTGTAGGGAATATGAACATGTAAAATACACCCTAGTTCTGTTATGGACTAATTTGTTGATTGCTTGATGACACTGCTTTCCTAGTCAAGGACATTGTTTATGTCAGCATCAATGAGTGGCATATTGTTGGATAATGATATGGCCGGGTAGACCCAAGTTTTGGTATGCTAAGATATTCCGTTAAAATGTCTTTTTGTCCTTAGCTTTATCACAGTATGGTTATTATATAACTTGTCCTGCAACCATGAAGTTATTAGGGTTATGCATACTGGAAGAGTTACTTTGGTACTGTCAACACTATGGCCGTAACTGGGTAGTAAAACGGCAGTCACTGGGTGATTCCAAGGTGTGTGTGTATCCTAATGTTCTGAGATGGGAAATTACTCCCCGGTGATTAGAGAGATACGCCCTGGGCCCTCTCGGTATTAAAAGGTATCGAATATGTTCTGCAGACAATGCATGGTGAAGTTACACCGTGTGGGATATCATAATACAAAAACGAGTAAAGGGAACTTGCCGGTTAACGAGATAGACAAAGATGTAATGAATCAATGATTGATACATGGTAACATCCACGGATCTATATCTCGGGCGAAGTTTTGGTATCACGAGTAATGGGAATGATATATTAAATAACCAACAGGTTCAACAAAGTGTCTTCGCATAACAGTAGCAGTTATTCAGATCGTCCCGGGATCTTACCCTGGCCGGTGATTGGATGGGAACATCCAATTATAGCTACACGTTATCGAACCTGTAGGGTGGACACGCTTAAACTAGGATTGGTTAGTTGTGTATTTTGGTTGGTCTGGAACATGGAGAGAGTATCACCGGAATAGTATCTGCGTGACGGATATGAATATATCGGAGAGATAACATTGTGATAGAAGTTTCTATCATGGTCGGATTTATTCCGAGGGTTTATATATGAAGGAAATATTTTTCTGGAATATTTTGTCAAGCGGACACTGGGTGTACCGGATCATATAAAAGTGTTTTATATGATAGGTAATTTATTCAGTGAAATATTCTGTAAAAGGAAATATTCAAATAAGAATTAATTAGACAAAATATTATTTAATTAAATATTCATTTATTTAATTGATAAATAATTATTGGAAAAAAATTATAAAGAAAATTGGAGCCCACCATGGGGGCTACCAAGATGGGCCCTAGGGGCCCACCAAGGTAGCCGCACCACCAACGGGTGGTGGTGGGCCAGGGCATTGAAAGGGGAGGCTCCCACCAGCCGAAACCCTAATGGGCCATCGGCCCATGGGGGGAGGCGGCGACGGTAGCCAAGGGTGGCCGGCCTAGGTGGGCCCCACCTGCCTAGGTCGGTGCGGCCTAGGGCGGGCCCCACCCGCCGGCGGTGGTGGTAGAGGTGGTGGGGGGAGGGGAGTTGATGTCCCACTCCAACTCCTCCTCCCAAACCGAATTGGGCTGGGGGACTTTCCCCATGCCCAAGTTGACTTGGACAAGGAGAAAGCTTTCCCGTTCCCCAAGTCCCTCCACCCCTTGGGCCTCCTATATAAACCCCACCCCCTCCTATTTGGAGGACACACAAGACACACAATTGACTCTCAAGTTTAGATCCCTTCTAGTTGGATTAGAGGAACCTCTGATTAGAGGCAACCTATCCGAATAGATTAGATCTAATCTCTCACTCTCTCTTTCTCATGTGTTGATATCTCCACCTTCATATACGCCAGTAGTGCTTCAAGCTTGGACAGCGAAGCCCTGCTGAACCTTTCCCGGCGTACGCGTGCATGCTCTCGGAGGGGTGATCCGTCGATCCCGACGATTGACCCTCACTCTGTTGGATCAAGGTGACAAGGCGAGGAGGAGAAGGTGCCAGAATCTCTCTACCAGGCTTGGTTGAGGGAGACGGCGACATGCTACATCAACTACGTCATCAACACTTCTCCGCAACTTCAGTGTTGGTAACGTATTCAATCTAGATCTTTGGATCTTTGTATTCGCATGTATCTTCATAGTAGATCTTGGCAGTTGTTGCGTAGCTATACGGAAATTTTTAATTTAACATACACGCAACCCAATAGGGGTGTGATAAGAAGTGGGGCGAGCAAGAGGCCGCATCGTAGTGTTAGGATACTAGAGTGTCCATGCTGGCGAGGTAAAGAACCAGTCAAGCTGTACCAACAGGGGATCGGCTTGCATATTGCTCCACGTATAGCTATGCCCTTTGATCGGTAGTTCTACTAAGCCTAGGTAGGAGATCACCTCGTTGAATGTAGCAATATCCTGCAGGGTAGCACCAGGCCTATTGCGGCTATCAGAATAGCGATAAATATTAAAGTCGCAAATAATAAGCCAAAGGGCATCT
Source organism: Poa pratensis (assembly GCA_947311845.1). NCBI lineage: Eukaryota > Viridiplantae > Streptophyta > Magnoliopsida > Poales > Poaceae > Poa > Poa pratensis. The sequence goes on from CAMZMU010000046.1 coordinate 6,059,234, forward strand.
TGCGAGATGTCAAGGTGAAACTATCCGCAAAAAAATTAAAGTCGTCAAGAAAGTCTGCAAGAGTTTCTCTTCCAACATGGCTAAATTTTGGTGGAGTAGCAATATTGATAAGAAATGACTTCATTGGATTTCTTGGAAGAAGCTATCCACACCAAAAATTCGTGGAGGTATGGGTTTCCATGATTTGGAACTTTTTAATATTGCTCTCTTAACCAAACATGGATGGAGATTTATGGAAAACCCAGGCTATCTATGCTATAGAGTTATGAAAACTCGCTACTTCCCGGATTGTCATTTCATGCAAGCAAGGGTGCCGCAAGCAGCCTCTGCTATTTGGCGTGCGGTTATTGCTGGTCGGGACGCTCTGAAGATGGGTTTGTATAAGACAGTGGGCGATGGTAGCAACATATCGGTTTGGCATGACAAGTGGATTCCCTCAACTACATCTATGTCACTGATGTTTGTTCCTGTCTTCGGCCCTGAGGATACTCCGATAAATACTGTGAATGATCTGATTGATGAGGAGATTTAGGCATGGCGTACAGATTTGGTGCGTGCCACTTTTTCCAGACGTGATGCTGATGCTATCCTGAATATACCGCTGTGGCATGGTGGTGGAGATGATTCTTTCGCCTGGGCACACGAAGCCTCTGGGATCTACTCTGCTAAATCTGCGTACCGCTCTCTAACGAACCATAAGGAGATGTCTTCTCCTGAAGAAGGGACGGCTACAAGTACCTCAACGACTAAAGAACAGATGTGGAACTCGCTATGGAAGCTCAATGTGGTTCCGAAGGTGAGAATTTTTGGTGGCGTGTCCTTAGGGGCATTCTACCGGATGAAGCAACACTCAAACGTCGACATATTAAACCTATCAGTTTATGTCGAGTTTGTCTTGCCGGGGAGGAAAGCATAAAAGGTACTATTTCTCCAGGAGGAAACCTATCAGTCTATCATTTTTTGGTGGCGCGCTAGGCATATGCTTACGAGGAACGCATGTTTCGATCGTTTCTCCAGGAGCAAGCTCATGCATTCGCACCAGATTTTGTTTTTAGTTGTGGGCCGAGCAGCATATCTATGCACTCGTAACTCTCTTGGGTGGGGACCTACCGCTACTCACCGCTCTCGCGTTTTGAGAGTCATCTCAGACTCTCCTTCCTCCTCGCCGGCTCGCTCCCCGATCCTCTCCGGCGGCGCTGCCGCTCGACGTGGACGTGGATGCGCAGCTCGGTTTGTACATAGTAGATGTAGGTTCCATTTAGCCTTTGTGCTAGGGTTTGCCTATATGGCATCTTTCTTCCTCCTCGGCTGGACGCCGGCGACTCGCAGCGGCGCCGGATCCAGTCCTCTTCTCTTCTGCTGGTCCGATCCATGGAGGATTTCTTGCAGGATTGAAGATGGACAGAGCCGATTCAATAAGATCGCTCGCCGTATCACCTGCTCTGCAGATCGAGGGATGAAGTGGTGCTGTCTTCCTCTGGCCGGCCGTGGCAGCGAGGAGGGGAAAAGGTGCTGTTGTTCTTCCTCTAAATCGGCGGAGAGGCTTTTTGCTGGATCTGGTGCTAGATGCGGATTCTCCTTTGCGGTGTTCATGGCGAGCGCCGACGTTGGCCTTTGCTGGCTATTCCGGGTCGACATCCTGCTCAAGTTGGGGTGTGCCCCCCGCCGATTCTCCTTCTTCGACGCCAAGGTCTCGCTGCGTGCGGCGAGCGGCACATGCGGCGACATCAACGGGACTCTGGTTCCCAATCGTCTTGGGCAGGTGACTCATCGGCCAATCTACTTCTCTTCGTTCTCCACTCCGGCGGTGCAGCGACGAGGACATGGATGGCGGCGGATCTTGATCTGCAGGAGCTCCCAGGGTTGCGTGCGTCTTTTTCTTTTTTCTCAGGGTAGTTTCTGTAAAAGGGGTCTGGTATTACCGATGTATTTCTTGTTTTATTAATCAAGATACAGTTCTCAAAAAAAACTCTCTTGGGTGGGAGCTCCTATACAACGCTTCAAGGTGGTACGTCGCTGAAGCAATGCTTTGGGCCGCTTTTCAGAATAAAAGGTACTTTTTTTCCTTTTGCGGTTTTTAAAAAGGTAAACAAATTTTAAATTTTAATATTTTTCAAAATCTGAACCTTTTTAAAATCTGAACAAACTCCAAAATTTGAACAAATTTCAAATTTTATTTAAAAAATGAACAATCTTCAAATGTGAATATTTTCAATTTTTTTTGAAACCTGAACAAATTTTAAAATTAAATATTTTTAACAAATGAACAATTTTTTAATCTGAATAATTTTCAATTTTGAACTTTGAAATATGAACATTTTCCAAAATCATAAAAATTCAAAAAAAGAGAAAATAAAAAACAGAAAACAAAAAGAAGCAGAAAACAAAAAAAAAACAAATCCGCCAAATGTGCCGACAGCGAACTCCTTCAGGCGGCGGGAGCGTTCCACGCCGCTGAGGAGCGGTATATAGGATTCGGCCTTTCGGTGGTGGCCAATTCTTTCTAAATTTCTTCTTACTAGGTCGTGCATTTCACTAACTGGGGTAAGTTGTCCGCTTCACATATTTCGCTTCATTAGCTAATGCTATGGGTTGTAGCTAGTGCCGTGGGCTATGACCATTCAACCCTACAGAAAACAAAACAGTCTCTCCCCCAACAATGCCTTACTAGACACTAGAAACAGACGACAAGAGAACGGGGGCAGAGCCCCAGTGGTTGGAGTCGCGGTGAGCGCACTCAACAAAATAAGTTCGATCCCCACCTGGGACAAAATCCTGAAATTCTCGCAAAGGAGCACTTCTTCTGTATAAAAAAACCCACCAAGGACTAGTCCTGGTTGGTCTCACGGACAACAAAACCACCAAGAAATGCGGACAACAACCTGGATGATTGGAGGGGATTTAGGAGCATTTTAACTTTCAACATATTTAATCCACCTGAATTCCTATCAATCCCCTTGAAACCCTAGCAAACTGGGCAAACAAAAAGCTTCTCAAAAATATATTCAAGATGCTCTAGTTTTAAGGTGCACCCAAACATAATCATCTCTCACAAAAAATATAGGAGTGTGCAAAGATCATATTTTGAAACTCGATTAAAAACTCTACCATATTTTTTCATCTTAATTTATGTTTTTGAAAAATTATGCACCTATCGCCAAAATTGAGCATCCTTTCATTTCCCGGTCATTGGTTCCTTTCGCAGAGGGGGGGCATTGCGATACCACGAAGATACCTGAATGATTATTCATTTTTTCTCTAACTAAGAAAATAACTTATGAAGAACCCAACTTTGTTTGGATTGTATGGGGGTGATTGTACCTCTGGCCCATTAGACTCCCAAATCCCAGATTCATTTTCATGTATCTCATTAAAACAGATTTTTTGTTTTAGTGGGCCAATGTATCCGCCAATAATGATGCACCCATTTTCATGGAGTATGTTTGAAGTCCTCATCAACAACAAAACGATTAGCATGTTCGAATGTGAGGGTTTGTGTAGGTATCTATGCGGTGTACTCGTGTTTCTCAAGAAAAAACTTGTTGCAACAACATCTAGACATGCTTGCGCTTTGCCTTGCGTAATGACTAGGTATTCTGAAAGGAAACTGGTCTGTTTGCTTTTATTCTCTCTCTAGCATACTTTGAGTGTTATTACAAGATGACAAATGTTTGGTCTTCCAATCTCATTTTGGCTGTAGATATTTTGCCCAAAACAATAGCGACATTTGCAAAGCATGCTCTGTGTGAGTCGGGCTTTGCCCGAGCTTATGGAGTTGTGTGGGGAACCGGTTTTGCCTCTTTCCGGTGACCAAGTGAAGGCGGTTTCGCGTGAGATTTCAGTTGTGGCTTCACCGCCGAGTCAAGCGCTAAACTTTGAGAAAAGTGGTGTTGTGGATAGTGCAGTCTCTTTCTCGCGTGTGTCTGTACCTGATGGTGATATGGTTGCTACGTCTGGACCATTTGAAAGGACAAGGATGTCGCCTAGAGGGGGGTGAATAGGTGATTTAAACTTTTCCGGTTTAGGCTTGATAATTGCGGAATAAAACTAGGTGTTTAAATTAACAAGCCAACAACCTAAATAAATTAGGCTCACCTATGTGCACCAACAAATTATGCTAAGCAAGACAAGCAACAAGGTAATAGCAATAGAGAATACTTCAAGCACGAAGACTATCATAATGTAAAGTGTAAAAGTAAAGAGCTTGGGTATAGAAATAACCGAGGCACGCGGAGACAAGTATGTATTCCCGAGTTCCTCCTTTTTAGGGGAGTACGTCTCGTTGGAGAGGTGTGAGACCACCACAACAGGTTGATCTCAACGCCACAAAAGGCTCACCTTCTTCTCCGATGAACCGCACTACAAAGGATTGGTTCACCTTCCACTATCGGAATCCTTCGAGGCGGAATCCGGAGCCTTTACAACAACAACCCGGGACACAACCCACAACTGGATTGGGGGCTCCCGGATGGCTACAAGTGACCACAAAAGGTCGCAACCGCCACAATGGCGTCTAGGGTCCAATGACCCAAGAGTAACAAGCTCACAAACATTCAACTTCCACCAATTCTCGTGGAGAGCATAAACCGATGCACAAAGCAATGTCAAGAGCACTAGTGCTCAAATTCTTCACTCTCAAATCCCACCAAAAGCAACTAATGCTTATGGAGGGAGAAGAGAGGATGAACAAAGAAGGAGAAACACCAAGAACTCCAAGATCAAGATCTACTAGGTTCCCCTCACTTAGAGGAGAGATGGATTAGTGGAATTGTTGATCTAGATCTCCTCTCACTTTCCCTCAAAGATATGAAGAATCATGGGAGAGATTGAGAGGAAGGCAACATTTTCCAAGGTTAACAATGGAGGAGAGAGAGGGGAAAAATGTGCTCAAGTGATTGGGGGTCATTGGGGAAGAAGACCCCCTTAAATAGGACCCCCAAAATCCAACCGTTATGCTCCAAACGCGAGCCAAGCCTAGAGCCCGGCTAGGCCGGCCTTGGGCCTGGCCTAGGCTGGCTGACCACCAGAGGCACCTGGCTTGAGGCCCGGCTAGGCCGGCCTACAAAAACTGGAAAAATACCCAACACGAAAACAAACATATCTTGATCATCTGGACTCTGTTTTCGATGTTCTTGGGCTCGTTGGAATCGCAACGAAGAGCTTTACAAGATTATGCAGAGAAACATCATAGTCCAACATGGGAGGATAAAACCAAAAGTAGAAAGGTAAACCTTCTCTATAAAAGAACAACCGGTAAATCCTCCGACATCAAAACTCAACAAGATAATCATCAAGACTCCATTTTCTATGATCTTGGGCTTGTTTCGAAGATAATAACAAGCCCTACAAGATCATGCATATACACACATCATAGTCCATCACGTGAGGAAGAAACCACAAGGAGAGAGTTTGACCTCTCTAGAAAAGATAAGCCGGTAAAACCTCCAATATCAAAAACGCAACAAGATATGCATATGAAATCCGTTTTTTGATGAACTAGAGCTTGGTATGGAGATGAACACAAGCTCTAAATTCTCACATGGATAAAAGCCAAATAAGAACCAAGAAAGATGATATGCCAAGTATGCAAAGGTTTGAGCTCTCCACAAAGATGCGATCAAGTTACTCACTTGAGAGCCCCTCTTGATAGTACGACGTCTATCCTATAACCCGGTCTCCCACTAACACCATGAGACCGGTAAAATAGAAACCCTATACAGATCATACCTTTGCCTTGCGCATTCCACTTGAGCTAGATGATGACGATCTTGACTCCCTTAAGTTGGAACACCTTTCTTGATTGTGCTTGCTAGCACATGCTTGATGAAGACTTCTCCAAATACTCCCCTATACTCCATGATGGGAGAGTCATGCTAAGCTCCGTCTTCATGTATCCACTTGCACTTCATCTTCTTCTCTTGATGTATATGATGGCTTGGAGGTAAACATGAATGTTCACCCAATCTTGTTTCCAAGCCATGCTTGCAATAAGCTCAACTCTAGATGACCATTCTTCATATAGACCCTTGAATAGAATCTTGGTCATCATATAATCTTCTAGAGTCCAACACATGAACTCCAATCTTCTTCATGGATAAGATCTATAAAGATATCTCAATGCAAACATTAGTCCATAGAGATTGTCATTAATTACCAAAACCACACATGAGGGCACATGCACTTTCAATCTCCCCCATTTTGGTAATTGATGACAATCTCTTTTGAGAGGGTTTATAATTTGGGAATTAACGAGCTAGAGCCAATTGTACTAACATCAAATCCTACAAAAATATGTGACTACAAAAGTATGTGATGTTAGTCAAACAACATATATAGAGCAAACTCCCACACAATCTATGCACGTGTGTATGAACATGAATTCATTGCATATATTGTCAACCATTACCGGTGGTGGAGTTTCACTATATACAAAACTAAGCAACGAATTGCAAAGGCAAGAAGGCAAATACTTTAAAACAAATCAAAGTACAAAGTCAAATGCCATAAACCCTCCAAAACTTCTCCCCCATTGGCAAAAATTGCCGAAATGGGAAAAAGCTTTAGAAGACCAACATAGTGAGAGTTCCTCCACGAGTTTAACTTGTCTCATAAAATGAGTAGAATCAAATGGACATTTCCATCGATCAAAAATAGGAGGAAATCAAACTATATTGAGAATCCAAGGATTGTAATAAAAAAGCAAAGTAAAAGATACCTCAACAAAAGAGGCAAGCAATCAAAGGATCCGAAAAACCAAGTGGACACAAGAAGATATTATGAAAAGATCAACCAAGTGTTCTAAAAGTCAAGAGGGAGCTCCCCAAGGTACGTGCACAATGTAGGATTTGTATTTCAATATGGTGTGCACGACATGGAATCCTCACTCACTCTTAGAATTTTTTAACACAAGCAAGTGCAAGAAAGTATTTTTAGAATACCAATTAAAGATGTAATTACTCTCATGTGTATAAGTTTCTAAGTAGACATCAATCATGAATATATAAGTCCACAAAGAAATATGCACACACAAAATAGATACTACGGTGAAGAACATGATATCCAAGTGGAAATCATATATATACCAAGAAGATCATTGCTTAAAAGCATAGCACAAAGCTTAATTTTATCTTAAAAGGATATAGATGAACTTCCAACACAATCTCATCATAGCATAAAAAATATCCACAAGGGAAAAAAAGATAGTTGGGATGCTCCGCGAAAGATAACAAGTATCACAAAGGGCAAATGATTTTGCAAATTCATCAATATTGCATATGGAGACTTTGAGAAGAATTACAAGATTAACATATTTGTGATTGGTGAATTAATAAAATGATTATATATATTCCCTTGATATGTAGTCATCCCGGCTTGCGCACATTTGCAATAAAGATGTTTTGATAAAGGATTTGCAAGAACACATCAATTGCAACAAAAAGATTCATGCCAAGAAACAACCTACACAAGGTTGAAAGCTAATAAAGTAGCATGAGGTAGATACTTGTTACGAGATAGCATTGGTGATGTAGAAATAAGAGTTCACGATCATCAAGCTTGGCTCCAATAAGCACATGGTGACACCACCTTCCTTGTAAATGAGACAAGCTTCCAATGCATCTCCAATGTACCTAAAACAAATTCAAGTACAAAATGGTACCCAAACTCATTGGGTCCAAAGTAGTTAGAGCAACTACAATACATAGGACAAACTCCCATAAATATGTGCATATTGATATGAAATTGAATTTCATGCACATCTTAGCCATTTAGGATTTGATGGAGTTTATCCTATATATTGGATCAACGAAAGTAAGCATGCCATAAGATATAATAGTAAATATGCATGCACAAGACTTTCAAGAACCAAACGAGATACAATTTGGACAAAACACCAATTAAACCAAGAAAGCACACACAAGTGTGACAAGAAAAGAATTGTCCAAATTATATCAAAACTCAAATCAACACATGATTGAAGATACCACTTTGAAAAGATACCAAATGAAAGTAAGATACCAATGATGAAAATACCATCAAGGAATAAACCAAACCCTCTACACTCTTCATGATGGCACAAAGTACCAAGATGAAAAATGTTTGTCTTCCAAGAGACACGTCATCGGGATCAAATACCAATTGAAGACAACTAATGTTCAAAAGCATATAGGATTGCTCCCCCAAGATTTGTGCATTATTTATGATCTTGCATTTGAATACAAAATGCACACAAATGGGATCATCACTCTCCATAATATTATTCAAACACTAGTCATGTCAAGGAAAGCAATAAGATACAAAACCATTTAAAGAACGGTGTTCTACTCAATGTAGGATAGCTTCCCAAGAATAGTGCATTATCAAGAAGTATGACTTTTGAATGTAAATGCACAAGAATGGGATCATTGCTTTTCCTAACTAAGAAAGCACAAAACAAATTTTGAGTAGAGCAACAAAGATCCAAAAGATACAAGGAAGACAAGAGGAGTTAGATCAAACCAAATCCTTGGCAATAAAAATAAGGCAATTCAAAGCAAGAGCCAAAGTGAAGATGGTCTACAAATTCCACCACAATTATGAGTATCACTTGTCATGGACAAGGAGTATATAGAGATATTCTCGGTGGTATATAGAAATGATATTGAAGACCAATTTCACAACAAATAAGCATATGGCAAAGGATAAGATTTAAAAGCCATGCTTAGATAAATAGATATTCTTGATAGCTTCAAATATTCACGCGATCATGCAAAGCAACTACAAAGAGTAGCTTGAAGCAATCGGTTTCCCAAAAGATATATGAAACATATTTGGGGAAAGCCGTACCAAGAATGTCCATCACAAACAAGATCCAAAAGAGTGATTAAACAAAATCATTTAGCAAATATGGAACTTGTTTGAGCAACATGCCACATAGGAATAAGATAATGAGAATATCAATTCTAGGTGGCAATACCTCACATGTTCACATTTTCTAGGCTTGTAATATGCACATAGCTTATTACTCCCCCATAATGTGATAATCCATTTTTTAAAACAAGAGGCAAACAAAACCAACTAGAGATAATTAATGGACATTATAGAATTTGAATTTCTCATGAGAATGACATACCACATAGAGAGTAGATAATATTGATATATCAACACTAAGTGGTATTCCTCATGTATACACATTTTAGGAGTGAAGTGCACGAAGCATATCACTCCCCCAAAATGGGATAGTCCATTAATCTCTCAAAAGAGAGCCAACAAGATAAGATATCAAATAAAAGCAATAAGGCTCAACACAAGTAAATGGTGTGCAAACCAACATACACATACTTGATTACTCAAGATAAGTAAGTAGAGAGCACAACACATACAAACACTAGCAAGGTACAAAACCTAACACATGCAAGGGTGCAAGCAACTTTCAATGTATATATGATATAAACAAGTTACCGCAAGGAGGAACATTGGATATGAGATAGAAAATATAATCCAAATGACTTGGCTTGAGAGAATATAATTGATGAAGATCCCTTAATTCTTCATGATGTAGCCAAGTCTCCAATGCCCTCCAACAACACCTATTGATCAAGTTTTAGCTTGTTGGTCCCCAACCAAGTTGGGTCCTAAGAGGTTAGTCACAATAGGCTTGGCAACCCAAATGGTGCTTTTCTTGACACCACTTTGAGTACCAACATATTTGGCAAACACATTGCCAACCTTATCCTTCCGAAGAGAATAAATCATCAATTATAATGGGGTTGGATAAGGTACCATTAGTGCATGAAGAAGCAAAGTGGCCCTTCTCACGGCATATGTAGCAACATTGGCTTCCTCCTTTCTTCTTAGTTGGAATCTTGACTTGAGAGGGGTAGCTTGATTCTTCTTGGGAAGGGCCTTGCTTATCTTGAGGAACTTGAGGCCGCTTCCCTTGTTGCTTCTCACTAAGAGGCTTCTTCTTCAAAGGGCAAGATCTAACATGGTGCCCTTCAACTTTGCACTTGAAGCAAACAATCTTGGCCGAATCCTTGACTTGTTCTTGGCCCTTGTTCTTCTTGATAGGCTTGGACTTGTTCTTGTTGTTGAGTTGAATCCAAGTCCACTCTTGTCATTGGGGCGTCTTTGAACACTCAACACATTGTCAAGTGTGGACCTCCCAACATGACGCTTTTCCAAGTCTTTCTTCAAAGAAGTGACTTGGGCCTTGAGCTCTTTTAATTCCTCTACATGGTTAGTATCAACACAAACACTAGAGGAAGTAGATGCTTCATTGTTAGAGCAACAAGGCAAGGAAGGTAATTCATCACAAGATTTAGCAATAGTATGTGATATAGAATTACTAGGACTAGCACATGGCAATAAAGCATTGAGAGAGGAAGTTGTGCCATTGTCCACATGAGGCTCACAAGATGTTACCTTTGACATAATAGCCTCATGAGCTAACTTTAGCTTAGCATAGGATGCTAGAAGATCCTCATTAGAGCTAGAGAGATTTCATGACTTTCTTCCAATTTCCTATACTTGCTAGTTAGCAACTCAAGTTGAGCCCTTAGCTCAACATTCTCCTTCAAAATAGATGCTTCACGAGAAATGGAGTTAGTAGCACAAGCATCATCAATATTAGAAATGGAAGAAGACAACTTGGCAAGCTCATCATTTTTAGATAGTTGAGTTTGGAGTTGATCATGAGACTTGATAAGGAGAGAGTGTTCACTTTCTAAAGCCTTGTGGGCTTTGTCAAGTCTCTCTATGTCCTCAATTAGTCTAGCATTGCCAACACCAAATTCAACTTTTCCTTTTTAAGCACTTTATATTTAGCAATAGCATGATCTCTTTCCTTAATGATTTTAGCAATAATAAGATCATTTGTCATCAAGATTCAAGTTTCTCCTCAAGAGACACTCAAGCTCTTGTTCTTCCTCAAGAGCATTTTCTAAGGAAGCCTTTTCAATATCATCCTCTCTCTCAATTTTATATTCTCATCAATGATTTCCATACTCTTAATAGCATAAGCAATGATTTCACATAGAGGAGGGATAGCTTTGCTACCTTTGGGGAGAGCACCAAATACCATCTCACCCTTCTTTGTTAAGGATTCAACATCAATATGTTCTCCATAAGAATCCTCATCCACATCATCACAAGATATATTGGGATTCGAGGTAGGAGATACCTCCGAATCTCTAGCCATAAGGCACAAGTGAGAACCGGAGGGTGTTGATGGAAGAATACTTGAAGCTCCATTGGGATCCATGTCTTGTTCCAACAAATGTTGGGATTCCTCTACATTGTTAGCCACAAAAACTAGAGGATGTGAAGAATTAGTTCATGGCAACAAGACATAGGAAGCATATCATCATGATATTTAGTTAAGCAACTTTTACATGATATGCAAGGACTAGCAACACTAGCATGTAAAACATTTGGAGTGCTAGAAGTGTTTAAGTCCAAAGATAGAACATTGCAATGAGATAGAGATGAAGTATAGTCAATAGAATATTCACCATCAACAAAGCAATTTCTATCACCACTCACCATATCATTACCTTGTGACAAATCACATGTTGGTGAAGTGGAATAAGTTGTGAACTCGTCACGGCCGGATGTGAAGGGAGAACAATCATCCTCAATAATGTTGGACACTTCATATTTATCTTGAAGCTTGGTCCAAATCTCATGAGCGTTCCGAAAAGGCATGATTGAATCAAGAACTACATCGTCACAACATAGATAAGACCATTAGATATAAGAGTATCGAGATAAGAGTTTTTCTCATCCTCTAAAGATAACTTTTGGGAATCTTTGGAGGAGAAAAACTCATATCTACAATTCTCTTAAAATTTGGGTCTATGTCCCTAAGAAGGTTAAGCATGCGAATTTTCCAAACATCATAATTTGTGCCATCGAATATAAGATGGGATCGTGCACTAATTATCTAAACGACATCTTTACTCTCTAGGCGGTAAAGAAAAAAAAGCGAGGCTCTGATACCAATTGAAAGGACAAGGATGTCGCCTAGAGGGGGGTGAATAGGCGATTAAAACTTTTCCGGTTTAGGTTGATAATTGCGGAATAAAACTAGGAGTTTAAATTAACAAGCCAACAATCTAAATAAACTAGGCTCACCTATGTGCACCAACAACTTATGCTAAGCAAGACAAGCAACAAGGTGATAGCAATAGAGAATACTTCAATCACGAAGGCTATCACAATGTAAAGTGCAAAAGTAAAGAGCTCGGGTATAGAAATAACCGAGTCACTCAGAGACGAGGATGTATTCCCGAGATCCTCCTTGTTAGGGGAGTACGTCTCATTGGAGAGGTGTGAGACCACCACAACAAGTTGATCTCAATGCCACAAAAGGCTCACCTTCTTCTGCGATGAACCGCACCACAAAGGATTGGTTCACCTTCCACTATCGGAATCCTTCGAGGCGGAATCCGGAGCCTTTACAACAACAACCCGAGGCACAACCCACAACTGGATTGGGGGCTCCCGGATGGCTACAAGTGACCACAAAAGGTGTCAACCACCATAATGGCGTCTAGGGTCCAATGACCCAAGAGTAACAAACTCACAAACTTTCAACTTCCACGAATCCTCGTGGAGAGCACAAACCGATGCACAAAGCAATGGCAAGAGCACAAGTGCTCAAATCATTCACTCTCAAATCCCACCAAAAGCAACTAATGCTTATGGGAGGGAGAAGAGAGGAAGAACAAAGAAAGAGAAACACCAAGAACTCCAAGATTAAGATCTACTAGGTTCCCCTCACTTAGAGGAGAGATGGATTGGTGGAATTGTAGATCTAGATCTCCTCTCATTTTCCCTCAAAGATATGCAAGAATCATGGGAGAGATTGAGAGGAAGGCAAGCTTTTCCAAGGTCAACAATGGAGGAGAGAGAGGCGAAAAACGTGGTCAAGTGATTGGGGTTCATTGGGGAAGAAGACCCCTTAAATAGGACCCCCAAAATCTAACCGTTATGCCCAAAACGCGAGCCCAGCCTGGAGCCCGGCCAGGCCGGCCTTGGGCCCGGACTAGGCTGGCTGACCACCAGAGGCACCCGACCTGAGCCCCGGCCTTGGGCCCAGCCAGGCCGGCCTACAAAAACTGAAAAAACACCCAACACGAAAACGAACATATCTTGATCATCCGGACTCTGTTTTCGATGTTCTTAGCCTCGTTGGAATCGCAACGAAGAGCTTTACAAGATCATGCAGAGGAACATCATAGTACAACATGGGAGGATAAAACCAAAAGTAGAAAGGTAAACTTTCTCTATAAAAGAACAACCGGTAAATCTTTCAACATCAAAACTCAACAAGATAATCATCAAGACTCCGTTTTCTATGATCTTGGGCTTGTTTCAAAGATTATCACAAGCCCTACGAGATCATGCATATACACATCATAGTCCATCATGTGAGGAGGAAACCACAAGGAGAGAGTTTGACCTCTCTAGAAAAGATAAGCCGGTAAAACCTCCAATATCAAAAACGCAACAAGATATGCATATGAAATCCGTTTTTGATGAACTAGAGCTTGGTATGGAGATGAACATAAGCTCTAAATTCTCACATGGATAAAAGCCAAATAAAACCAAGAAAGATGATATGCCAAGTATGCAAATGTTTGAGCTCTCCACAAAGATGTGATCAAGTTACTCACTTGAGAGCCCCTCTTGATAGTACGCCATCTATCCTATATCCCGGTCTCCCACTAACACCATGAGACCGGTAAAATAGAAATCCTATCAAGATCATACCTTTGCCTTGCGCATTCCACTTGAGCTAGATGATGACGATCTTGACTCTCTCAAGTTGAAACACCTTTCTTGATTGTGCTTGCTAGCACATGCTTGATGAAGACTTCTCTAAATACTCCCGCATACTCCATGATGGGAGAGCCTTGCTAAGCTCCGTCTTCATGTATCTACTTGCACTTCATCTTCTTCTATTGATGTATATGATAACTTGGAGATAAACACGAATGTTCACCCAATTTTCTTTCCAAGTCATGGTTGCAATAAGCTCGACTCTAGATGATCATTCTTCATATAGACCCTTGGATAGAACCTTGGTCATCATATAATCTTCTAGAGACCAACAAATGGATTCCAATCTTCTTCATGGACAAGATCTATAAAGTTATCTCAATGCAAATATTAGTCCATAGAGATTGTCATTAATTACCAAAACCACACATGAGGGCACATGCACTTTCACCGTTGCCACGTGTGCCTGGGTCTCTCGTGCCCAAAGTAATTTGCGATTTCTTCGCCACCTTGGCTGCTACTAACCCTGAATCCGGCAAGACGATTGGATGTCTCCTAAAGGAGAAGGCTAGCAGGGATAAGACTAAAAGAAGTAGCGTGAAGGAGAAATCAAAATGCAAAAGCAAAAAGGGTGACGCGACAGGAAATGCGCCTGAAGTTGCTTGATGGATGGCTCTCGGTGTCTTGGCTTGTCATCATGGTTGTGCTTGTGTTTGTTTGACTTTGCAAATGTGGTTTCCTCGAGTCATGGTTGATCTAAGGGGGCACTTTGATGATGTTGTGTCTCTTCTATCAGTGTGTTATAAGAGTATTGTGTTGCGAGCATGTGTTTGTGTGTTTTTGTGATTGTGTGGTCTATCTTGGGAGTAGTCCACTTGTGTGTTGGGTAGTGTCTTGGTTGCTTTCGTGGCCAAGTTTGTAACGATTTTTGCCCGATTTTTCGTAAATAAATTGGGCAACTCTCTTCTTCTTAATTAATGGATGAGACAAATCTTTTGACTCCGTTTCAAAACAAAAAAATTTGGGTAGAGTGATCAGCGAATGGTAGGTCAATACTCAACACACTCTGAGATTTAGTTCCTTATTTGAGCTTCATGAAATTGGGTAGAGTGATCAGTCTGTTGTTTTCTCTTAAGTACTGCCACATCACAATTTTTTGCATAGTTTCCATAACGGAAGCGTTCATCCACCGTGGGCCGCTTTCATCAGTCTGTGAAGCCAGCCACAGTCAGAGGTTGAAGTAATTAATCCGGTGCAGACGCTGCCAATAATTTGTAAAGTCACGTTTTTGAAAACAAGCGAGTACGTGAACTAAAAACACGTGAGTCACTACTCACTAGTCTGTGTAGAGACGGTGTATTTGGAAGTCTGATCGCCGGAAACTAATGTGTTGTGGACGTTCTGATCGATGACTGTT
The DNA here is from genome assembly GCA_947311845.1 of Poa pratensis. Classification (NCBI taxonomy): domain Eukaryota; kingdom Viridiplantae; phylum Streptophyta; class Magnoliopsida; order Poales; family Poaceae; genus Poa; species Poa pratensis. Next base: position 6,074,412 of record CAMZMU010000046.1, read on the forward strand.
CGCTTCCCTTTAGAACTTCGACTATTCTTTTCTGCCGTTACACTGAACCCAACCAGGCCATTTCGAACACAGGAAACTAACGAGAGTTGTACAGGAAACAGCTCAATTCCGTCAGGAGTCGGAAGAAGTTCCCGCGTTCAAAACAGACATAACTTGATGTAATGCAGGCTCTGAGAAAATAATCCATGTACAAATATTCATGTGAATAACTGTTCTATTTCAGTGTTATGGTGATGCAAGAAGCCGGTCCAGTTGCTCAGCAGCATTGCATGAGTGTGTTTGGCCAGGATTCTTAGAGATAATTTGTAAATACTCTTGTTGACTTAACAACTTTGACATGTCTCGCGATCAGTGGCGGAGGCAGAACTGAGTCACGCCCCGGGCTAAATGTGTCCAAGGAGTGAAAATTAGTGGTAAAATGCTACAGTACCAAACAGTGTTGCAAAGAATTTCAGTGTCACACCCAGGGCCATGGCCAGGGAGGCCCGGGGCTGGCTCCGCCCCTGCCCGCGATGATTCTGCAGAATTCCTTCCAAGTGATTCATTCTTTTGAGGCCTCTGTTGTTTTGGCTTGACACTCCAGAAACAGGATTTATATTTCAACGAAGGTTCAACGAAATGTCCTATATTTTTTATAATTTTTGTAGACTCTTAAATATATTCTTCCCAAAAAATTTGAACTTATTTAGACCAAATTCAAATAAATTTGATGAATTGGACGAAAATCCAAAATTTGAGAAATTCTCGTAAATTTCAGTGGGTCTCGAAATTTTACTCAGACGAAATCCAAACTCTGCTCCCCAAATGAACTTTGTAATACTGAACTAGAGATCACCAAAGAAATTAGAGCAGTGAAATAAGTATTCTCCGGCCTATACTACTGAAATATGCTTGATAGTCGTTGTCTCCGAAATATTGTTTATTTTTAGTGAATTTCATGTTTTACCCCTAGTTATGCATTTGTGACACCAATTCCCCCATTTTAGTGAAAACTCTACCGAATATCCATCTAAGAAATTTTGAACTAGTTTTTATCCCATATAAAGATTTTGCCAGTTCAGTTATATATATATAGGACCGACCAATATGGCATTACAATGAAGTGTAAAAATCTGAGAGATTCGTCGAGGATCATATATGTACATCCTTTTCTTCTCTATATGTTTCATTCCTCATCGTCCTTGTGATATTCTGGAATCTCGGTTATCACCTTACACCTTGCCCATGCCATGCATCGGAGAAAGAGGGTACAAAGTTCATTAAATGTGGTAACCTGGACTTTTTTTTTATCAGATGAGGTAATTGGTGTCACAAATGTACAACTACGGGGTAAAGAGTGAAATTCAGTTTTTTTTTTACTATAAAACAAGGTCATATTTGCCGCTAGTGGCAATAAGTCCTCACCTTAACGAAAAAAGGACGCATGTTATTTTAGTGCATCCAAATCCTAATTATAACCATTCAAATAATCAAATATAGACGAGAGCTAATATAGATGTATGTTTCCTGAAAGGATCCATCTAAACATAAATCGAGTGAGGTTTTGTTATGTCTTAGTCAACATTGTGAGCCGTTGTTCTGCCATAGTTCGATGACTCACAGATCTATACTCGCGTGGAGCGAAAGGAATGAAGATAAGCTTTATTTAGTAAAACTGATTCTTCAGAAACACTACGTGAGACATCCAACTGCATTTCAATTACTACCTCCGATCCATATTCCGATCCATATTAGTGGGCACAACTTTGTTTAGATACACATGTATCTAGTCTAAATATTTAACTAGATACATATGAATTTAGACAAAGCTATGCCCAATAATATGGATCGGAGGGAGTAATAAAAGTAGTAGTTGTAGCGCAGGAGCTGACGGACTTGCCTTAGTCTTACTTTGTCGTCCAATGATCATACTCAACATGCCAGTCCCTTTCGCCGGCGCAGGAGTAAATGATACATTGTAGATCGTTGTTAACTATAATAACCATCTAAACTTCTAAAGTTATACTACTATGACCTGGCTTGAAGAAGCCAGACTGCATTTTCTTAACCTTTTGTGCTCTAACGTGATGCTCAATCTAGTTAGTTACGGAAATCATTACCAGTTGTGGCAGTAAGACTTTGTGCTTAATGGTCGATCCAAAAATAATGCCTTGCAGTAGTAGTACAACTTTTGTACTTACAGCTCAATCCAAAAGGGCATCTGCAATACCAAACCTAAGAGAGTTCAGTGTGAACTCTTGATATCTATACTGTCCGCTAACCATCAAAGACATGAGCCAAGTCACGAGATTAAGTTTCTCCAGATTGCGGTTGCGGTCATGTCTTCATTTAACTAATAAGTAATCTCTGTACTTGTAAGTTCCCCATCAATGAAGCCAAAAACTCATCTAAACCATGGCACCTTGGAATATTCTGAAAACACCTCCGGATCCTAACCCATCCACTCCCATGATTCCATTAACACAAGCTGCACAAGGACAAAAATGCCGGAGGAGATCGCAACGTCACAAGCACCGTGGCTCTTTCCCAGGCGAAAAAAATCAACAAATTAATACTTATTAAGACATGTATTTTCCGAATCATGGAGTGGATCAATCCCCCCTGTTGTCGGATTTTTTGAATAAAGTGTCATTGTGCGCTAAGCCCCTGTGCGACATATTTATTCTATATACGGCGAAGTTAACAAGGAGAGTTCTTACTTCAATACCAGTTTAAGAAGATTACAATTTTTACTTGAATAAATGTGGAATTAAATTAGTAAACAACTATGTGATAATAATATATAGCAACATAGATAACTTCAAATTTGACGATTGTCATAATGTTAATGCATAAATGGTGGAGTTTGGCGAATAGATAACTGAGTCACCCGGAGACTAAGATGTATTCTAAATTTCACTTCCCAATGAAAACTAATCTTTGTTGAAGAGATGTATAGGTGTAATTCTCTCCTGACGCCACAATGGTCTACCTTGAGATGTGGTTACACAATGCACACCAAGCAATACAAAGCTTTTACATCAACTAGCTAATTGCCCGTGCGTTACAACGAGATATAAATGTTCTAATGGTTCCACACTAATCATGTCAAACATGTAATTATTAATTTATAGGCATCGTTGTCAAGTTATGAGAAAATCCAAAAAAAGGCATAATATTAGTATTTTACAACGTGTTTTTTTACAGTAACGTGTTAATCCATCAACAAATTGGTTTGTGCAAGTATCTGTAAAAAAGAACTGCAGAAAATAAGGTTATAGGTAGCAGCGCAGGGGAATCATCCTCCAGTCCATGGTTGGCAAAAACACGGGACCGACCAACGGAGTCGTCGGTTACCATCCCCGGGAACGAGGATCGGCGAGAGGTATACATCTTCAGGACGCCAATTTGGGTCATGAATCATGATCCACACAATTTTGGATGGATCATCTCGGTGCGATTGGATGGGTCATAATACACGAATACCCGGTACGATAAGACATGGCATGGTACGTAATGACATTAATGAGTGCCTAATTTTTTACATTTGTCGAACTATCAGCTAACAATAGAAATGCCATGTGTATACCTATGGTACTTAACCAATAGTAGTTCAATATTATGTACTTAGCAAAAATTTAAGAAATGTGCAGCTTCTATTTAACAAATTTAAGAATAAATGGCAAGAATTGTTACATCGTACCAGGTTTATGCTCCATGCCATCCTTCGATTGACCTGTATGTTTGTTAACCTTGGAAAAAAACCGGCATGTGATTGCTCCATGCAATCTGTGGATTGATCTGTACGTTTGTTAAGCTTGGACAAACACCAGCATGTAATTATTGGTTCGTGAGACAGTACTCGTAGGTTTCACTCCATGTAATCTTCCGTTGAATAAAATTCAGCCTAATCAGTGTCATTTAATAATTAGGGACAGTTTTGGTAGGTCTCGCTCCGTGCAATCCTTTCATTAACCTGTACGTTTTGTTAACCTTGGAATAATTAGTGTTTTAATGCTGATTGGCTAGATTAGCGAGATTAGACCCACGCGTGTAATAATTGCCTTTTAATGCTGATTGATGCATTATCGTTAGCGAGATTGACGGACGCGGGAAAAAAACATTAGCGAGTTTTGATGGACGCGGGGAAAAACCGGAGCAGGAAAAAACCGTGTTAACGAAAGATGAAGGCTTGACGAAGGAACGAAATGTTTCTTTTAGATAGTAGAGAAGATAGATATGTACGGAGGCACACCACACGCGACAGTTCCAAGGCTCACCTTATTCTCCTCGAGCCTTCCCACCAGGGAAGTGACTCGATCCACTATGAGACTCTTGATAACCGTCACCAAACAAGTACAAATTGCTCGACAATCTCCACAATTTAATCCCGAACTTGATCAAATGGTACATTACAGTAATTGACCTCCACAACAACACCAACCGTTTAGCGCTCACAAGAGTAACAAGCTCACTTGTGCACAATTAGATTGTGACGGGAAAAAAAGTTTTGTGGTGTGTATGAAAAAACACATTTCTCAACAATTAATCATTTTTATCTAAAAACTAAGCACATGTCCTTGTGAGAAAAACAATACAATTGCAACTACTTCTCATGCAAAACCTAAGAGTAACACATGCATGGGAGGCATAGATTCTCACATATGCCACTAAGTCACTAAGAAAGAACTATCTTCCTTCTTAGAGCATGGCTCCAGTTCATCCTCTTGCACTTAGAAGTATTGGAACTTGCCAAGAAACACAAAGAACACACAAAACAGAACGTGCCACGAGATCACGATTCACAACGCCCCGGCACGATTCTTTCCCAGGGGACAAGAACAACATATTCGTATATAATAGTTCTCATCCTTAAACTAACAACAGACTACTATTACATCACATAGTTTGATTAATTAATACACTTGCATGCAGTGACTAGCTGTTATGTCACTGACAAAGAATATCGTCCTGCTCAAACCAAAGGCTCCAGCTTTATCCTTAATTAATCTACACTTGGAAGCATTGTAGTTAACTTGACAAGAATCCCTCCTTCCGCATCCAGGCTAGCTAGCTACCTATACAGCAGTAGCATTGTTGCCTATTGTCCAAGACCTTAGTTCCAAGATCCATGTGACTGGTTTCTGGTTAAGCTGGGGAGCAGCAACGTGAATGAGATGGTCAGATCATCAGATCCATACTGACTGAATCATGGTGTGTGTGGTGATCGATTCACTTAAGGTGAAGTGCTTCCAATGGCCGACCCAGCAGGGACAGCACCGTGGCGGCAATGTGCCTCGGCGTCAGCCCTGCCTCCTCCATCTGGTCCTCCGCCGCGCCGTGGTCGATGTAACGGTCCGGCAGGAACATCGATCTCAGCTGCAAGAATTATCACATAGTAAAATTAATCACCAGGATATGTAATTAGGAGGCCAAAAATACCCTGAATGAGTTCATCCGTAAGAAAAAAAAATGTTCTGAATGAGTTGCTTACTTTGAGGTGGCCGTCGAGGAGGCCGTTGAGACTGAGGTAGTGCGCGACGTGGGAGCCGAAGCCTCCGATGGAGCCCTCCTCGGCAGTGATAAGAATCTCGTGCTCGGTGGCGAGGTCACGAATGAGCTCCGTGTCGAGCGGCTTGCAGAAGCGGGCGTCAGCGACGGTGATGAAGACGTCGTGCTCTTTCAGCGCCTCGGCCGCCTTCAGGCAGGCCTGCACAATCGTGCCGTAGCCCAGGATTGCCACCCGGTTGCCTCCGACGAGCACCCTCCCCTTGCCCACCTGGATGGCGGTGCCTCGGTTATCAAGGGGAAGGACGGCGCCCACGCCGTTGCCACGTGGGAAGCGGAAGCAGCTTGGGCGGTCGTCGATGGCGTTGGCGGTGGCGACCATGTGCATGAGCTCAGCCTCGTCGGCGGGCGCCATGACGACCATGTTGGGCAGGCACGCCATGTAGGTGACGTCGAACGCGCCGCAGTGCGTGGGGCCGTCCGCGCCGACGAGCCCCGCTCTGTCCAGCGCGAAGCGCACCGGCAGACGCTGCAGGTCCACGTCGTGCACCACCTGGTCGTAGCCGCGCTGCAGGAAGGAGGAGTAGATGGCGCAGAACGGCTTCATCCCCTCCGTAGCGAGCCCCGCGGCGAAGGTCACGGCGTGCTGCTCCGCGATGCCCACGTCGAAGCACCGCTCCGGGAACCGCTTCTGGAAGTAGTTCAGCCCCGTGCCGCCGCCCATGGCCGCGTGGATCGCCACAACCTTGTCATCCACCTCCGCCTCCCTGATCAGCGACTCTGCGAAGTACTGCGTGTACGACAGCGTCGGACTCTTGGTCTTGAACTGCTTCCCCGTCGTCGGGTCGAACTTGACCACGCCGTGCATCTTGTCGGCGGCGGCCTCGGCGGGAGGGTAACCCTTGCCCTTCTCCGTCACGATGTGGACGAGCACCGGCCCCGGCGCCGGCATGGACTTTACCTTCTCGAAGATGGTGATGAGGTCCTCGAGGTTGTGCCCGTCCACGGGGCCGATGTAGTAGAGCCCGAGCTCCTCGAAGAGCGACGACCCCGACGCGCTGATCATGCCACGCGCGTACTCGTCCACTTTGGCCGCCACCTCGTGCGTCGACCCGCCGATCTGCTTCGTGATGGTCTTGGCGGCCTCCCGGAGCCGGCGGAACTTGGTGCTGGACTGGAGCCTTGTGAGCGCCTTGCTGAGTGCGCCGACGGGCTTGGAGGGGCCGTCGAGGGTGGCCGTCGGGAGGGACACCTGCTTGTTGTCGTTCAGGACGACGATCATGTTGGAGTCCAGGTAGCCGGAGTTGTTCATTGCCTCGTAGGCCTGGCCTGCGGTCATGGCGCCGTCGCCGATCACGGAGATGACGTGGTTCTTCTTGCCGAGAAGGTCGCGCGCCACGGCCATCCCAAGCGCCGCGGAGATGCTTGTGGAGCTGTGGCCGGCGCCGAAAGCGTCGTGCGCGCTCTCGTCGCGCTTCGGGAACCCGGCCAGGCCGGAGGTCTTGCGGATGGTGTGCATCCGCGACCGGCGCCCCGTCAGGATCTTGTGCGGGTACGACTGGTGACCGACGTCCCAGATAATCTTGTCCTCGGGCGTGTCGAACACGTGGTGCAGCGCCACTGAGAGCTCCACCACCCCAAGGCTCGAGCTCAGGTGGCCGCCGGTCTTGGACACCGTGTGCACGATCTCCGCACGGAGCTCCGCCGACAGCTGCTCCAAGTCCTGCCACGCCAAACATATTCGTTCAGCTGCAGCTTTCATTTCATACATACGCAGCCGGAGCCGGAGGAGATGGAGCGTATCTCTAAATATATACCGTGGTGGAGAGGTTTTTCATGTGGACGGGGTAGTTGATGGTGTCGAGCAGCGGCGTCTCAGGTTTCTCGCTGGAGAAATCGATCTTCCATGCGCCCGTCGTCGGCTCCTTGCTCATCACCACCTTCCCATCGCCGCCACTGGCGCTTCTAGCCGCGGCTGCTGCGCTCGCACGCAATTGGAACTGCTAACCACATCAGAATTAGCAACGCATCGATGGAACAGAGTTCGTATTCAGAAGCTGATTACGACTGCATGCTCGGGCGAGCCCCGTTCGGATCAAAGCCATTGCTCCTACGTACGTACGTACCTGCCGCCGGCAAGAAGCGTGAGCGGTGACCGGGATCGCGCAGAACACGGAAGGTGATGATACTTGGAGCGCCATTCGCGAGACACCGCGCGGTGTGCACACGGCGCAGCTGCTTTGTGGAGCTTGTGATTATGTGCTTCAATTACGAGTGAAGCTCAATCGACAATGGCGAAGTGTAGCGGTTTGGTTTTGGTAACTGAGGGAGGAGAGGAGGGGGAATTCAGAGGTGAGGCGTGGAGAAGGAAGCAGAGAGGAGCTGCTTTATAGGCGCGCGGGAAGAGGGGGTGACGTCATGAAGATGACCAACGTGGAAAATGAAATTATAATTAAAATAAAGTTTCTGCATGCTCATACGTAGAAATGGAAGAAAAGATAAATCTTGGAAAAATGGAAAAAATTCAGGCAAGTCTATATTTTTTCTTTCATATATATACATGTTGGTTTTAGTTGATGTTTCACAAGATGCTTTAATTTACTCCTGAATAAATGGTGTTCCAAAAGTTTCATGAAATCTAGAGATTTGGTTTGGGGTTTAAGAAATGATACTATTCTGGACATATTTATCAATACAATCTAAAATTATAGCCCTAAAAAATTGTACTTAAAATAATATTGGCAGTGCAGTTCTTAATATGTCACTTAATCGTTAGAAGTATATGGTTTATTTGGTGATTAGCATGTACACTACATGAACAAATGTGACAAGACTTAATAGTACGGTTATCGAGGTGGACCAAAATTTCTTATCACTCCCTAGTTTCACTACAATCCACTAGACAGACAGTCAAATAACGGTAGATTTACTTGCACCTCTAGCATGCCTGCCTCAGTTTAACAAGCACCTTTGACCCAGACAACAGATCACCTCACATCTGCACATCACGTGTTCTGATCACCTGACCGGCCAACCAAGGAAAAGTAAGTTATTGCGACCTTGGACGCCCCTCTCTCGCTACAGTAATCCAGAGAGGAGATTTGTGAGCTCTCCGGCCAATCCACCTCCCCGCCGCAGATCCGTCGGATCCCTCGCCCTCCGCCGGCCGCTCCGGCGGCGGGAGGGTGGGGATCCCCGCCTCTCGTGTGTAGCTAAGGTAGGGTTGGTTGGTTCGTCAGCCGGCGGCGCCGTGGAGGAGGTGGGGTCGTCGGTGGTGTTTTTGCTTGCAGGTGCGTGCCTTCTCCGGCGACGGCGCTCTAAGGAGCTCCGTGGTGACGCGCTTGCTTGTCTGGTACCCGCGAATCGGCGGATTCGTGCCGTACCTAGATCCCCGCCCAGATCTTGTGTAGCGGTTCTGAAAGTTGAAGATCTGGAGGTCGCTGATGGTGTTGACCTCGTCGTTGGCAGAGATGGTGCATGGCGGAGGCTCTTTGGAGCCGAGTGGCGTCGACTTCCCGTCCATGCTGGGGAGCCTCCCGATCCAAGGCGTAGGGGAGGTAGTGCGGCGGTGCGCCGGCGCGACGTTCTCGTCGTCGTCTTCGTCTTCGGGGTCCAGGAGGACCTAGTTGTAATTTTGCTTTGTCCTGGACTGTTCTATAAGAACGGAGTGTTAATGTAATAAGTGGCTTTTATCGCAAAAAAAAAGGAAAAGTAAGTTAAAGTTATTTAAAATAAATACACGAAAAAATAAGGGAAAAAAAAGGCTGTACTACACAAGACAAGATGCTTTGTCCCGACCGCGCCTGATTCTCCCTAGACGAGTCCAATGAACGCGCCTCGCTGCTGAATGGCCTTGGTTTTGGAAACTTCCCGTATCAGCGCAACTCGAAATCTCCTCCCGTATATTCCTCGGCGTGGGAACGATGATTGTGTTGGCCCTCTTCCTGGCTAAGCAGCCGGCGTGGGTGATCCCGGCCATGGGAACCACCGTGAGTCTTTCTCCGACCGCTCTCCGGCCAGGCGGCCACCATGCGAACTGCGAACCGACACTGTTATCTTTTTGTCGGCTGTTTCTATGGATAGCATAATGTATATGTCGTGACTTTCTTCAAATTTCAAGACCATGAATTCACTCTCTTAAGTGTTGTGCGACTCTATATTGTAGTTAGTCTCTAAATGAAGATATAATGTGGATAATAGCTAATTGGATCATCGCTCCCCCCCCCCCCCCCCCCCCCCACACACACACATACACACAGGTCGGCGATACGGAGATCGCCGGGCCCGATCTGGGCCATGGGCGGGCCGAGTGGGCAGCGGCGCTGTCAGTGCGGCACAATAGGAGGGCGATGTCCGGCACGACAGCGGGATGGCGAGCTGCGGGGCGGAGGTTCCCGCGCGGAAGGGGGAGGTGGCCTCTCCTGCTATCGTGCGGTGTGGAAGCTAGGGCGGGGGCCCCAGACCGGAGGCCGCTTCAATGGCGCGGCATGGATGTCGCAAGTCTGGTTGCTCCTCTCGCTTTGCGGCCGGATGGACCTCCTGGGCGAAAGCCCTGCACGGACTTCGGTCGGTGCCGATGACGGCGGTGCCTTGGGCGTCGTTGCCTCTCTTTTTTGCGTCTTTGTGCTGGCTCTATCCTGTCCGATGTGAGCGGTTCTGTGATCTCCTGGTGAAAATCTATGCTCCTCCGGAGCGGGCGGCAGCGACGGACGCGTCGCGACCTTCTTGGAGGCGTCATCTTCGAGATCCAAGCCATCACGGTGCGGTTGGTTCGCGACAGCTGGCGGGTGAGTTTCTGTGGCCGGGGGAGGTGGATCCCAGAGCGGCGGTCCTGGACGGTGGTGGACGTCGAGGTGGCGGCCTCGGTCTCCCCCGCTGCGACGGATCTATGAGGCAGAATTGTTGGCTTGCGTGGGTCTGAGTGACGACCTGTGGTTGCACGGGCAGAGCGTTCATTGACCTGGCTGGATCTCCTACGGGCAATGCAAAGGTTGATCTGGTTTCTACGCCGGGGCAACGGCCCCGAATTTTGCATGACGTCAGAGTGCTAAGGCAGTCGGTTGGGCGGCTCCGTGCGGTGTCACAGCTCGTGTGCGGCTTTGGTGCTGAGTGGTGTATATCTGCGTGGCGGCCCCAGAGGTGGAGGTGTGTGTTTGTGGCATTTGGTCGACTTGCGTCGTGTTTGTTGTTCGGCCCTGTTTTTCTCATGAATATGGCATTGTACAGTTTGTATGGTTTTAGATCCGATTTATCTTATAAAGTGAATCATCTTTTCTATCTATTTGACCGGTGGATATCGAGCACCTTAAGCTTAAACAAAAAGATATAATGTGCCGGGTAACTGCCAACCAAGAAAAAAAATCATGTACCACAACCGGAGACAAAGAAAAGGACAAAACAAAATGCCACTGCAATATTTATGAAACAACAGAATTGGTGCAATCCACTTTGACTTCTCGGTGATTACGCACCCGGTATTTAGAAAACACATTTTAAAAGGTCAAAAAAATTCAAAATGAATCCGACATACATCATTGGTGCAGAAATTTCTCGGTTCGCCAGGTGGTCAGGGATTAAGGTGTGAAGCCCAATTTAAACCCGGCTATTGGTCAAATTGGTTCGACTCGACTTTTGAGTAACGGGAGCGATATGTGTTAGATATACAAGAAATCTATACCTCTTATAAAGCAAAACCCCACTAAAGTCATTTAACATTTTTCTATCTCCACATGCAGCATAGCCACATCATCAACTTATCACAGCCGTACGATTGTGATATTCATCCGTTCATTGTGTCGTGCCGATCGTGACGACGCCGGTGCATTTCATACAAAGTTGTCCCCGTACACGCTCATCAATACTCTACGGGATTCTCTCTCCCTCTTCGCCTTCCAAGCCACCAGGCCCGTTCGGCTGTTCCTCTGCTCCGCACTATCCCTCCTCATCTTCCCCACCGAATAACTATAGAAGTAACGGATGTATGTGCTCTCCAATTTAGTCAGTGCACTTGCTCAAGATTCATCAGATTTCCCCCCGCAGAAAACCACTGCGCTTGATTGGAATATGTGAAGTCCTTGCGGTCGACACTCATCGCCTGCTGGTACAGCGCGTGATGGCCAAGACGCATCTCCAGCCCTCGCCGTCGGCCGGGACACAAATTCAGCCCTCGCCGTCGCCCGGAACACATCTACAGTTGTCGCCGTCGCCCGGAGTAGCTTCTTATTACCGATTCCCCTATTCCCAGTCTTCCTGTTGCGTCTTCGCTGTCAGATGATTTATATTGCAACCGGCCATGTGCGGCTGTGCCCCTTCGACATCCTCCCGAATGGTTGTCGTGCTTGGAGCTTCCAAGGTCTTTCGTGTATGCTGGCATCAGCTTTATCTAGATTAGGCCGATGAGCCTCATATCTTGGTTGTGTGTTCTCTCTAAAAAAAAATTCAAGTGGAATCAATCTTGCTGTATTGGTTTTGCACCAGCAGTCTGCAGTGTATTTTCCGTCTGAAAATATCTCAAGTGGAATCAATCTTGCTGTATTGGTTTTGCACCAGCAGTCTGCAGTGTATTTCGCTCCTAAATGGTTGCAACCATCACTTGAGTTGGTATGATATTTTGGCAGTGAAACAGAGAGCTCTTGATTTTCTATTATACAAACCATTAGGTTATGAGCTAGGTGGTTATTTCTGAATCATACATACAGGTACGTATGCTCCACACTCACCATCAGCAGGATAAAGTTACGAACCAATTCCTTCCAGCTTTTCCTTGCCAATTATTTTTTTCATTTTTTGAGTTTTTTTTATGTGATCTTCATTCAACAACTAACCAATTTTCCATCTTACACCGCAAATTACTTCATGCACCATTTGTTGTTGTAATTCTCTATTTCACGTATCCATATTTGTTATGGCTTTTCTTTCAGTGTTCATATGAACAGGCGTGAGGGATATTTAAGAGCAGAATTTGTGATACCAAAATTTAAGGAGTACATGATTTTCCATTCCATATGAGAACTCAGAGAGGTATTGTTTTTATGGATGAACTATGTAATTCATAAGAAAGATAAACATGGGAAATATTACAGTGATAAGCACCGGCTGCATATGGGATTTTGCATTGTACGGAAATTCAAATGATAGTAAGTTGCATGTTCATCCCAAATGTACATTCCTGTTTATGAATCCGTTTGTAAATTCGCTTACTGAATTATAAGGTATACATTATGAAGTATACACACAACGAGAAGTATAGAGTGAATTCTGGGGATGGTCACTCCATGATGTGTACTAATTCATGCTCTCTTGCTCTTATTATGTGCATCAGTTCCCAGATTCAACTGACTTTCCCTGTCATGATAGAAACTGTATACCTTATTGCTCCAAACATAATATGTGTCTTATACATTTCATTTACATTAGATAGTTAAGAAATTCCCGCTGCAACGCGCGGGGTATTTTTCTAGTTTATTGAATGACTTAATCCATAAGAACTGTGGATAATCTATGACTAACAAAATAGAGTTTAAACTAGTCATGTAATTTAACAGAGAGTACACAAATAGCAAGTCTAGAAATATTGTTAGAAGTATTGTTTGACGTATGGTCTCAACTCTCTAACAAATGATAGAAGATCACATAAGGTGCGTAGGAAGCAGACCCATTTGCGGCTTCGGCCATGTTGCAACATCGTGGGGGAAGAAGTCGTCGTTGGGAAAGTAGTCGTCGGCATCCGTGCCGGAGAAGAATCCAGTAGTCGCACAAGAACGCTCCCCAAAAATGTTATCGGCCCTCTCCCGCACAAGATCGAAAGAGTGGAGATTTCGGAGGCCTACTGTCCCGTCCCGTGGTGCACGCGACAAAACATGATGGGCATGACTTGGCGGGCGTGTCATATATGCTGGTGTAACGAGGAGGACGGCTGATGAGGAGGAGGATCACGCGTGGAGGTATCCTATTCTAATGCTCATACAAGTGGTAGAAGAGGCCTAATGTCGAACTCTGTATAAACTAACAATGTGGGACTAAAATTTAGTCTCACATCTTGCCATGCCTGAATGGGTCAAGTGGGGCTTTAGAATTTTTAGAAATTACTGAAACAGAAAATGGCCATGGGCAATTTAGTCAAAATTCCAACAATATGTTCCACTGTGACTTATGGCATTTGTGGATGATCTAGATAGAATTTTCTGGTTTCCTCGGGCTAATGGTATGGTTAAGGATTGAAATCTGAACCCCGAGAACCAAGCATTGACAAAATTGCCACCGACCTGAACACAAGAATCGGTTTTTTTTTTCTCGATGCGGGGGCAAAAACTTTGTCTCATCTCATTAATTAAGAAGAAGTTGAAAACAAGTCTTGGAGTCACCCAAATGGGTGAACCCCTCAAAAAAAGCGTACTCTACTCAAACGTCTGGCTCCCACTAGGACCCAAAGCCGGGCCCTTTTTAATCTTGCTAACTACAATACTCATCATCGCAGATGTGTTCCGAAACACCCTCGCCTCTCTTGTTCCAAATCTCCCAAGCCCACGAGAGCCGAAATATTGAACTATTCGGTCGAATTGGTTCGATTCTAATGTGCCCACCCCATCATATCGTACAAATAAAAAAAAGAGTGAACGACGTGGTTATTCGGAGAATTTCATGGTTGGATCCAAAGGCTAAGACGATATTCTGGTATCATGCAACCGCGAGTGCTTGATTTGAGCTTTTTAAAACAAGGTAGTGCCCCAACCCTGCATCGAGTAATACACAGAGAATGGTTTACCAAACCTCAATAGTTCTTACAAATCGATGATGATTCTGAAAGAAAAGCAACTACCAAATCATGCATCGCAACGAGTGCACGACTATACTGTCGGGCAAATAGTTGTAAAATCTCCAGATAGCTACACAGTAGCCGGAATATCACACGTCTCCACATGTTGCGGACAAACATCACGTCGAGATCTAAGTGGGTAGGCACATTGGGTTAGAGTATCTACATTGGCACTTCGAAACGACCTCCCAAAAGTTCTAATGGGGTTCCGGACAAAAAAAATCGGTCTCGGCGACACCCCCATCTATTCGGGCCAATCCAAAAACTGACCGGCACCTCCGAGGCACCCCCTCCAAGTTTGGAGACCCGCTCGGGGGTGTCGGCAAAGCCTGGTGGGCCCCCCTTGTCATACACACATGCTCGGTCAGCTGCGATAAATGGCGTCGTGCACGAGGCCGTTTCGGTGTTAATAGAGGCCACTACGCCGGGTGATTTCTCAGGGGACGCGACGGTGTTACGCCTTTCCCACACGTCTCATTAACTTCGGTGCCAGCGTCAGTCCACGTGTTGGCGTTGTGCCTTCCCCACGCGTAGCATTAACGCTGGTGAATCGCCCCTTCGCCGTGGTGTGGCCTTCATCTTGCTCTCCTGCTCTCCCCCATTCTCCTTCCCTCCTCGGCCACGTTCCAATCTCCCCATTGTGCTGGACATGTGTCCGACACCCCCCCAAACCGGACATTTTTTGGGCGTGCCTGTGGAGATGCTCTAGAGTGCTACTCCCTCTATCCCCAAATAGGTGGTGTATAAATTCAGTTAAAAGTCCATAATTTCTAAGCTTGACCAAATATATGGAAAAAAATATCAAGAGCTACAGTATTGAATAAATTGATTTTCTTCTATTCATTTTTTTATATATATAGTTCGTCAAACTTAGAAATTATAGATTTTTTATTCAATGTATATGTGACCTATTTGGGGAAGAAGGATAAGTAGCTAGCAATGTTACACAACACATATATCCCTTGTTACAAAACTCAATTCAAAATTTGATCCATACATCGAAAAATAAAGAAGAGTATTTTTTTTGAAACTTTTACTGTGGGGGAGCCCCCCACAACCTCACTTTATTAATAATAAACAAACATATTTACAAGAATTTTAAGAAAGGTTTGTCAAGCCATGATGACAAGGTAGCAAAACATCACTCTTGACCCTGTAATTAAGCAGGGTGACCTCATGACAAAAAAACATGATCTCCAGCCTCTTAAAGTTGGTCTGATTCCCTTGAAAACTCATAGAAGATAAGTCTTGTTGTTAATAGTACGCCCAAACAACTACTAAGAGCAAAGTTTGAACTTTCTACTATTCTCAGCTTGATTTATTTTTTCCATTTATCAATGTGTGGATCGATTTTGGCTTAGAAATTTTGGAGCAGATACATCTGTATCAATGTTGAGGATACAAACTATAATCTTTTATTGTCTTAGCAATGCCTAATTACTAGGTGCCCAGTGCACTAGCACACATAATGCTTCTAGTGCAGACTATATGTTCGCCATGTGGATAAGCCGCAAAGAATAAAAACATTTATTAGACAAGTTGGTCTAGCTAGCATGGGGCAGGCTTTTTTTTTTTGAAAGTAATACTGCCTTTATTTAACCATAGTTCAGATTACAATCTGATTGCAAAGCAGCAATCAAAAACCCAGGAGTTACATCAAAACTCTCAGAAGAAACAGAATTTAGAGCCTCTCTTGCACATAGGTGAGCCACCTGATTCGCCTCCCGCTTCACCAAGAGTATCTTGAAATCCTGGAACGATTTACTCATATCTTTCATCTCCTTCAAAATCTGAGCACCTTCCATCCTGATAACTCCGTCATCCATCCAGAGCGACGGGCAAATAGCTCCTATGCGACGTCTTTCTACCGAATTGGCTGCAAAGCGACATCATTCGCAAGAATTTCTCTGCTGTGACATCTCTGTGAGCACAAATAGCCCAGTCACGACATGGCCCTTAAGCGCATTCTGTTAGGATTATGAGGAGCCGGGTGGGACCCACAACTTATCCATGTCAGCATGGGACCCACACAGCAGCGATGACCGTTATATCCTCCTCCCCTGCGCCCGCATCCTCCATCTTCTTCTTCTCCGGTGACAAAGCACGGCAACGCCGGCGAGCTCCAATTCAGGCGGGCAAACATAAAAGCAGATAATTGGGAGCTCGGATTCAGGCAACACACAGAGTAGTTCGAATGGCTCGGATTCAGGCAAACATAGTAGATAACATTATACGCTATTACACACAGAGTAGTTCGAATGGCGGGCTCGTCGGATCAAAAGCCACACAGAGTAGTTCGATAGCATTATACGCTAATTACATAGGGTTAGGTCAGAGTAGTTCGTCAACCGCTGCTCCCACCCCTAAACTAGGATCCAAAATTGGGCTCACCGGAGCCCCAGGGGTGCGGCGGCGACGAGGCGGCGGCGCCGCTCAGTCGGAGTCAGAGTCGGAGTCGGAGTCGGCGGCGCCCCCCATGTCGAAGCGGGATGCTTCGATAGCTTGCCAGAGGCAGAATTCGTCGAGCTCCTCTTCCATCTCCCGGCGCGCGACGAGCTGCTGCTGCTGGTCCTTGCTGCGCTCTATCACCTCGGCGGTGATCCAGTCGAGGTCACCGTCATCGACGTAGTCTCCGGGCAGAAGGCCAGCGCGCCCGGCGCGCGGTGCCAGGTCCTGCTGCTCCTCCTCCTCCCTCTTTGGCGGCGGCAGCGGTGCTCATGCGATGGAGGAGCTCCCTGCGCCGGAGGAGCTTCCAAGCCAACGCTCGTAGCAGCTGCCTCGCGCCGCCGCCGCCATCTCCATCCGGCGGTCGTACTCCTCCACCTCGCGCCGGGCGAATGCAGGCGGCGGCGCGAGGCCGAAGTTCATATACTTGCGCGTGCCGCACTTCCGACCGCCGTCGGAAGCAACCCACGCTGCCCGTTGGGGGTCAGAGGCGGGCGCCGGCCGCTTCCGCTCCTCGTCGGAGCGGTTTCCACCACCGGAATGGCCACCGCGAGAGCTGGAACCCCCACGCCAAATCATCGTCGCACGGCGGGGCTGGATCTGTGGCGGCGGGGCTGGTTTGCGTGGTTTTGGTCGCCGGCGGCGAGTGTGGCGCAGATCTGGAGCGAGTGGGAATAGCTAGGGTACGACACATTTCAGTGGATAAGAAGGGGAAGGGGAACGGGAGGCGGTCAGAGAAAAAAAAGGAGCTGGGCCGTGGCCTGAGAAAGGGAACGGTAGGTGGGCCATGGCCCAAAGTTAAGAGGCCTACAGTGAAATAAATCAAAGAAAAACCATTAGCGGGCCGTGGCCTGATCGGACGGCAAGGCCCAAAGAGAAGAGGTGCACCGTGAAATAAATCAAAGAAAAAATATGAGTGTGTTGACCAAATTAGGGTTTATCATAACTAATTCAAAAAAAATCAAAACAATATGCCACTTGCGCACATAGTCTTGTAATACCGTATAGTAACTAGAAAAAAATATAAATATGGTTTACGTACATTGTTTAAATCAACTGAGAGGCCTCGAACAGTTTCAAATGAGCAGAACTAATTAAAAAAATCAAAACCATATGAAACTTTCAAAAAACTCACAAAAGCTTCATTTTGGAGTGACTATGAAGGATCCAAGGCTTAGTTTTTCATTTTCATGCTTGAAACTTGTTTAAATATTGGTCAAACTTAGATTTGACCGATTTCAAAATAAGCATAAAAATTTCAAAAAAATCAAAAAAATGGAAAACCTGTGCACATGGTCTTAGTATGTCATATACTAACAACTCAAGTTGATAAACAAGGTATAGATACATTCAAACAAAATATTCATGTATGTAGTGTGATATCTCAAATCTCCAACTATGAACTCTCAAGTGTGAAGAGAAGTGGTTTTGGGTATGGAAATGAAACTTTCAAAAAACTCACAAAAGCTTCATTTTGGAGTGACTAAGAAGGATCCAGGCTTAGTTTTTCATTTTTCATGTTTGAAACTTGATTTATTTATGATTTTGCAATTAAACTATTATTATTAAAAAGAAAATAAATAATATGAAGATTAATTCAATAAATAGTGAGACTTCACAATGATACTATATAGATAGAACACAAGTCTAGGAAATTTATTTGGCTGATTTAGACATGGTGGACAAAAAACTTGCTTAGAACTGGGGTTGTTTACCCTACCTTTGGAGCTCATTTGAAACACATTTTTCAGGACTTAGCAAAAGGCCTCGGATTGATGACCTAGTTAGATCAAACAAGTGCATAATAGTTTGAAATCATTGCAACATCCAATCTTAGCAGAAATACCATGTAAAAGTTTGAATTTTGATTCAAATTTGAATTTTGGTTCAAAGTTCAATTCAGACGAGATAAAAAATCAAAAGAAAATAAATAATATGAAGATTAATTCAACAAAATTTTCCCAATTTAACATCTTAATGGATGAGACAACTCACTATTATAGATTAATCTATAATAGTAAGTTGCCCGACCCACGAAGCTACTGGACCAGGAATAATGTGCAACACCTAAATTGCGAGAATGGGGAATCAAACTTGGGTGGGCAAAGGGAGGCATCAACCCTTGCCACTAGGCTATGCCTATGTTTGCGACAAATCTACCACCACTAGGAGGTAATAGTTACAACCCTCCATCTCACAACTGAAGAAGACGAAGAACAATAGGAACACTAGAGTGACAAGGTGAATTCGTTTGAATTTGTTTGGCCGATTTAGACAAGGTGAAACAAATTGTTAAGAGTAACAACATCTTGGTAAGAGTGACAAATATTTTGGTAAGAGTAACACATATTTACATTTTGGTAAGTGTAAATAAAAAAGTAAATTTTCTTTGAGCTAAGACAATTAAAACATGTGCTAGCTCTTTGCATTTTACATGATCCCATGAACAAAAATGGGACATTGGTCTGCACTCTGTTAAATGACCGTTAACTGAAGAACAAACACTGTATTTGACCGTTAACTGAAGAACAAACATTGTTTACTGACTAATGATCAGCACATAGACAACTCCAAGAGCAATTGCACATAAATAAAAAATTGCAGCCATCAGATTGTCTTGCTTCTTCAGATCGACAAGTTTCTGTAGCTGATTGTTCATCTTCTTCAACTCGGCCTTCACTTCCGCAAGCCCATCCGCATTCTGCATCATCGCAACCCCCGTAGCAGATCCCAATTGCTCCACCGCCGACGGAAAATTGAGGCCAGGGATGTGCCCTCCTTTTCAATCCTCTTGATGTCCACTCGAAATGGTCGCATGTTGGCAGATCCTGAAATTAAGAAAATATGAACCCTAATTCCCAAATCGGATGAAAACCCAAAATTGAGGAAAATAAAACGAAATTGGGAGAGGGGAAACTCAGATCTCACCTTCTCCAGCTCTGGTTTGCTCTCACATTTCACATACTCGCGCCCGGCGTTGCCATTCTTCTCGCTCGTGGTGACTCGCCGCTTCAGGGGCGCCGTCCGTGGGCAATCAGGGCACCTTCCCAGCAGCACTGGACCGTAGCTCGGCCATTTACGCTGGCAGAAGCGGAGCTCGACGACATACCTCTACCGCCAGCGTTGCTGCGCGCTGTCGCCGGAGAAGAAGGGGGACTAGAGGATGGGTTGGGCTCTGGCACAGCGGCGAGATGGCTCTGTTTTCTACCAGCTGATGAGGTGGGTCCCACGGTCGGAGGTGCTCCTGTGGGTCCTTTGCTGATGTGGATTAGTTGGGGTCCCACCAGGCTCACATAATTCCAACCCTAACCTGTCCCTTGCGGTTAAGCCCCGGCTGTCGCACGAGAGCTATTTCAGCCACGAGATGGCGTCGCACGTGAGCTATTTCAGGCAACGACGTCACGTTTTGAACGATTATGTGAAACGACGTCGCATAGGAGCTATTTGCCCCAGAGCGACACAAGGTCCGAGCAATCAGACTGAATAATAACCTTTTCCAAGCCCTTTCTTAATGCAGCTTCAAGCCCCTCTCTACAGCCTAGCAATTCACTGATAAAAGGATCGTTCACATGCTTTTGCTTGATAGACCCTGCATGGACGAAAGCTCCTGCATCATCTCTAATTACAAAACCTGACCCAGCTAGTGTATTAACTATGTCCAGAGACCCATCCGTGTTAACAACATGCCACCCAGGTGGAGGTTTCTCCCACTTTTGTGCTTGTGTTAAAACTTCTTTATCCCTGATCGGCAACTCCAGATTTGCCAAATGTTCCTCAATCAGCTGAAGAGATTTCAGAGGCTGATAGCATTCTTCACCATGTACAAATTTATTTCTACTACTCCAGATGCACCACATGATTGTCACTACTAGTGCAGCTTCTTTATTGGTAAAGAAGATGTCAGTAATAATATCCCCAGCCCAGGATATAGGGTGTAACTCTGGCAACTTTAACTCAAATTGTTCAAGTGCCACCGACCAAAACTTCTTTGCATGATCACACTGAATCAAAGAATGATACAGCGACTCCTCAGCATAGCCACACAATTTGCAAGTACTGTTTTCCATAACATGTCTTCTCTTCAATTCTGCAAAACTTGGAAGAATTTGTTTGAGTACTCGCCACCAGAACACACGTACTTTTGGAACAACCTTCAGCTTCCCCAGTTTCTTCCAGACTCCAGCTGAATATATTGTAGAGCATCCTGATAACATGGGGCAGGCATTGATCACCTTTTTTTGGCGGGGAAGGCATTGATCACCCTTTGTTTCATGCATCATTAAGAAAGAACAAATCAAGTTGACTAGTACATCTTTAAGAAAGAACAAATCAAGTTGACTAAACGAGTGCATCAAGTGGAAGCAATGTTTGCACCATAGTTAATTTCTCATGTTTCTCGCATAAGCAAGGTTTTTACGTACCATGGTTTCTCACACTCACACGTTTAACATGTGCTTGCTGGTCTGCATCATGAGATCAACATGCACACAGGCAGTGCATGACGTCGGACGATAAACGTGTTTCACTTAGTTCCCATGTTTGCACGTATGGCTAGGAATATCGTAAGGACAAAGGCCACAAGATCATAAGCTGTGAGAGAGCTTCATATGGCCACATGAATTAGCAGAGCAGACAAAACTAAAACAATCTGAAGGCCGGGACTGGAGAGCGACTGTCCTCCTGCTGGGAAAAAAAAATCATGTCCTTCAAATATGCATTGTGACAAATATATGCGAAATTTCGGATCACTGTACGAACAGACACGTACGCCGCTGCTATCACAAACTATGAGACATTGGTTTCTATGATTGTACATTCATGAAGCATGCTTGCTGACATCTCAAATATGCGTATATAAGAAAACAAAGCTGAGACAGACGAGTGGAGATTTCTTGCACCCGAGCTCCAGTGCTCCTGCCACTTTAAAAAATTCAAAAAACATATTTAAATATTTCAAAAAAAATCTGAACAAAATCATGCATGTTTTTGATGATGTATCATATAGATGTGTAAAATTCCAGTTCGAAATACTTTATATTTCGACCTACACAAAAATGACAAATTTACATATCTAATTAAAGTTAATAATGCATAGTTTGAAATCTACAAATTTTGTCATTTTTGTGTAGACTATAATATAAAGACTTTTATTGAGATTTTGCTCGTTTCTAGTATGCATCATTGAGAACATGCATGATTTTTTCAGATTTTTTTAAAACTTTTAAATATATTTTTCGAATTTTTAAAGTGGCAGGAGCACTGGAGCTCGGGAGCAAAAACTACTTTCCGGAGACAGAAGTGTTACAACTTACAAACAAAAATGATAACCGCAATAGAGAGACGTCCTAGAAACACAGCACTCGCCTTAAGTTGCACAGACAATTGTGCTAACTGTGTTAAGGTTATACTTGCATAGCTCTGTTGGTTGAAGACGTGGACACGTGGTATGGGTTTATACATTTTACTGTTTTACAGGGAGTGAGCTAGGTCAAGCGTGTAGAGTGTTCCACTGTCTCACGGGTGTTTTAAACGTGAAGACACGATAATTTCTTTGGCCATATATACGACAGTGGTGGCTAGTACGTTGTGCCATCGACCCAACGACGCCGCGTGCTGCAGGTACGTCCTTCTGTCCGCTCATTTTCCATACTGATGAAAGAGACGGGAAGAAAACATTGACTCTGCACTAGTATATATCAGTCAATTGCATACGATTAATTTAGCCCATGCCAAATGGTTAACCAACTCACTACGGGAGAACGGAACGTTGCCGTGTGCGCACGGCAAAGCCCACATGTGGGTCCCACTTTCACTTGACGCCGATCGGTGACGGCCGGCTCCTGACATGTGGGCCCCACACCCTTGCTCTTTGCCGTGTGCCGTGCGCAAGCACACGGCAAAGAAAATGGCTGTCACCAAAAAAAATCCCCGCCGCGTCCCTCGCCAGGACAAGCTGGGGACAGGGCAGTCGAGGGCGCCGCGGACGGAGGCGGCCACGCGCGGGGAGAGGCGCGGCGGCGTCGCCGCGTCGTTGACCTAGTCCATATGCCTCCAGCCTCAGGCCTTGGGGCCGACTCGCCGGAGCTGGAGTCATTGGCAAAGAGGTGCCTTGACCACGCCGTTCGCGCTTCCGTTTGGCTTTCATTTTCTTTGTCGTGTACCTATCTTTGCCGTGTGTTTTGCTTTGTCTTTGCCGTGTGTATTTCTTTGCCGTGTGTTTTTGTTTGTCTTTGCCGTGTGCATTTCTTTGTCGTGTGTCGACACACGGCAAAGATTTCTTTGCCGTGTGCACGACATCCAGCACACGGCAAGAGCCAGGCACACGGCAAAGTCCAGCTCTCCCGTAGTGACTGTGTGTGAGACGAAGGGGTGTGTGATGGGGGTGTCCTTTGCACACAGTTCTTAGATACTAAGAGCATCTCCAAGTCTCCAACAGACGCGCTTTATATCACGCGCGTGCTAAAAACCGTTATTTTACAGCACCGGAGGGCAAACACAACACTCCAGCAGGCGCTGCATACTCCCGCGTGCGTAAATTTGATCTAGCGCGCTGGAAATTGCGGCACTGCAAGTGGGGTATTTCGTCCAGCGCGCTGGACAACGAAATCTTGCGCGCGAGAGACCAACCTCCGCCCTAAAACCTCCGGCCGCGCCCTCGCCGGCAAAAATCTTGCTATGGACGGCCGCGCCGACATTACCCCCCCCCTCTCCCTATGCCCGCGACCCTACTGTCGCCGACGCCGCCACAAACCCTAGCGCGGGGTTCACTGCCGCCGGCGCCGCACCAACTCCTAGCACTGGCCTCGCCCGCGGCCTCTTCATGGCGCCACGGATGAACTCGCAGGGTGGCGTCGCGCCGCCGCCCGCCGCGAAGGCACGGAGTCTCGAAGAGCGACGGCAAGCAAAAAGAAGGGTAAAGTGGACAAGGACGGCGCTTCTCGGCGTGTGACGCCTCTGGGCGCACCTCCGGCCGCATTCCAGCCTCCGCCGCCCCCACCACCGCCGCCCGAAGCGCCGGCGACCTCGCAATTTGGTGTGCCGGCCGATGCGCTCAAGATGTTTCAGGAAGTGCCCACAAGGTACAAAATTTGCTTCTTTTTTTTGTTGTTGTGAGATAGTTGGCTAGATATGGATAGCTTGACGTGTGTTTATTTATCGTACATTTTAGTATGGCAGACTATGCATATTTGTCAACTATGAATGTTGGCTCCAACAATTCATATCATCATTGATCTAAACCAATGAAGTTCATCAAGATGACCATGAATTTGAAGTGGATGAGGAGGGTGAGGGTTTGATCGATGCACCGAAAGGAAGGGCGGCCAACTACACGTGGAGGAAGACATTTTACTATGCAAGACATGGTGCAAGGTGGGCATGGACCAAACCGTTGGCACGGATCAAACTAGAGATGCCTATTGTTTTAGGATGAAGGAGTACTTTGATGCACACACACCAAGAGTGGAATTGAGCGCGCTGATAGATCTCTTCGGTCCCGGTGGTCGTTGATAAACGCGGATTCTCAAAAGTGGGCGGCGGCATTGGAGGCGGATGACAAGATGAACCCAAGTGGCACTAATGTTAGAGATAGGTTAAGTGGCATTTTCTTTATGTTCCATGTTCATGCTTCATCATTTGTGTTCCAAGTGGCACTAATTTGTTCTCTATTTTTGTAGCTCAACATTACACAAAATTTGTTCCGAGGAGAAGGCAAGAAGAACAAGAAGGGCATAGTTAAGCAAGGGAGGTCATTTGTGTTGGCTCATTGCTACCAAGAGTTAAAGAATGAAGAGAAATGGAAGAACCGTGATGTCTTAGAAGTGCCAAAGAAAGCCAAGGCAACTATAGAGGCAACACTCATAGAAGATGATGAAGCTTCAAGTGATGGCGCCAAGAGGATCCCTACTCCTAACTTGGTTGCCTACTCCAAGCCAAAAAGACCCACTGGAAAGAAACAAGCAAATGAAAAGGGAGGAAGACTGGAGAAAATGAGTTAAAGAACGCTATGGAGGCTATTGTGAATGCAAGAAAGGAAGCAAACGAGGAGAGTAGGATGGCAAGGAGCCAAGAGTCGGTGGCCGAGGAGAGGAGGGTGACGGCCGAGGAGAGGAAGGTGGCGTTGGAGGAGGAGAAATTGACCATGGAGGAACAAGCTGGATTATTGGAGTATGAGAAGTATCTCTTCTTCATGGACACATCTAACTTCGATGACAGGCAAAAGTAATACATAAACCTTTGTCATGATCAACTCTTGACCCCCAAAAAAAGAATGATGGGAGGCATGGGAGCACCTACAATAGGAGGCATGGGAGGCATTGGTGGTACAATGGGAGGCATGGGAGGCATGGATGCTACAATGGAAGGCATGGGACGCATGGGTGCACCTCCAGGAGGCATGGGAGCAATGGGCGGCATGGGTGACATGAGTTTTGGGTCACTCATGGGAGGCATGGAAGCACCTATGGGAGGCACTGGAGCCATGGGTGGCATGAGTTTTGGGTCATTGATGGGAGGCATGGGAGGATATGGAGGCATGGGTGGGATGGGAGGCATGAGTGCACCTCTGGGTGGCATTGGAGACATGGGTGGCATGGGTGGGATGGGAGGCATCAGTGCACCTCTGGGTAGCATTGGATGCTTTGGAGATTCTACGGTTCATGGCACTAGTGCAAACACCGTCTGTGTTTCCAATGAAGAGGAAGCGCATGATGAAGATGACGAGGAGGAAGAAGATGAGGCATGAATGTTGATCTTTCATTTGTTTGTGTGAACTTTATTTATCATGAACTTGCTTGTGGTGGTGCTTTTGAACTATGCCATGAATTTGAACTATGTTATGTTGCTCCAAGTCATGATTTTGCTTTTTTTATGTTTATGGATCATCACTTGTTTCATATTGTCAAATTGGTATGTGTAGTTTCATATTTGCCAAGCGTCGGCCGGTCTCGCGCGCTGCATTTTAGCGTGCCTGGTGAAGCGCTACCAGCGACGCGCTAAAATTTAGCGCATCTGGAAAAGCAGTGCACCGCCCCCGCGCGCTAAACCGCTATTTTGGCGCTGTAGAATTTTTTTAGCGTGCCGGACTATAGCGCGCAAGTTGAAGATGCTCTAATTGTGTGTGATACGTGAGCACATTGCATACGATTTTTTTAGACTTTTCTCTAAGATCACACACTTTTTCCATCTTTCGTCATACATCTAGATGCAATAAATCATTCGTGTTAAGCGAATTTCAGACATGCTTAATCATAAAAAATAAGTGTATTATAAAAGAAAGGATATTTTAAGCAAGAAAGAATATGGAGGATTTGATTTGCCCCAATAGTCCAGAATCTAAATTTAATCACCGTGAAATGTTCGTATATTTAACTGCTAAAATTTGATTTGTGGAAATTGTATGGTTAAAAGAATTAATAATATGAATAGATTGCATGCATGAATATATTTTCATTAATAATGGTTGGATGACATGGATAAATGAATGGCTCAAATAGTGGATAATGTGGACACCTCGCATGTAGAGATAGACTAATTTAATACATGTTAGTGAGATTTTATTTTATAACAAGTATAGATAGACGTGTGTGTGGTGGTGAACTGGAAACTGGAACTGTACCTACCTCCATGCAGAACCATGCTAAAAGATGGAGCCCCGCAATCTACAATTCAACATTTTATCCCAAAACAGTAGCACATCAGAATAGTATTTCATAGAATATTCCATACACCACCTGTACATATATTGAGACATAGTTTTAAGCTAGCTATACAAATGAGAAAAATGCACAAAGAAGAGAATTGAACTTGGTTATGTAACTGTCTCCGTAATAGGTTTTGAAGGATATAACTGCCAGTATCTTCTCAAGACCGTGGCAGTTGCCCTGAGAGCATCTCCACTCATGGCGCCCAAAACGTGTCCAGCAGCTACGTCAGACGGACGCTATTGGCATCGTCCGGATGCGCCATGAGCTATTGGGGGTGCCGCTCCCCACTCACAACGCCAATAACAAATCTTGAAACACGATTTAAACATGAAAATAGATAGATTTCATCCAAGTTTCGTTCAAATATGACATAATTCATTCAAACTAAACATAATCCGCTCAGACTGAAACTAAACCTAATCAGTAGGGCAGCATGCCAAGCACCTGCAGTGCGGGGAAGAGCCCGCCCGTGCAAGTAGAGGTACCCAGCGGCAGTCGGCACAACTGCAGTTTAGGAAGAAGCCGTCGTAGACGGACTGGGGCACAGGTGCCGCTGCACGGGCGGGCGAGGCCAAGCACGCCTCAATGGCGATTTGCATGTCGTCCCACTGGGGCGAGGGCCACTCCTCGTCATCATCATCATCATCCTCCGTCACCTGTAGAGGTTGAGGTGCCGGCGATGCCACAGGCGCCATGGGATGCGGTTGTTCTTCCCATGCGCGTTGACCCGCCTCCGCCCCCTCGTACCGCTGCCTCTCTCTGTCAATGCCCAGCGCGAAGTCCCCGTCGGATGTGTTGGTGAGGAGGTCGTCATCTGAGTCAAACCACCCAGCAGGTGGTGAGCCGGTCGCCGAGGTGGCGAAGAAGCTATGGAGGCGGTAGTTGAACTCCATCTCGATTTGCTCGTCCCAGTACAACGCTGACGGCGCATGCCGACAGCGGTCCATCAGTTCCGGTGGCATGGTTTGCATGCACGACTCGATGTAGTCGAGGCGGGCCTAGCCAGCGAGGCGAGGCGCCACCGGGATGTGGGCGGAGTTTGTCGCCCACCCTCGGGGAGGTGGCAGCTCGCCGACACCGGCGTCTTGGTGCAGATGAGCTCGCGTGCCTCCGCCTCAACAGTTCCGCCGGTGGCGGTGGCAGAACACGGTTGCAGTAGTAGTAGGTGTCCCCCTCGTGGAGGAACAGGGTGGATGAGCACACCTCGTGGTTGTTGCGCAATGGCCACTCGGCGCGATGACGCCAGTTGCGCAACTCCTCCGCCTCCCGGTGCTCTCTGCGATGCATCGCCGCCTCTCGGTGGCTGGCACATTCCTCCTCCATCTGCACAGCGCTGCTGCGCCGGGGAGAGGACATGGTTTGGTGGTGGAGGGGTGGATGTGATGGTGTGATGGAGGCGAAGAGGAGGCCTCTCTATATAGCGGCTGGGGGAGACGAGTGGGTGGTCTGCCTGAACTACGGCCACCCACCCGCCTGCCGCTCATTTACGGCGACGCGAGTAAAGACACGCTCGTCAGCTGTACGCTGCCGGGGTGTAGTCGCATTCTCGCCGCATAGGCGAAGCGACGGCTCGCTGCGCCTGGTTGGGAAACCGAGACGCTGCCATGAATGGAAGTTGACCGGCCGGTAGCCGCATTTATGCTCCTGTGTCAATGACACCGCCAGCCCACCCGTCGGAGCCCAAAGTGGCGCCGTGCGAAGTTTCGTCCGGCGCGACCAAACGACTCCCAACGGGAAGGGCGTGGGCTGGGCGCGCCGAACGAAATATTGGGCCATGTCGGACGCATGGCCGCTATTGGTGTTGCGAGTGGGCGAGAATTATGTCCGGCGCACCCAATAGGGATATTGGCGGCCCTATTGGCGCCGTGAGTGGAGATGCTCTTATAGCTCTATAATTTGTTTGAAACTTTCGGTAAATTATTTTGTCACTATCTTGATATTTTGGCGATATTGTATATAAGAAGTGTCGTATGGAGTGCACCAAAAGATTACAAGATCGACAGGTTGAAAGAGGTAGCCTGTCGAATGCATTGTGTCACACATGTATACATATAGAATGGTATCATGATATTTTCGTATGATACTACCCCTATAGTATCATAGCCACACCCTATTTATGATCTGTAGAATCTCAAGACAAATATGTGTATAAGATTTATTTGGTATTAAAATATCTTGTTTTATGTGCTATGATACTTTAACATAGGTAGATACCACTGTCATCTATTTCCTCATTAATTGTTGTGCCACATTAGATTTTTGCCAACATGACATGCATGATACTAGCTATGATACCCCCAATATGGCTAGTCTAAATAAGCAAGTATAATTGATTATATTTAAAAAATATTATATGAGTTAAGTGCCATCAACATAGATACTTACACATTCATTAACACAAAAGGGCCATGCATGCAAGATGAGAGACACTTGAACCCCCATGATCATGTCCTGTTATCTATACTTCTTATAAAACAAAACCACACTAACTTGCATTAATTATTTTCTATCTCAACATGCAAGCCATCTACATCATCCATTCTCTTAACCAATCAATTGTCCATGTCATCTCCACTAATACTTATTAATCACACATCATCTATTCCTTAAGCCACATCATACACTATTTAAGCCATTATGTATCCATGTCATCAAACATTTATTAATGATTTTCTATCCATTCATGAAAACAATTCGCATTATAAATTATTTTATCCATACAATACATCATTAATTTTAGTTGTTAAATATACAAAATTCTACATTGATTAAATCTAGACTCTCGATTCCTGAATATTCTGATAAATTTTCCCGTTGCATGTGTCATATGTCCTTTCTTTTATATTACAATTTTTATAAAAAAAATTCTCGCTGCAACGCGCGGGGTATCTTTCTAGTTACTAGAAGAGATGC
Organism: Poa pratensis; assembly: GCA_947311845.1. Taxonomy (NCBI): domain Eukaryota; kingdom Viridiplantae; phylum Streptophyta; class Magnoliopsida; order Poales; family Poaceae; genus Poa; species Poa pratensis. The sequence goes on from CAMZMU010000046.1 coordinate 6,103,776, forward strand.
ATGACCAAAATCCTCATGATAACGCCCGAGACACTTGAAATATCTCCTTTCAGCACGAGCTAACTCCTGGTACCTCACAACCCCCGCTACTATTAACTTTCTGGTGTCAGAATATAAGCACGTACAAACTAAAATTAAATAAATAAAAGTACAAATGATTAGCAGACTTAACAAGGAGTACAGATGCAGGGAGACGGTGAGCTACACGGAGATATGAAGAAGCAAGATGAGTTCTCCGCAACTCGGCGAGAGGCGGACAAATGTCTCCTCCAGGCTGTGATGACCGAGCGATTAGGACGTACAACCTCCACACCCCTTACATACCTCTTGGTTACATCTTGTCTATATGTTATTAACATGACATAAGATCAACCATAACTTTTTTGTACAGTGTCATCAAAATAAGATTCCTATAATAATATCTAGCTAGAATTAAACATATAAACATCTAAAAATACAACATATAATGAAATATGTGAAACATATAACAAAAATAGTAAGATGTAACAGTACACGGATCCGGTCTAACCCATTAACTTGTACAGTATAGCATAAGCAAGCACATCAATATCCAAAAAGAAATGGTAACGCCAAGATGTATACTCCCTCCGTTTCTGAATGTAGGGTATATAGTTTTATGCACGAATATTAAGACATGGGTATTTTGCATATAGTGGACTCATTTTTTTCTAGAAAAAATCACGAGAGATGAGTTCTTAATAGGCACAAAATGAATACAATCCGTTAAATTCCTCTTTTGAGACTAGGTCTCATTTTTTGATGGGTCAAATTGTCCATAAATAGCAAATACACCTTATATTATGAATTCTTCTTAAAAAACTATACACCTTACATCAAGAAACGGAGGAGTATTATTTTAACACATTAAACCTAACATGTATAATATTACCAGATGTACCCATTCCACAACATATGTAACAAGACCACATAGTCGTGCACAATAAAAAAGTGTACATCGGGCCTAAAAGTATACTGGATCTAACTAATCAATCCGGTCTAATGCGTTATAATAGTTAGACTCGAGCTAATAAATATTCAAACTGAACACACTAGGCCTAACAATGCTCTAACGAATCCTTCTTTACTAATTGTGCTGATTAACAATAGATACGCCCTATAAATACAAAGTACACTTGCATGCATGGTAACAATTTACACCTGCCGTAGGGCTAGTACGAGCAGGCGCCGGGGAACCTTCGGCAGCCTTCAACCCGAAGTATGGCGATGTTGCACGGTGAAGGGCGAGGATGAGCTGGCACGACCAGAGATATCAGTGACACCTCCGGCCTTCGACGGTGCAAATATGCACGTGAGGCTGGATAGACCCGACCACCTAGAAAAGAGTCCACGACGAACAAGCCACCAGGGAAATCGTTGGTATTCAAGTGTGGGAGGCCTCTAGTAGATCGCTAGCTTCCGCCTCGCCGAGCAGGTAAGATTTTCGGGGAGCAGGATGGCGGGTAAAGTGGAGTGAGACCTCACGGGTGTTGCTGGTCCAAATATATATATATAACATAAAAGGTTGCGTCATATAGACCCTGATGGGCCCAATCTTCGCACACGGTTAATGTACAAAAAATATGTGCTATGTTTACATCATTGCACATGATTTGGGTTCCCATGAAGTGTGCGATATGACTCCCAATTTCTTATTTGAAATTTCCACCCAAAATAATTGTTCATACAACTCTACTACATGCACCTAGAAAACCGTAGTGCTATTACAATAGCTACCAGGATTACAACAACATCCAAAGCATAATACCGACTATTTTCCTTATGACATGCTTTTTTTCCACTTTTAACTTGGCTGCATCCGCTTTCATCTAGTGATATCTTCCAAATGCAGATCCTTGTGCATCTTTTCTTCTCCTGTCTTTTTCACTTTTTTTCTTCTTCTCGAATATCGACCACAATGTTCAGAACTGTAAGAGCATCTCAACCGGAGCCCCCAAAGCCCCCCCCCCCCCCCCCAAACGCCCGAGCGGACAGCCCGGACAGCTTTTGGGCCAAAAACCGCCACCTAACTGCACCCCCTATAGTCAGCCCAAACGTCCGGGCGGTCCGGCACACCCCAAAGCCAGCCCATATGTAGGGCGGGTTTGGGGCCGCCCAGACGCGTCCGCCACGTCGGACCTGATAATGCGGGCCTACCCAATTTTTCTCCTAAATCGGATGGAAACCCTTGCTTCTTCCTCTTCCTCCTCCGCTCTGTCTAGTTTGGCCGCATTACTCTGCTCCGCCGCCGGCCCCTTCGAGTCTTCGACTGACCGCCGCCGCCCCCAAGTCACAGCGTCCGCGGCCAAGTCCTCTGCGGTCGCCGGAGCCCGTCGCCGGAGGAACCTCATCTGGACGCTCCGCTCCCGGTACGTTTAGCATCGCCCGACCTCCACCTCGCTCTCAAAGTGTTTCTGTAAATGCCGGCACCGGATTTTGACTAAGTGTTCATGCATGTAGCCATGGATTCTTCGTCCGACGAGGAGTACGATTACTCGGCCATGGATGAGTTGGTTTACAAGGAGTTCATCGACGGGTCCAGTGATGAAGACATGTTTGACGACGGAGACGAGGAGGCCGCCATGTCCATGATGAGCATTCAAGAGGAAATGGAGAAGAAGGAGGAGCATGTTCTCAACTTCAAGGGATCAATTAACGGGCGGATCACCGTGGACCGTGACAGGCTCAAAGGCGCTCGAGATCTGTATGACGATTACTTCAAGCGTCCGAAGACGGTCTTTCATGAGGGGTTTTTCCGACGTCGGTTCCGGATGAGCTCAAGACTATTCGAGCACATACAAGAGAAAGTAACAAAGTATGATGACTATTTCAAGTTGAAGTATAATTGCTGCGGAAAACTATCCTTCTCTCCTATGTAGAAATGCACCGCTGCTTTGAGAATGCTTGCGTATGGAAAAGCCGTGGATGCCATAGACGAGTATGTCAGGATGGGAGAGAGTACATGCATCGAGGCTATGGAGCACTTTGCATACGCCGTCGTGAAGGTGTTTGGGACAAAATATCTGAGAGAACCTAATGCCGAGGACACCGCAAGGCTATTGGCCCTAGGAGAAGCAAGAGGATTTCCTGGTATGCTAGGTTCAGTAGATTGCATGCATTGGCAATGGAAAAACTGTCCGACGGGGTTGCGTGGGCAGTACCAAGGTCACAGCAAGGAGGCCACTATTGTACTTGAAGCTGTGGCATCTCAAGACTTGTGGATTTGGCATGCTTTTTTTGGCATGCCCGGTTCTCACAACGATATCAATGTGCTTCAGCGCTCTCCCCTGTTCAATAGGCTCTGTGATGGGGATGCTCCACCATGCAACTACACCGTCAACGGACACGACTACACCATGGGATACTATCTTGCATATGGTATCTATCCTCAGTGGGCAGCATTTGTGAAGACTATCAGTAATCCTATTGGTCCCAAAAAATGTGGCTTTGCAGCTGCACAAGAATCTGTTAGGAAAGATGTCGAGAGGGCATTTGGTGTGTTGCAAGCTTGTTGGGCCATAGTCCGTGGAGCCGCAATGATGTGGGATCCGGAGGTTTTATGGCAGATCATGACTTGTTGTGTAATTTTGCACAACATGATTGTGGAGGATGAGGGAGAAGGGGTAGCTCGTACTGATTTTGAGACGGCAGGAGAACATGTCCACCTACCTGAACAAGAAGCGGAGTATGTCATGCAATTCTTTGAGATGCATCGACAACTTCGAGATGAAGTGGCGCACACCCAACTACTCAATGATCTGGTGGAGCATATGTATGTCTTCATGGGGAAGGACTGAATTTTAATTTGCAATGATTTGTGTCCGAATAATGTGAACTTTTATGTCTGGCTACTTTTATTTGTTTAGATACAATTATGTTGTAATAACGTGATGTGAACTATTTATTTAGACATCAAAACTACCTCTATGATGGACGTGCATGGCTTGCATGTATTTGGGTGTCAATATTTGAACATTGTGGTTGTAGGACACTAGTTTTGCGGGTTGTCCGGTCGGTGTCCGCGGACGCGTCCGGACACGTCCGCGGACACTATGGGGGGCGAATTTGGGGCATCCGACTAGAGATGCTCTAACAAGGCCATCTAGTCTACAACACACTACATAAACTCGGCATGCATGTAGTCGTAGCCGTCAGCAACCTAGAAATTTCTCAAAATGGAATAAATCGACACCCAAGGAAAATAATCCTTAACAAATCCCTAACTATGACTTGGAGCTCTTGGGTTCAGAATATTATCGGAACTGAGGCTGCCAAGTCCAAATTGTGTCTATTACACAACGTTGTGGTAGTCAGACACCCTTTGATCGAAATCAAGGCCCTTTGGGCCGAAGAGGTCATGCCATGCATCGCCTATAGCACGGCGTAGTTCACAAACTTCACATAGACCCATGCAGCGTCATGAGGCCTAGCAGGCTAGCAGTAGCATCGATGTCGACATGGGGAAGAATGTTCAACTTACTGAGGAAGATGAGATATAACATCCGCCGCAGGAGTAGTTGTCGATGTAAAGGACAACGGGGATGTAGGAACAAACAGAGACAAAAGAGGTGCCAAGGCAGGGCATCATCTTTTTTTAATGAAGACAAAAACTTTACCTTGTCCATTAATTAATTAAGAAGGTGTCCAATTTATTTGCGGGAATCCGGGCAAAAATCATACAACAAACACTAACACCACAGGGGGCCAAGCCCACTCAAACCAGAGAACAACTGGAGCCAAGCTCAAAACACCACTCCACGAATACCAGACGGCCTCCCACCCTTGCCAGAGAGAAGACGTCGTAACTGCTATGGGAGGAGCAGACACGGACACTCCAACGTAGATGAAGAAACCAACCCTCCGGGGAGCTGTGCCAACTCCATTAGTTCTGCCACCTACGACAAGACATCGCAGTTCCGATTCTAAAGAAGAACTACGAAGGAGAACCAGGCAAGGCTGGCGTCGTGGAATATCACTGAAAGGACCACTTGTCGCCAGTCATCATACCCCACCAAGATCTAGCCACCACAGTTTCAATTTCATGGCAACAAACAAGCCGAGGCAATCCCACGGACACGCCAGAGAAGAGCCGACTACCTCAACCAATGTCGTGTCTCGACATCGCTCATCCTCGTCATATTTGCCATAGAAACCTCATCGCGAACACCTTATCCTTCCACACCACATCGCAACACTGCCGACGAACATCCCACCCTCGTAGCACTCGATCGCCACTCCTACCTCCTAGAGTCATCAACACACGCTTCCCAAGGCCGCCGCTTCCGCATACATTCACCGTCCTGGGCCGCTGCTAGGCTTCCTCCACACTCTCCGGCAACACAGCCCTGCTTGAGGGCACAAGCCTCCACCATCCGACGTAGGTCTAGGCCTCCAAAGGCGATGTCCCCAATAGGGGGAACAATGAATACGCCGCCATCACCCGCTCCAACAAAGCCGGAGCTAGGGCTTCCACCTAGAGGACCTCATGCCGTGTTTAGCCATCTTTTGGAAGGGGAATGAGAGTTTAACCCCATCTCAATTACTAGCCTCCCGAAGTAAGAGATTTGTGCGAATTTAACCCATAAATTCCCCTTTCCACTTCCTCTTTACTTCACTTCCACCCAGCAGATCAGGGGATCATAAGTCTCCTCTCCTGTCCTCAAACATGACGTCAGTGGCAGCAGAGTAAGTCATGGCAGGCAGAAGAGGTAGATCGGAGCAAGATTAATCTGATACATGTAGTGCAAGGCCCGAGAGAATTCGTGGTATAATACACACGGCTCTATGCAGGCAGGCCTCCCGTTTATACAAGGCGTGATAAACACGGTTGGTACAATAAATCATACAAAATCTGGTTCTTTGGAAGAATATGTAGCAAAGAAAAATTAATTGTACCTTCAGCCTTTTCAAAAGGTGGATGAATACGTGCTGACAAGTGATGCCAGTTATTCCACTCGTTTGTCACCAGATCTATGGACGATGGAGAAAAGATACAGGGCAATGGCACGGAACATCAGTTTCTCAATAGTGTAAGCCAAAGTCGTGCAAAATATGTACATGAATGTATCTAAGATGTTGGTTCAGGGCTCTAGCAACGATAAACCAAAAGCGTGGTCAACCTTCAGTTCCTACAAGGGACTAGCACAAAATGGCCTGGCTGGTTGGAACCCGTTTATATATGCAAAATTGGCAACACCAACCGAACTATCCAACAAGTTCTGGACTGATGAACTAGCCACGCTAAACACTAACCGTCAGCTAACTGCAAGCAGAGCACCTTTGCGTATAAGGCTCAAACATTATCCTTGGGGCCTAAACACGGTGTTTATGACCTCCTTCAGGTTGCTGCATGGCAAGATCTCGATGTCGAGATTAAGCGGCTTGAGCAGCTTCTCTGAAGTGTTGGGAACAATGCATTTCCTGTATCCCAACTTCGCGATAGCTATCACCCGCTTATCCATCCTTGGCACCTTAAAGAGGAATAATGGAAGAAACAGCAAAACAGGAGATTGCAGTTAGAATAGGCTAAAAGACCTCTAAACGTCCCGACAAGGCATGTTTCTGTCAAAAATGGTAGCCAAATGCACATTGTTAACATGACATATTAATTCTATGTGTTTCTGTTAAAATTGGAACAGAATAATAAGAGTCCTTGTGCTGAGGCCAGAATTTATATATTATACTAGTGTAATCTAGCAAATCGACATCCAAAGAGTGATATTCCACAGCATATATTTCATTTCACGGACCATTTCCACTTCATTTAAATAATTTCTCCTGGCCTGAAAGATTATATTTATTTATTTATTTGGGCACCATTTCCGCTTCTATCACGTACCAAAATCCATGTGAGAAGTACAAATCAGAGATAGTAAAAGGCTACCGACTGTAACATGCATTTACAGAATCAGGGAAATGATTATAAGCCAATTGCCAGCCCAGCATCCAGAAGATATCAAATTGAAAGTGGAGCTGGATAACTGGATTAGCGAACAGGCAATATTTCCTCTCTTCTTGGCTAGTATTTCAAAGTTTTCTTGAACAGCAACACATCAGTATCATAATATTATTTCAAAAACTAGAATAGAAAGACAGTGTTTCACCCAGAATCTAGTTAAGTTGTTTCCTTGTCAGGGTACTGTAGTGTGTGCAAACCATGGTTCGTGACCCAATAGTCCCTTCTTGAACCTGCTATTCATTTTAGTTATATTGGTCCTATCTCCAGTGATGCTTTATTGGTTGGGGACATAGCTTCCATATAAATGGTCTAAGATATTACTCCTAAGTGCTGCTTAGACAGAAACTATCAATTGCACAAAACACAGCAATGTAATCTCATAAAACAATATAATGAATACATCTGAATAAGTTGAGAAAATAAAATATGTCATTTCATTTCCGTATTTACATTCGCTTCACAGAAAAATGTTCTTTTTTTTACCTTTTCAGCCAAAAAATACAAACAAAGAACGTTGGCATCCAATAAGTGGTACCATGAAGCAGAAAAAACACATAAACTTACAGTTCTAATTTCACCACCAAGACCGATCTCTCCGATAAATGCAATATCATTTGGGATAGGAAATTCCAAGAAACTGAAAACAAGGAGAAAGAAGGTTACCTAAAAATGAACAAAGAAATTAACAAATATGTCAAAATCTAGATAAAAAGGAGAATCTCCCACCAGTTTGTTATATACTAAGATCTCCCACCAGTTCATTAAATTGTTTTGATATTTCCCAAAGTTCATTCAGTAAATTCTATTCAACCCATTTAACTACCCAAGAGAAAATCTAGTATCATGAATCTAACACAAGGGCCATGGGTAGAAAAGTATTTATGGAGGGAGGTATGTTACTTGTAGTAACTATCATGTACCAGTTATGACCTCCCACAAAAATAATCAGAGAAGGAGTTACCTGCTGCAAATTGAAGCTGCTATAGCCAGATCTCCTGCGGTCTCTGTCAATTTGAAGCCACTAACCACATTCAGGAAAATACCCTGCAGAATCAAACAGAAATTAGTACCAGAAGCATAATAAGGGAGCACAGCTCATAAATAAACAACTAAGTTCTGAATGCCTCAAGATTGACCGAAAGCAGGGACACAAAGAGAAGTATCAACTATCAATAAAACTTGTCAGTCATAATACTCTCCTAATGTATGTTATAGCCATCTCAGCATTCATGTCATTTCCCATATATCAGGACTCCGCACACAGATATATGGCCTGGTAGGGTATTGGTGCATATTAGGTCTCTCAAAAAGCCACTAGAGCAACTACAAGGCTACATGTTATGCAAGCCTAATGATTGTGTCTTAGTAAACACTGAAGCTTTGGCTGTAACTAGTAAGAGCAGAAAAATAGAAGCTTGATGAACTTACATTATCCTGAAGTTTTAGACCTGCTTGCTTCATAAGAACCTGTAAATTTGAGAAATCCGATTATTTTGCAGGTCTGACACCAAAGTACTGGGGTCAGCAAGCTAGATTATCTTGCTATACTATCCATCCCGCTGGATCTAGTCTCTCGACTTGCCTAAGTACACAACATGTTGGATTTTATCTGCGGTTTATTTAGGACATATGGAGTACAACATAGACAATGCTTATAGAGTGCCTGCAATTTTTGTTGGACGTATTATGGAAATAATTGCACACTTACTGCTATTATCACATCAACCCTCCTTGACGGTATGCCAACAACTTGTCCAGAACTTGAACCAGAAACACACAGTGCCTGAAAACGAGATAAAATGAATCCCACGGATAAAAGACTCATATTTCTTAACCTGTGGTCCACATTGTGCAAAAGGAAGGTGAAAGTATATTCAAAACCGGCTAATAGAAGTTTCACAAGGAAAAATCTTTGCATTCCATGTCTTCTCAACTCAGATGTAATATCCAGAATGCACAGATGATCCAAACGAATGACTCATCACAAAGTCAGCAAAAAAAAGCATTGCAAAGTCCAACATAGAGTAAAGAAACAAAAAGCTATGAACAAAGCCACCATATCATGTTCCCTATTTAACAGATTGATACATTGTTTGCCAAAACAGTGAGTTTAGTTAATAATTCAGTATAAGTTTACTTACTAGAATTACATTCTGTTTCAAAAATCTTAACTGCCCTGAAAGATGGATTTCACTGGCAAACGACTAGGCGAAGGGTGCCCTTCCCGGAGTGAGCGCACGACACGTGTCAGCCGCTGGGGGCATCCACATTGTGTATTTCGGTTAAGAAAACGTTGCATCCTACCGAGCGAAAAGCGGCGCTCATCCACGCCGACCCCTGCGCACACCACGTTGCACGCAGGGAGGCCTCCATCGGGTGACCTCTCGGGAGGGCACTCTGTTTCTAGCAGTAGCCGAAGAAAAATATGAAATGTTGAACGAAAAGAAATTACAGGCTCAAGAAGACACCATCAGAATATTACCTGAACTTCAATAGCAAAGGTCCTGGATCCATCCAAAACAACAGCTACAGCAATTCCAGCTAGTATTTCAGAATTGGAGTCATGTTCAGTTAAGAACATCTCGCTAGGATTATGAACAGCTTGCAGACCATGTTCGGACATCTCAAATACACCAAGCTGACAATAAAAAAGGCATAAGTGGCATACAATCTGTGGAATCGGATTAGTTACATGAAATCTTTACGAAATCCACTAAGATGCTATTATGGTTCAAACAATGATGCTTTTCCAAAACTAGAAAACAGAGGTGCTTTTATAAAGCCACGACAATGTCAAATGTTATCCTCAGTGACGGCGATGGGCACAATCCAGAGCTAGGCTGATCTGCGGTGAGGGTCACCCCACGATTGGGGTGGCGCACTGTGCCAGAATTATTAGGCAAGCCGCCCATCGTGCCCGCATGCTCTGCCTAGTTGCCATTTGCCGATGACGCTGGCCTCCGCAAGCCAGCCATCATGCCCAAATTCTACAACGGCCAGCCCCTCAGCTACGCCCGCACCAGAGCACCTCGCTGCCATGTAATGGTTTAGAAGAGTCATGGTCCTGTTCCCCGCCGGGCTTTTTCCCTTCTCGACTAGACGAAGGTATTCATTCCATTCAAGCAGGTGAGGAAGGGCGGCGTCGGCTTGACCCTGTCTTCTCTGCCGACGACACCCGCCTGAATGCTCGAGGTGGTCGCTGGGCGACGACTCATCGAACCACGCGACATTGGACATAGACAAGGCGGCCGTGGCTGCTGTAACACCCCGGCCCACCCCTGGATGCCGTTTTAAAATTATGGCTCAACAATGGACTGGGCCTGTCACCCCTGGCAGCTCTCTAGGATCTCTAGACTGGCCTCACAGATCAATTCTAGTCTTTTCTGCGCACTTTGTCCTCACTCGTGCGCACCCGGGAATCACTTCCCGGTCGGTCACCCATCCTCAAATCGCTCCAGGCCAAGCACGCTTAACCTCGGAGTTTTTTCAGATGATCTTCCGGAAAAGAAGTTGCAGCTTGTTGATATGAGTATCCTATCAATCCTATTAAGCCCTAAGCCAGGATCCACATCCTTCCCCCCTTAGAAGACCGACGCCCTCGTCGGTCAACCCCGAGTCCAGGAACTTCCCCTCTTGGCACCCGTCTGTGCGCCCAGTGCCGGCAGATGTCCACATGTCCGCGCACCTGACCCGCACACGCCCGAGTTACCGCAAGGGTCGGCTCTGATACCAAATGTAACACCCCGCCCACCCCTGGGCCGGGCCTGTCACCCCTGGCAGCTCTCTAGGATCTCTAGACTGGCCCCACAGATCAACACTAGTCTTCTCTGCACACTTTGTCCTCACTCGTGCGCACCCGGGAATCACTTCCTGGTCGTCACCCATCCTCAACTGCACACTTTGTCTCACTCGTGCGCACCCGGGAATCACTTCCTGGTCGGTCACCCATCCTCAAATCGCTCCAGGCCAAACACGCTTAACCTCGGAGTTTTTTTCAGATGATCTTCCGGAAAAGAAGTTGCAACTTGTTGATATGAGTATCCTATCAATCCTATTAAGCCCTAAGCCAGGATCTCACAGCTGCACGTCCAGGAAAGGGTGGTGCCGCGGCGGCAGCAATGCGCTATGGGCTTCCACTGTCTAAATAAACAATACATACAGTGTTAACTAGTCAGATGTATGTGGCCCCCTCTATCGACACATAAGCTCTGACATGTGGGACCAATCGGTCAGGTTTGTTATCAAACGCTGGTCAAACAAAGATCAGTGCTGTATGCAGCAATTAGCCCCGGGAATGGTGTTTTTCTAAACAAAATAGTCAAACCGGTGGTTATGTTGTTCCTCCGCCTCAAAAGTGGTGGTTCTGTGTAATTTACTCCAGCACATTCTTTCAGTCTAGCAATGCCATCCTAAGAAGGCTTAGCCCTCCTTTTCTCTAAAAAGAAACAGGTAATTAGCAACAATATCCTAGCGCTAATATGACAAGCAGGTCCGATATAGATGCCTTTTACTACATGCTAAGCGTGAATAATATTAGTGGTATCATATAAAATATAGGGGTATACCTCATCTGTTGAACCGAAACGATTCTTCACCGACCGCAACAGTCGATGAGATAAACATCTCTCTCCCTGAAATAAGAGCATCAAGTGTTTGTTTAGTTTGCATCTACGATATGTGAACTTGCAAGAAAAGACTGGTGCAAAATAAACAACAGAGTAAAGATGCACGATTAGAAATTTACATGCTTATCATCCTACAGGTATAGACTAATATTACTTTCCTGAGAAGGACATATGAACTGGACCATTCTATCAAGGTAATGACAAAGTATGAAGAACCTGAAGATTTCTTGTTAACAAAATACAGCGTATAGAAGATTATCCGAGCAACAGCGAATATTGTTTTAACGTGGAAAGCCCTTGCGGAAAAAACAAATAATCCTCTTTCTATCTTGATATACCTTCATTAGGCAAACCACCAAATGAAGAGAGTACAGGTAGGGATTGCACAATGAGCATCTCTATATCTTGATATATCTTGTCTACTTATATATCTCCATACGATCTATAGGGCGCACAAGTATATGGGAATAAACCAACTTGGTGCAGGATCAGAATTCCTAGGGGAAAAGGAAACTAATACGAGACAAATCCGTATCACAAGTCAATGTGTTTCTTCTGCCCAATCAAGATGATTTATAATGTTACAGCGGCATAATTGTTTTAAGGAACTAGCTGCTACAGAAGATTTTCTGCATTACTTGAGCAGTTTAAACTTTAAACCCTTGTGTCATCATAATCTTTATTTTATGCCAAAAAAAATCTATAGAGAGAGAGAGGCATGTATTCAGCAAGCAGGGTTCAAGTACGTTATATTGCACCCAGTGTTTTATACATTGTTTCATTTCGAATTTATGTTTGGTAATAATAGTTACGTTCATGTTGACTCACAATCCATAAATCGGCCTACGAAACGCAAGATACGAGTCATAACAATGCAAAGACCACAAAAACTACATAGATTTATGTATATGTCGTGTGTTTTTTTACATCACGTAAACAAAATACTTACATCCCGTCTATATTTTCTTATGTTCTTCTTGACTCCCGGAATTAGTGAAAACAGCGTGACATAAAATCTAACGCTGTCGCTAAGATATAGGGGGTGCAAAATAACTATTCTTCACCCTGGCTGCCGAATAGCGAGAAAATTTAATGTCTAGTACATACACTATATGATAATTGCCATAATTAATTTCATGTAACTTAAGAGGTAATCTAACAAGGGTGAACGGACCGCCACCCACTCAGATTATAACAGTACAGAAAAGATAAAAATGGTGAACTGGTGTTTCTAAAAGTATATCTGAGTCATCGCATCTAGGAAGCAGATATTATGTGTTAGTGAATAAAATTCACCGTGATAAACTTCAGCTGAATTTGTTCACCACTGTGTAGAATCGCTGTTTCATTACATAAGCATATATATATAACACCAAAACTTCTACAACAAGTTGCATTCCAGTGACATGAACATAAATATTTTTTGTGATCTGGCACGTTAAGTCAAGTCCGGAAAATGGGAGAACTCTTGTTGCTATGTGGTTAATTTCTTTCTGCCAATTTCTTTTTTCTTGCTCATTTATTACAGCAATATGGACAAAGGCAGTTCCTGGTAGACCATTGCAAACTTGCTACTGTGTTCCATAACTTCTTAACAGGAATCCTGAATTGAAGATCTTAAAAAACCTTTGACATTTAAACAGTCGCAGGCAGCCGAAAGAATTTGGTGCAAGTACAACACATTATTTAGTAGTGTATTAATTTATAACAGCCTGCTAAATCCTAAGACAGACACCTAATAAGCATAACATAAGACAGTTAGTAGTAATTTTTACCAACCTCCATGTATAAAACAACATCCACTATGTGCTCTAGAGTACGAGGGCCAGCAATATCACCAGTTTTCGTGACATGTCCAATCTGAAAACAGGGTTGGTGGGGGGATGTTACTGATGATAACAGGAAAAAATACCCATTATAGGATGTATGATAAAATTATTGCACAGCGTATTACTTACCAAGAATACTGGTATATTTGTCAGTTTTGCGAATCTTAACAAGGCAGATGTGCATTCCTTGACCTATGCTCCATGAAAAAAAAGACAGATAGTTTCAACAAGTGGCGGTATCTTTTAAGACCAAAAATTACATCATGCAGTTCAAAATAAGAACTTATGTTGCATAATATTTTGTATGCAATCTGCAGCACAGAAAATTAAAATTATACTAGACATTTAACAGCCCATGGGCATATTATTATATATGCCGTCAACGTGAACCTATGATTTATGTGATTTAGTAAGACATGACATGCCACGCAGGCCTTAAGATAATTGGTGAAATATCAACCAAACTAATAGAAACACCTGCACTTGATTCCCAGCACTTCCAGCGAAGGCACTTAGATAAACTGTCTGAATTGAATCAATAATAAGAGCTCTTGGAGATAATGGCTGGATTTTGTCCAAGATATCCTGTAAAATAAAAAGTGAGAAGAACATCAATAGTTTATCAGTTATGGTCTGTGTGCTAAGATTCTTCCAAAAGACCAAGAACTAAGTCATTTGATTTGGTTTAGGTGGTAAGAAAATCTCAGATCACAACTATGAAATGGCTGATGTCTAACTAGTAATGACACCTCTGTTATGTTTTTAGCCAATTAGCAATGTGTCATCCATGAAAGCATAGGTATTAGATTGCTGGCACGTCGCCCAGCTTTACAAGAAAGCTAACAGTGTCAAGACTATCAAAGTATATGGTTCTTAAGCTGTTTACTGGTTGGCTCATAAAAGACTGAACTATGTTCATACAAACCATTTGGTAGATGTAAATGTTCATACAAACCAGTTAGTAGATGTAAAGTTACTATCATACAATGGACCCATGAAATGAATAATTCCAGATCTATTAGTACTTGATATGGAAACTAATAAAGAACGTTTGTTAGGAAGCACGAAAGAAGTTCTTGACTTCTTGGATACATGACAAGAACAAAGAGTGTCCAACAGACTTCACCGCTCAAGAACAAAATCACGTTCAGCTTAAGTAATAAAACTACTATTTTCCCACAAAAACCCTACAAATTATGAGCAATCATCTGAACTCCAAATTAGAGCTGAGCTAGTATGTTTGCATTTCCTTAGAACAAACGTCCATGAACCAAAAGAAAAATTTAAGTACATATGAATGATGCCAGCAAATATCGTTACCTCAATATCCGTACTAGAGTATAGGTACAAATTTCTAGACCTGATACTCATCCGCTCAGCCCTATTTCCAATTTGCTCGATGCTCTGTGAACAAAGTTACAGATCTCAATCCAAATGTTCAGCAAAATAACAACAAATTTCAAATTAACACAGGAAGCTATCAAAGCAGTATTACATGGATCATCCCATGCACTTACTGTCAACAATAAAATAGTTAAGAAAGTGCAAATAATGGGGATTGGGCAAGGCTATAACGAACCTCCTCACCAGACACATAAACAACGGGAGAAGGATCATCGTCGTTGGAACCATCAGATACCATAGAAGCAAGCTACATGCAAAAAAATGGCATTATCAGATCTGTAGAATTAAGGATCAGGTACAGGAAATCCAAAAGTACAATGCTCAAAATGGAAGTACCTAATCAGATGCAATATTAAAAATTTATGAGTATGTGTTGGATAAATGAATACAGGGATCTTAATGGGTTGAAAACACACGGAAAAAGCAGACAAAATTGACAATGAATTGTGAGATGTATCCCGTATACATTTACCTGCAACATCAATGAACTTTTGCCTACACCTGGATCCCCACCTACTAAAGTCAAGGAGCCTGCAAAACTACATGTGTGATGACTGATGTCTACGGATGAAAATACTAGGTAATGCATTGAGTCTGTGGAGTACAAAAATGATTCATGCGACATGGTACATGTACATTTTCTCAAATATAGTAAACATAATACATAAACAGAATGGAGATATGTTTTAACGAGATGTGGTATCTTAAGCACCATATGAACTCTCCCTCTTTTTAGAGAGGTGAGGAACTATGCTATCATCGAAAGTTTGTTAAGTGCAAGTACAGAAGAAAGGAACGGCAAGAAGACTTGGAAAGAGTGTAGCATCTATGCAGAAGATGCGAGTTCCATGCCCAATCAAGCAATTGTGCAAGAAAGCAGTAGTCTATAATTACCAAGGAAGTAAAAAAAAACAGACAGTTGACTGGCAAATAGCTGTGCTCTGTCATCAGTCATCACTATGTGGTAGGAACTAAGGCAAAAGAACATAAAAGCATATAAAAGAAGTGACATGTGGCTGTCATCATATTTTCTGAGACATGGCTATCCTAAGCAATTTAAAGCTTTGGTGGAACTGCAAGATGCATGTCAAAGTTTGGAATTAATACAAATACAGTTGTTGATCCTATGACTCACAAGTGAGTGAGTGACAAGTTTGGTTCCAACCAGTACCAAGGAAGTTGAGAGTGATGTTTTACCAGGAACAATGCCACCCCCGAGCACCCGAGCGATTTCCATTCCAAAGTTACCCGGCCTGTGATTAAGACAAAAAACATATGCATCATCAGCTAATGATGGGGGAAATATTCAGTCAGCCAGCAAGCAATTGCATTTCATCGAGGATACAATCATATTGCCAATTCTCATGCTAGGGCAGGCTAATCATAAATCTGAACATCTTAACATAAATTAATCTATTGGATACTTAAAATAAGAAACTGGGAGAATTGTAAGGTGGGGTGGGAAATGTTACAGCGGTATGCGCCACTCCGCCTGGTCGAAGCCCTTGGTGACGTCACGGAGGCTCTGGGGAACCATCTCCTTGCTCTTGTGCGGTATCCACGACCGACGCTCGTGGTGCGAGTGCGACCCCTCGGCGTCGGCGGAGGCGGAGTCAGCCTCCGGGTCCAGGTCCGGGATGACGTACTTGGTGAGGGTCCCCGTGGCCTGGCAGTGGCAGCACACGCCCCACCACTGCGAGGATCCCTCCCCGCAGTTGCTGCAGACGTACGAGACCTTGGCCTTGGCCGCCTTCCCCCCGCCCCTCCTCGCCGCGGCCACCGCCGCCCACCTGGCCTCTCCCCTGCCGGCGGTCGATCTCCCCTTCCCCTTAGTGACCTCCTTCGAAGCGGCGGACACTGAAGAGGCCGCCGCTAGTGGGTCGGGGCACCCGTCGCCGCCGGAAGGGGAAGGGGATGGGGAAGGGGATGGGGAGGAGGAGACGAGGCGGAGGAGCGGGTGGTAGGGAGGCGAGGGTTCGGGAGACGGATGCTGCGGCGGGAAAGGTTGAGGAGGGAGCGGAGGGCGGAGTGCGCGGGGAGCATCGCGGCGGAGGTGCGGAGCATGGAAGGGGACGGAGATCAGTAGTGGGTTTTGGTCGGGGGTTTTGCCGAAATGTATCCTGCCGCCGCGGCAAGGGGAAAGGGGGCAGGCCGCCCGCGCCGGGCATGAGCATGACTCGGATGTGTTCGGTTATAGAACGAGAGGGGATGGAACGGAATGGTTCCGTTCCGAGGTCATGGAACGGTTCCGACCCCGTGTTCGGTTAGGAAAAATTCGAGGAATGGAATGGTTCTGTAATTTGTTCGGTTGGGAGGGATGGAGCCGTTCCGCATTGCTAAACTTTTAGTAATAATAATTATTTTTTTCCTAATATGATTGAACAAGCAGCTAATTAATCAAGATTAGGAATAATTAATCAAGATTAGGAATAATTAATCAAGTTTAGCGATAATTAATTAAGTTTAGCAATAATTAATCAAGATTAGGAGCCGTTTAGCGAGAGAAATGCCGATTACTTTTTTCGTTAGTGAGCCGTTCCGTGCGATCCGGCCGATTTGGCCGGATGACTTCGTTCCGCATATTTGAGGAATATGCCGTTCCTAGGAACTACTCGGTTCCGTTCCTCGGACCAAACCGAACACACGAACTAGCGCTAGGCACGGAACGGACCGGCCACCAAATTCTGGAACCGAACGCTTCCTGGTCTCCGGGTGCGGAGCGGGGCGGACCAGAGTAGGCAAAAAAAATCCTTTTGCAAAATGGAAAGTGTTATTACCTCTCTCTGTTTTAAAAAATCAAAAATTATATTTATGAGTTTTCAAAAACTCCAAACAAAAATCAGATGTAGCCAATGGTATCCCACAAACTTGCAAATTTTCAATTTCAACTACTTCGTATTATGTTTTAAAAAAATCGTATTATGGGCTACACAAAAATAACAAAAATTGAGGAAAAAATTAGAGAATTGAAAATATGCATTTTCAGATCCACACTTTTATCAATTTTGTGTAGCTCAGAATATGAAATATTTGAAATTGATATTTTACACGTTTGTGGGATATATCATTGGCTACATCCACCGTTTTACATATGACTAGCTCCGTGAATGTTGTACTTACCGAAACCAGGAAGCTATGCAGACGATGTCAAGGTTCATGCCCTCTAGAGTGCCACCGCATTTCCAATGTCGAAGGGATTCCATCTTATCTTCTATATCTAAATAGCAAATCCCCACTACAAGAAATCCTATATATAACTAAATAGGTCATCCCCACTAACTTATTTTCCTGGCCATGCAGCCTAGCCACGTCATCTGATTTTTTTTTACCCATTAGATCTACTCGCTTGACCCGTCTGCCATGATCCTGGCGTTGAGACCAGCTCAAGTGTTTTTCCTTCAGGGCTCTTCAATGCAGCTAACGTCGCGTCCCTCTTAATCTTAATGCTAGCTAATCGAAATTGTTCCGGTTCCTGTTGGTGGTCCATAACTCTAATCACTTCTCCTGCCCTCTCCTTAATAATTCCCACTCAGTCGGCATCCTGGACGCCATATATTAATTGGCTCATCCCAACCAGGCAACTCCCATGGGCACCATTCAGCTCCAGAAGACACAACGCTTGCGATACCTTCCCGCAACATCATCTCCGTTCCTCTGGATGATGTGGCTGCCCATTTACCAACTGCTATCAGCGACATGGTACTGGCAAACCTTCTCAATCTTATTCTTGTGTTGTGCCGGTATACATTGGTTTTAACCCATCCATCGGGCCGCTGCTTCAGTGGTCTTTCTTTCACCGCGTCCTCTCCCTGTGGCAAGTGAATGAGCCGCATGTGGTGACTGCTTCAAAGGCGTGGGCTTGCTGAGAGGAGACAAATAGTACGTTGCTTGATTGATCACCAGGCCGTTGAGTGAGAATTGTCAGCACGTTTTTTGCCTCCGGACAGGGATGGTGCTTCCATAGCCAGTTGTCTCCAATCAACTTGGGATTTACTATTTTGAAGCTCCATCTTCACCACCGAGTGAGTGGCTGATTTTTTTTGCTTTCGATTAAACTCAACGAGGAGTCAGATGCCATATATTCATATATGCAATTGTATATAAGTGAATTTCACACCCAGAATTCTTTACAGGTTTGTTACTCAAAATCCATTTTCTTCCTGATATTATGTTAAGTTTTTTGTTGTTGTTGTTTTGGCCCAGATGTCAACTATATGCTCTGAATGTTTAGATTCTCATAATAGTGAGTGTTTTTACATGGTCAATGGTTCGTTGCCCTAACCAAATACCATTCAGCTTTGTGGATATCACTGCGTTCAGTTTGGCATACACAGTTTTCTTCTGTGCAAAATCATCATCTCTCATTTTTCAACTAACAAATAAGAATTCATGACTCTCATGATCTCTTACTTTCAGCTTTCTTACAAAATCATGTGTGTAGTGCCAGTACTGTACACTTCCTAACAAAAATAAATCATATATCTCCTTTTACATTATGTATTCATCTGTACTAACAAAAAGGAGAGTTAGATGAATATAAATATCAATTTTCCAGTTTGTCTGTCAAACCCCAAAGCATGTGTTATCATGAAAATATACAGTTGAAGATAATACACATTAATAATTCCATCTGTGAACTCTTTACTATTTGAATTAGTTTGCTCCCCACTTTCATATGGCCCTGTTTTATTCTTTAAATCAGCATCGTTAACTCAGGGATTTAATATTGGGGTCAGTTGTCCATTTTGAAGGGTACCATTTATGTACTGCAATTGTTTCGATGCTCTTACAAGCTAGCCTCCGAGGACCATTGTGTTAGTGCTAAGTCCAAAACCGTACCATCTATGCATCCATAGCTTTGTTTTATATCATTCTATACAAACAATGTATATAGTTCTTTCATGTTATCTATAAATTCAGAAGATACAAGTTCCACAGCAACGCGCGGGGTATTTTCTAGTTCTCTCAACATGCAAGGTATCCACATCATCGAGAATTTCTAACCAATCCTAGGCTGCCGCATCTTTTCAATTCTGCCATCTCAGCCCCCAAAAAATAATCTAGATAGTTGCCTCCCACTAAGTATTTTTCATGAAACCTCCTTCATCCACGAGATCGTCATCAAAGCCATTAATCAACTGAACAACCCCACCACGATACAAATAGTCAGGTGATTACATGCATGTCTAATTATTTCTGTGTAACGGCAAGATGAGTTGAGCAGTCCCCACTAGCATCTAATGGCAGGTACTGTCTATTTGCCCTAGGCGGCCGAGACGGATTGGAGGCGGCCGGTGGTAACGGAGGCTAGGATGGATGCGCGGCCGGCGGGAGAAGGAAACTGACCGGAGTAGCGGGAGCGGACGAGTTCGAGGTCGCCGGAGTTGGTGCGGACGAACTCGAGAAGAAGAACGTCAAGGCAGAGCAGAGTCGTCTGGGCGGAGCAGAGCGTCGGGGCCAGGCCGGAGCAGCGGGATCCGACGGAGGAGAGGCGGAGCGTCAGGGATAGGCCAGAGAAGCGGGATCCGGCGGGGGTGGGCGACCGGCGACGGGATGGGCGGAGTATGGCTCGAGCTCGCTTCGCTCCACCGAGAAGACGATGTGTTTATTTTTTTTTCTATCGCTCACTTCGTGTTGACTTGGCCTGCTCGGGAAACTGCACGCAAGAGACGGGAGCGTGGGATGGCAGTCTTGCCGTAATTACGCGCAACGACATGTCCGTTTCCTAGAAACGTTTCACGAGCCAGACCAGAAGCTCGGGAAACTGCTCTCCGGTGGATTCTGGAAACACACAGCAACCTCGCTTCTCGGTGGGAATAAGCAGAGACGAAGCCGGAGAGTTCTTTTCAGCTTATGCGGTCTGGGACCTAGAAACTACTCCAGAAGCTTAAAAGAAGTGCCCTACGTACCATTCGTTTCATTATGTAACAAAAAATGTTCCGGCTTCTGCAGCTATCCAGCCGAACTGATGCTCAAATCTATCTCTATGCCGCAGATGGTTTTCATTCAACCTGGTCTCCTCCCTTCTCCTCATCCTCTGTAGGCACGCACGGCCTCAGATGGCGGCAAAGGATCCAAAGGGAGAAGGTGGAAGCTATGCTGTGATCTGCGCATGGAGCGCTACAAGCCTACAACATGCAAGATCAATCAGGTGAGACGAGGTTCTCTAGGTTTATCCTCTACAACTTTAGAAAATAATTATTTATTATGATCAAATCAGTCATAGATAATCACACTAGATGGGAAATATTTTGATGTGATTAGAGCATTTTTTTTCGTTGACATGCTAATTGCTTATCTTATCAGGAACATCTACAATAAATATCACTGTAATCATAGGTGTTGTTTCCCTTACGCAGATTAAACAACAAATATATATACTACACTTAAATGTTTTAGAATGAAGACTGGAAGTCAATCAAGAGTATCTACCTCATAGTACCACTTTCCAACCAATTGATCTGTTTGGTAAATACATACTGTATCATACCACATTTCATGGCGTGTGCTGATTCTCAAACCACATGAAGACTTCAGTGCGGTATCCAATTTGGCTCATTGCTAATCACGTCGATTAATATTTGCTTAACCAGGTTTATTCTATGACTCTTATATACGCTCTAAAGATTTTCATACTAAAATATGTTGCTCTTAATTCCCGCCGCAACGCGCGGGAATCATCTAGTTCATCTTAATACCTGACGTTTAAAAAATGGACATAAATATTATATATTATGATATTTGATACAGTAGAGGACCACATGGCCCTCTTTTAGTGTTGTAGAATGTTGAGTAGTGACCACCTACACACGAGAACATGCCTGTGATAGGATGGTTATGAGGATGGTTGTACACTCGTCTCATCAGAGTTAAAATCTCAGATTTGACATTAGTGTTTCTCATTTAGGCGGATTATGCTTCAGGGGAGGCAATGTTCCCGTCGACAGTGAGGCGGCTGTGGTGACTTCGTCAATCTCAAGACCCGACCACCGGCTCAGTCTTTCGGAGGTGCTCATAGGGGTAGGGTGTGCGTGCGTGCGTTTATAGAGGTGAGTGTGTACACATGTATGTGAGCGTCTGCGTTGTACTGTGTTTCACAAAAAAAAATGACCACCTACACATATCTTCTTCTTGTCTCATCTCTTTACATATCTCTGCGCAACGTTGATTAAGCTTCAGGGACATGCGGTGGGGTGTTACGATCGACTAGAGCGTGTGGCCGTGTGCACCAATCTGGCGGACGCATGGCCTCGGAAGTGAGTCAGGGTGGTGCGGCGGAAGGGTCATGACCGATTAAACAAGTCGACTAAAGAGGAAGTGAATAGACGATTACAAAATTTACTTTTTTTTTAACAAATTAAGGATTAAAACGTATATAGATTCAGTGAGCAACATATATGACGATTAGGATACTAACTAGCCCAAGGGATACACAAGCAAGTAATGCTAGATACATAGATATAACTAAACAATGGACGTGCAGATATAATATATCCTAAAGTTTACTTCTCAATGGAATCTAATCTCCAATAAATTCAAGAGTAACAAGGTATTAGTAGGTTGGAATAAAAAAAATGGGTGTAACCCTATATCTAGATTCCCTTCACTCTTCAAAGAATTAACAAGTTTGGAATAATAGAGTTGGAGATCTAAAATATTCGAGCTTTAAAACTATAGAGGAGAGGCACATAAACCAAAATTAAGTTAAAGTTGGGCACGCGGTGCCATTAGTCTAAAAAAGGAGAGGCACAGAAATCAAAATCCAATTGTTGTGCTATAGAAATGTATGTTCAAATTTTTCGGGACTTAGCTAGATGATACATATGGGACAAAGTCTGGTGACATCTGAGAGATCCTTTAAGGATGTGTTCGGTTTGTGTCATCAAGTGGAAGGGAATGGGTCCGACCCGCACCTGGGCATAATTCGTGTGTTCGGTTGAAACTAGAATCGGAACCTACCTATTCTCCGGAATGGCATATTCGCCCAAGATGCGGAATTTGCTCATTCCACCGAATCGGTGGAATCACCTCGTTCCAGCTTTCTTCCTCCTCCGTCAAACTGTCCACACGTTTCTCTCGCCCTCCCTTGATCTAGCAAAAAAGATTAAGCAGCGGATAGCAGCGGCGAGCAGCTCCGCGGTGAGCGGCTGGGCGCCGGCGGACTAGTTGCTGCGCGCGGCGCGCCGGCGGGCGAGCAGCTCCGCGGATGAGCTCCACGGCGGCGACGAAGACACGCTTGCTGGCGGCCGTGAAGGGCACGTCCGTGGCCAGCTCCGCGGGCACCTACGGGGGGCCGCGCTTCCCGACGGTCCCACGGCACGCCTCGCGGGCGCGCTCGATTCGGACACCCGCGCGAGGAACCCCGCCGCGGACCGGTCCTCGGCGACGAGGCCCAGCAGCAGGTGGTGCGGCACGACCGCCTCGTCCTCCATCGCCCGCGCCTCCCGCTGCGACAGCACCACCGCCTTCACCGCCCGCTCGGTGAACCGCTCGAAGACCGCCCTGACGACGAGGCCGGACCCGCGCTGCTGCTGCCCCCGCCGAGGCGCCGCCGCCGCCGTCGAAAGGAGAGCCGTGGCCCTCCCGCCCGTCGTCGTCGCGGCCGGAGCGGAGAAGCGGCGGCGGAGGCCGGCGCCCGTGGCGAGGATGGATGCGGACGGTGCCGACGACGACGAGCAGCAGCAGGCCTCCATCCGAACTAGTATGCAATTACGATGTTGATCGCGGATCTGTAGAAATTAATGGCGTATGCTAATTAAATTAGATTAATGATTCTAGATTCCTTCCTATTCTACCTCTCCATCCGAACACAAGAACGTAATCAACCCATTCCATTTTCTACACCTACCGAACATAGTAACGGGATCGACCCATTCTTTTGGAATGTAACCATGACATCCTATTCCATTTGATTCCCGAACCGAACACACCCTAAGGTGTGTTCGGTTCCAGAATCTGAAGGAATGGGATGTAACCGTTCCGCACCTGGAGGCCGTTCTTGTGTTCGGTTGGGACAAGGAATGGAACTAGGTGGTTCCTCGGAATGGAATATTCTGTGCAGATGCGGAACCAACCCGTCCGGCCAAATCGGCCGGACCGAGTGGAATACCTCTCTCTCTCTCTCGCGCGCTAATCCCTTCCTCCCTCAGCGTAACCTCTCTCTCTCCCGTGGCTGCCATCCTCCAAGCTTGCCGCCCTCCTCCAAGGTCAACGCCGGCGCCGCCCTCCTCCCTGCTCGCCAGGCGCGGCCAGGACGGCGCGGCCAGGACGTGCGCAGGGGCGGGCGGGGGCCGGAGGTCGCCGGGCGCGGGCGGGCGCCGGGAGGCGCGAGGTCGCCAACGCGGGTGGGGGCCGGAGGCGGGCGGGGACCGGAAGTCGCCGACGCGGGTGGGCGCCGGGAGGCGCGAGGTCGCTGACGCGGGTTGCTGCGGCGAGGGGGATTTCTGTTGGCAGCGAGCACGGCACAACATGGAGGCTGCGCGGGGGCGGGCGGGGGCCGGAGGTCGCCGGGCGCGGGCGGGCGCCGGGAGGCGCGAGGTCGCCGACGCGGGTGGGGGCCGGAGGCGGGCGGGGACCGGAAGTCGCCGACGCGGGTGGGCACCGGGAGGCGCGAGGTCGCTGACGCGGGTTGCTGCGGCGAGGGGGATTTCTGTTGGCAGCGAGCACGGGCACAACATGGAGGCTGCGCGGGCCAGGATGCGGGCCGGAGGTCACCGGCGCGAGGTCACCGACGCGGGCCGGAGGTCGCCGGCGCGAGGTCGCCGGCGCGTTTTAGGGAATTTTAGATTAATGGAATATTTAGATTAATTTAGGCTCTAATTAATTAAATTTTAGATTAATTCGATTTGGTTCCATTCCACCTTTTCCAGATCAACCGAACATAAGAATGGATTGGTTGGGATGAAGTGGAATGGAATGGAACCATTCCATCCATTCCATTCCACTTCATCCCAAAAACGAACACACCCTAAGCTCACCGTAGGGTGTGCCCTGTCCGGACCAAAATTCTGGCCATATGGAATATTCGGGCAGCTCGAACATTCAGCCCTGGTCTGGCACAATGTCCGGAGGCACGCTGAGGGATGCGTCGTTGCAGGCTCTCGGGATTTTATGCCCCCCCCCCCCCCCCAATTATCTGGCTACAAAAACCAACAAACATCACAGATGAATTGGGGAATGATTCTCTCTCATTTGGGAAGGCTCATGGCGCATTTAGCAGATTTGTGTATGTGATTGATTCAGACGGCCTATCTCTTTCCTCCTATTATGTCGCATATCCAAGATTCGTCTCAACTCGGCCGCTCAAACCCTAGGGCATGTTCTCGATTCCACCTAGTCGTCGACCACTTCAGGTCGGTGGTTCGAGGCTGCTACAACAAAATCGAGTGGCAGTCGCCGGAATTGAACCCTAAACGTATGATTTCTCATTGACGTCACGCGGATTGAGCCCCGGCTCGCTTCCGCCACCAGGTGTTCGACGCAGCCACCACAAGCTTGTCATCGCCGCCACGAGGTATCACACCACTGCTGGAATTTTGTCCTAGATAAGCGCGGCCCAATTTTCTATTTCCATAATTTCTGAAAATTCTAGAGGCCCATGTGGCCCATTCATGCATGGCAAGAGGTGGGACAAAAGTTTAGTCCCCATTGCTAGGTGGTAGAGATTTGAACCACCTTATAAGGTGAGCTCTCCTATCACTAGTAAAAGCATGAGAAGAGGAGAGCCACACGCGTGCTCCTTCGCCACTCGCCACGCCTGGCCAGGCCAGGTTTCAGGAATGAGCCGAGCCGAGGTAGCACATAGGCATCATGTACGCGTCGTCTTAATTTTGCCACAGAAGACTGAATGGTTGTACACGGAAGGTGAAACGTTTCGCCACGCGCATTAGTGGAAGGCGAATACGCCTAACCATTCGGTTCACCTTAGTGCCTATAAAAGAGAGGTCGCTCCTATCAGAGAGACATAACACATCAACCACATCTCATGCTCCCTCCTGGTTCTCGAGCTTTGCGCCGGCGATCAAGTCTTCCCCATCCCATTCCGCGGCGTGCACCGCGTGACGGGATAGTAGGCCTCACCGCTTCTCTCATTATCTTGTAAGGGAGAGAAGTGATAAGGTTTTTGGGGAGCGTCATCACGTGATTGCTGGCTTCTTTTCCAACACAGACGTCGACAACTACTTCCCCAACGATGTCTTCTTCCCTATGTCGATGACCTAATTGGCAACATGGCTTTCTCCGGCAACGCGAACGGCTCTTCCTCTACACTGTATGTGCTTCTCGTTCTTCTGTTTGATATGATGCTTCATGTTATGTTCCTACAAATCTGTGTAGACTTGGTCTTTTCGTACTTTGTGGTAGATAACATGTCTAGTTCATTTCCTTCTCTTCTAGCCATGTTTTATGTACTGTTTTTTATTGATTAAATCATGTAAAACATTACTCATATATTCAACAACCACGGCCACAAGTTTGCCGAGGAACCAATCGCTCCCCAAGCTCCATAGTGAGCACTTGCTCGATTTCCACCCCGACCTGAACCATGGATGCATCGGTCAAATCTCTCCCTTTCTTTTTGCTATGTGCATTGTGATATGTGCTACGCAGTGGCGGAGCTAGGGGGCCACCAGGGGCCAGGGCCCCCCTGTCATATGCTGCAGCAAGGGATAACAGCAGTTTAAATGTAGATTATATGGTCTAATACATATAAATTAGCAGGGTCAGCCCCCCTTATAGGAAAGATTGCTTCGTTGGCCCTCCTTGAGTCTGTATCCTGCCTCCGCCCCTGGTGCTACGTGATGTGAAGTGTATACACATAGTGACATGGATTTGCTATTTGGCTTCTGAAAATTTGCTATTATGTAAATGTCCGAACACTCACTTCCATATGGCAAATTTTATGTCATGTGATATTTGAGAATTTTGCTAGTATATAATACTCCAATTTTTGTTATCGACAAAATATTCTTAGCACGTAATTAAAGGAGGTGTAGCACCAACTACTCTAAAGGAGGAGTTCAACAAAATCCACTCATCCAAGCATAACTGCACAGAGAGAGCTTTCAGAGTTTCAAAAATGAAATGACAAATTTTGCTCAGTATGCCCGGATACTTAAAAAAATATGATTGTTGATGTTACTATGTATCAATTTCAACAAAATTGGCAATCTGAAATGTATCTTCTGCATAGTTCTTTGTACAAAATCGGTCACAAAAGGCAAAAAAGAAAAACTCTTCCTGGTCACCCTCCATATTCAGCTCACACAAGGTTAGGTACCACAGGTAAAAACAAAAGGTTGCGTACCACCTCATAGGCATACTTATACTGAACATCTTGATTGTTTTTGGACGATGACCCCCTTTACTTTATTTTCCCTAAGTGAAAGTGCATTTGCCCTCATGTGTGGTTTTGGTAATTAATGACAATTTTTATGAACTAATGGTTGCATTGAGCTATCCTTGTAGGGCTTGTCCATTGGCAATGTTTGAACACCATGTGTTGGTATCAAGATTGAAAGAAGAAGATAAAGTGATGGCCAAAGTGATATTCAAAGTGTGATCCACACAAATGGTCATCTAGAGTTGAGCTTATTGATACGTCTCAAACGTATCTATAATTTCTGATGTTTCATGTTGATATTATACTGATGCATGTAAAATGCATACATGAACTTTGCATTATTTTATTCATATTCCAATCATATTTGCATCATATAAGGGTTATATCAATGATTTATAATGATTTTGGGAATAATTCACAAGTTCCCCTATTTATTTGGAATTAACCCTGTTTTCCAGAAAACGTCTTTTTTAGTGTTTCAGACTTTCCGGGAGCTTCGGGACCCCAAAAAGGGCAAGGTCAAAGAGCACGGTTCAGAATTTTCGAGACGAACGCAATGGGCTGAAAATGAAGACCAGAAGCCCAACCAGCTGGAAATAGAGGGGGCCACGCGGCCAAAACCCTAGGCTGCGTGGGCCCACCTATTTTCCCCCTCGGAGCTCCGTTGCCGTCGATCTTTCTTCCACCGACTCCGTCTTGACCTAAAAATGTCTATAAAAATAGTCCCCCGATGAGTTTCGCGAGGAGGCGGTGGAGAAACACAAAACCAAGAAACAGGAGACAGAAGGCTGCCGCCGGAGAAGATCGGAGGGGGGAAACGCCGCCGGAATCACCTCCGGAAGGCTCCTCCATCCCCCCTCCGGAAGTCTCCATCATCACCACCGTGAAGACCAGCACCATCTCCATCACCATCTTCGTGATCCACTTCATCCCCCTCATAGTTTGAGATTGTTCGAACCCTAGCTATTGTCTAAGTACTATTCTACATGTTTGTGAATTGTTACTTGTCATTGTTTTGGGGAGATTATATTTTCAGATTGTGTTGTATCACTTATACCATTGAATCATACCATGTCTTCGCGTTGTGAGTAGTTCTCTCATGTTCCTGGGGGCATAGGATGGATTGTCAATGATTTCTACTTAACATGTATTGAGTATTTGGTCAAGTTTTTATCTTTTATGATTGTCTTGATGTACAATGTATGAAGTGCACCATACATTGAGTAATGCATGAAGGTGTTTCACACTAGTGTAATGGATTGAGGGAGACTTGGGAGGACACGTAAACCTTGACCGAGTCATGAAGTTACATTAGGAGGGGATTTATATCGGGGACCTTAGAGTGTAATGCTATGGTGGGACTTTTTGTCTTAATAACTCTTGTGCAGTCATTTACTTGGCCACATGATCCATCATAAGGGGTTTAGTTTATTTATTTAGCTACACCTAATTATGGCTCCGTCCAAAGAAGATTAAAACTTGACAAAATGTTTACCTTGTTGTTCTAGAAATATTTTTGCCATGAAATCCATGTAGCCCTTGGGAACGTTTTCCACGCATAAGAAACACCACTCAAGCTTGTCCTCTTGCTGCATAGGGGATTGGGCTTTCTCTCTCTTTGAGAGCTTTCACTCATCATATTTTATTTTCAGCTTTGCATTCTCTACACCAAAAAACCCAAAAACACTTGCATCATTTTAGTTTGTCTAGTGCATAGATAATAAGAGAAGTGACACTCTTATTTGAGAGGATAAATACTTATACCTTCTACTCCTCGTGGGATCGATACTAATACTTACACAGCGAAGACTTCAACGATCTCCTGCACTTGGGAGTCATCAAGACAGTTTTCTGGCGCCGTTGCCGGGGAGTGTAGCGCTTAAGTTTTTATTCTTGTTTGCACTAGATATTTATTTTCAGTTTTGCATTTAGTTTAGTTTTGCATCATATATATCAAAAACACAAAAAAATTAGAAAATGGAAAATACCAAAAAAACTGTTCCTGAGATAATGAATCTTTACTATGAATATATGAAAGCTTCTAAAATTGATGAGGAATTTAGAGAGTCAAGTGAACGGAAAAGACTAAAAGATTTCATGGAAAGTTTAAATTATATTGCTGGAGAGTGGCTTTTATTCCATAATAATACAACTTGTTGCTTTAAACAGAGAAAAAGACACTTTGGATTTCAATGTAAGTTCCATGAAGAACATGTCATAGCATCTTACAATACTAATGATTACACTCATTTAGAGATGGAACAAGTAGAGGAATTTGTTACTTATTATGCATCTAATGAATTGCACACCTTTGCTAATGAAAATAAAACTTGCCCTAGAGTTAAGAGATTTGAAGGAAAGGTCACTTCTATTCTTGAATATTGCATAGCCCAGTTCTCTCAAAATATTTATGCTATTGATTATTATGAGAGGGAAAGGTTCCCCAAGAAAGTACTGATGTTTTGCAGGAAGAAGATGATGAAAACATAAGCTTGGAAGAGGAAGAATGTGAAGAAGTGGATAAAAACCTAAGCTTGGGGATGCCCATGCAATCTCAAGAGGATGATGGAAATGATGAACAGCTAGAGAATGAAGAGTTGGATCTCCCAACTTCACCATCAACAAATGATAGTAACACTCAAACTCAAAAATCTTTTGTTATTTATGAGAATCCATGTTATGATGAGTGTGAAACTGAAAATGCTATGGTCCTATATGATAACCCATGCTATTATGATGAAACTAATAATACTCCTTCACTTTTTAATAATGCTACTAGTGAAGTTATGGATAATAATGAGGAGTGTTGCTTAAATATGCTATATGATAATGCTTTAGATGATGGTCCTATGCTTATTGATAATCCTCCATGTTTAGTTGTTACTAATTTATGCGAGGATAAAAATGACATACTTGCTGTTTGTGATAGTGCTCTTACTCATGAGAGCCCTACTTTGTTCTTGAACTCTCCTACTTACACCATAAGGAGAAATTTGCTTATGTTGAGAAATACTTATGTGGTTTGCAATTATCTTTAGTTCCAAATCTTTGTTGCAACCATGATATTAAACTTGATATTGATCTTAAACTATTTTGAAAGAGGGAAGCATGCTAATAAACTCCAAAATAAATTTAATGATCCTCATTATGTTCCCAAATTATCTAAGTTGGAAGATTCTATTGGTTATATGGTTGAATACACTTTTACTACTTGCAACTATTATGAAAGAGGAGGTGATAAGAACCCTCTTTATGCTACTAATAATTATGGGCTGCAAGTAACTTGTTAATATGCATTGGAAAACTTCATTCATATACAAAATGCCAATGCATAGAAAGAAAGTTAGACTTCGTTGTTATTACTTTTGTGTTTTTTTTCTCTCAACCAGGTTTCAACTTGACTATTATTTTGATTGGTTTGAGAGCACATGGGACCCTGGTATTATGCATGGAACACTTCCCAAGAAAGAGGGGAACATCAAAGTTCAAGCTCCCTCATGAGCTTCATCTTCAATAAACAAAAAGTAAGAAGCCTAGCTATATGGCTATAAAGAAAGCGCTTTGCGGGAGGCAACCCGGTTATTTTTGTGTGTGATTTTTCTTTGTGTCCTCTTGCTGTAACAAGAGATTTTGTTTAGTTAGTTTCTGGAGTTTTTAATAAAGTGCCAAGTTTTACCCATTTTGGTCTTGAAAAGTTGCTTATAGCGTTCGGAGATTTTATTCCTGCACGAATCAGTGCACGGTATGATTTTTAATTCTTATTCCGTAACTCCGAATGAGCTCATATTTGAACTGTAGTTGCAACTTTTCATCCTCTGTATGCATGAATTTTTTCGGAATTTTTCGAGAAAGTTTGGTAGGGTAGAAAAATACGTTTTGCTGCTGCTGTTTTTCTGGACAGATTCTGTCCCATTTTGTTTGATGCATGCTTTGAGCTTTTAAGTTGAATCTTTTTGATCCAATTGAGTTTATGAGTAGGCATACAACATTATACACTTTCTGGACATCTCATATGAATTTTTGTTCAAGGATTATATGCAGCAAGAAACATATTTGTTTATCACTATTAATGCACCCCACAGAAAAGAAATGGGAGAAACGGTGTTTTGAAGTTTTTTCACAGGGATTGGAGGAGATGCACCAAGAGCTATCCAAGGATGGTGAAGACCATAAGCTTGGGGATGTGAAGACAACCCCACTGGACCTACACACTCTCGGTTTGCACACGTCCAACTTCTGTTTTTCGATCGAAACACTTTATCGCATAAACTTGGAGCGTCTTTTGTTTTGTTTTGGTTTGATTCGTTTTGAGAGACCACCACACTATCATTTATATATGGGAGAGCTACTGGAAATATGGGTTGAAATATGTTGGATGCTTTTATAAGATTGGGAAAAGGGATGTTTGAGTTGATTTTTAATGATACATATAGTTGCATGATTCATGAGCTTGTTTATGAGTAATAGTTTGCAAATCCTTTTTGAAGAGCTATAACTTATTCATGTTTTGGTGCTGATTGTTATTTTACTTGGTTTAACATGGATTAGTTAGTTCTATGGACACTCATGCATGCATCTAGATGGTCAACTTTCTCCCTCTTGCTAGCCCAAAAATTCCAACAAATAAAAACTTGTTTCCAACGCCTTCAACCAAAGTTTTTCCAGTGAGTCCACCATATCTACCTATTAGCTTTATGCTATTCCGAGGTTGTTTATCATGTTATTTTGTATTATCTATACCTCTGAATTAAAATGCTTATGTTGTTGATTGTTATGGGAAAAGTTGGTTATATAGCTCTCACGAACTTGATGCACACTTTACTTTTATTGCATAAATAAAACATGACCCATTGTGATTAAAATTATGATGTTATGAGCTTGACAAATGTCTTTGGTTGAGAGTTAGCAGAAATGTGCTGTCACATGGAATGCTTTCAACATTGCACTCATTTATATTTAGTTGATGTCATGTACTTTTGTTTATGGATGCTTACCATGGGTGAAATAAATGAGGAAATGGAGTAGGTTTAAATGAGTTTGTATAAATGGTTAGAGAGACGCCTGGGCCGCTAATCTAAGCCATGCATCATTCATGGTGGAAATTTACTTACATGCTATGGTGAACCGTCTGTGATACACCTTACAATAAAAAGCTATCCAATGGTAAATAAAAAGGGTGTTGAGATTGTTCATTATGTTTGTTTGTCTTGTCATTTTGATATGGGCTTGTTCCATATCCTGGGACAAGAGGTACCCCAGTTGACGCTCTTGATGATACTATTTTACTTACAATGATATTTAAATTGAACTTGCTTTGTTTCCCGAGTTGAGTAACACATGGAGTAGGTACTCGTATTCAAGGGGCATGAGACTTTCAACCTTTACTTTGTCAAGCACATTACTCATATTTGCTTTCACTTTAAACTTAATCATTCAAGATGCTATGATAGGGGCAATGAGAGCTTGACACCAAGGATTACCATATTACAATCATTAACTTAAGTAGAGAAGTTCAGAAGTTAGATGAAACTTATTCATGTTTTACCTCTACTCATATATACATCTTTCCAAAGTGTCCACCTATCATATTCAGATTTTCATCATCACTCTATGACCAATGTAGGATGTCCATACTTATCATTATGCATACATGTGGTCCATACTACTATCTGTTATGTTACACTTTGTGAACTATCATTGAACATCCTTGCATTGAATACTTGATATCACTTCATAAACTATCTTGCATATTGCTACTCCTTTTTAAGAATGAATCATTTGACTATATGTAACAATAGTAATCATCTTTGATATCCATTGATAGTATTGAAATGCAAAGTCCATGTTAGTTTTATCACCTTCATACTCGAGGACGAGCATGGGTTAAGCTTGGGGATGCTGATGCATGTAAAATGCATACATGAACTTTGCATTATTTTATTCATATTCCAATCATATTTGCATCATATAAGGGTTATATCAATGATTTATAATGATTTTGGGAATAATTCACAAGTTCCCTATTTATTTGGAATTAACCCTGTTTTCCAGAAAACGTCTTTTTTAGTGTTTCAGACTTTCCGGGAGCTTCGGGACTCCAAAAAGGGCAAGGTCAGAGAGCACGGTTCAGAATTTTCGAGACGAACGCAATGGGCTGAAAATGAAGACCAGAAGCCCAACCAGCTGGAAATAGAGGGCCCCACGCGGCCAAAACCCTAGGCCGCGTGGGCCCACCTATTTTCCCCTCGGAGCTCCGTTGCCGTCGATCTTTCTTCCACCGACTCCGTCTTGACCTAAAAACGTCTATAAAAATAGTCCCCCGAGGAGTTTCGCGAGGAGGCGGCGGAGAAACACAAAACCAAGAAACAGGAGACAGAAGGCTGCCGCCGGAGAAGATCGGAGGGGGGAAACGCCGCCGGAATCACCTCCGGAAGGCTCCTCCATCCCCCCTCCGGAAGTCTCCATCATCACCACCGTGAAGACCAGCACCATCTCCATCACCATCTTCGTGATCCACTTCATCCCCCTCATAGTTTGAGATTGTTCGAACCCTAGCTATTGTCTAAGTACTATTCTACATGTTTGTGAATTGCTACTTGTCATTGTTTAGTGGGGAGATTATATTTTCAGATTGTGTTGTATCACTTATACCATTGAATCATACCATGTCTTCGCGTTGTGAGTAGTTCTCTCATGTTCCTGGGGGCATAGGATGGATTGTCAATGATTTCTACTTAACATGTATTGAGTATTTGGTCAAGTTTTTATCTTTTATGATTGTCTTGATGTACAATGTATGAAGTGCACCATACATTGAGTAATGCATGAAGGTGTTTCACACTAGTGTAATGATTGAGGGAGACTTGGGAGGACACGTAAACCTGAGACCGATCATGAAGTTACATTAGGAGGGGATTTATATCGGGGACCTTAGAGTGTAATGCTATGGTGGGACTTTTTGTCTTAATAACTCTTGTGCAGTCATTTACTTGGCCACATGATCCATCATAAGGGGTTTAGTTTATTTATTTAGCTACACCTAATTATGGCTCCGTCCAAAGAAGATTAAAACTTGACAAAATGTTTACCTTGTTGTTCTAGAAATATTTTTGCCATGAAATCCATGTAGCCCTTGGGAACGTTTTCCACGCATAAGAAACACCACTCAAGCTTGTCCTCTTGCTGCATAGGGGATTGGGCTTTCTCTCTCTTTGAGAGCTTTCACTCATCATATTTTATTTTCAGCTTTGCATTCTCTACACCAAAAAACCCAAAAACACTTGCATCATTTTAGTTTGTCTAGTGCATAGATAATAAGAGAAGTGACACTCTTATTTGAGAGGATAAATACTTATACCTTCTACTCCTCGTGGGATCGATACTAATACTTACACAACGAAGACTTCAATGATCTCCTGCACTTGGGAGTCATCATATACCAATTGTTACATATTTTATATACACTTCATAGCATTTTCATGCATTTTCTGAGACTAACCTATTAACAAGATGCCACAGTGCCAGTTCCTGTTTTCTGCTGTTTTTGTATTACAGAAAACCTAGTCTGGAAATATTCTCGGAATTGGACGAAACTTGGACATAATCTCCTATTTTTCCAACACGTACACGGAGTCCAAACGAGAGACGGAGGGGAGCCACGAGCCAGCCACAACATGGAGCGGCGCGGCCCCCCCTCTGCCGCGCCGCGGGGTGGTGTGGGCCCCATGGGCATCTCCAGTCGCCGCCCTTTCGCCTATTTATTAATCTTCATGGGAAAACCCTAGATACCCTAGCCATTATCCACGAAAAGTTCCAGAGACGCCGCCGCCAACCCTAGCTCGGGAGGGTTCAGAAGCTCTTCCCGGCACCCTGCCAGAGATGGGAATCATCACCGGAGGGCTTGAGGCATGTAAAATGCATACATGAACTTTACATGTTATTTGCATCATATACGGGTTATATTCATGATTTATATTAAGTTTTGGGGATAATTAACAATATCCCCATTTTTCTGGAATTAACCCTGCACTGTCAGAAAACCCCTTTTTCTAT
The DNA here is from genome assembly GCA_947311845.1 of Poa pratensis. Classification (NCBI taxonomy): domain Eukaryota; kingdom Viridiplantae; phylum Streptophyta; class Magnoliopsida; order Poales; family Poaceae; genus Poa; species Poa pratensis. The sequence continues at coordinate 6,139,002 of CAMZMU010000046.1, forward strand.
ATTTTTACGTTTCAGGCGACCAAACGACGTCCAAATGACCTGAAATTTTACGGGGATCACTTTTTTGGATGGAATGAAACGTAGGCGCAAAGGAATCGAAGAAACGGGGACCAGAAGGCCAAAACAAGTGGGCCCATGTGGCCATATTCCCTGACCGCGTGGGACACCTCATCCTGGCCCTCGGGCCTCCGCTGCTGTCGATCTTTCTTCCCGAAGCTTCGTCTTGACCTAAAAACGACTATATATAGACCCCAGGGCTTTCGCGAAAGGGAGCGCCGCCGAAACACAGAAACCACGAAACAGAGACCTGGAGCTGAAGATTGGAGGGGGAAAACTCCGGCGGGGCGCTGCCGGCGTGGTCTCCTTCTCCTCCAACAACATCTCCACCGACACCATGATGAAGAGGGAGTAGTCCACCCCTGGACCATGGGTTTGTGGAAGTAACTTATGTATCTCTCCTCTCTATGAGCTTCACTAATTAGTACCGTATGAGCTGCTGAACATGATTACAGTCATCTATGTAATTCCTTTGTGGTGGATCTTTATTATGAGTTAATACATGTTTGAGATTGCAATGGTTTTGTTTCAGTTATGAAAGTAGATGCATATTATGTACCCCGTTCTTATTTACTTGTCATGATCAAGCATGTTTATGAGAGCATGTGAGGGGGAACGTGTGCATTAGTTGGAGTAATGGGGGGTGGCTAGTGCAGTGAACGTGACAGATAGTTCTGCGATCCACTTGGGTTTCTACCTTACTTTGTTGCCTCACTAGGGATAAACAAAAATACCATGCTACCGGAGAGTGGATGTGACCTTGGCCACTACCTCCATGACTAGATCTAGCATGTTCTTATTTTAACTTCATGTCATTGAACTTATTGCTATGCTCTGATTTATCTTAATTACTAAGGTGTTATGATTTAGTTCGCATCTTGGTGGAGCATAAGAGAGAGAACAACTTATACTTGAGATCTCTATGTTAGGACGTGATGCCCATATTATTGATAATTTGTCAAACCATGTCTTGCCATCTTACATGTTAATTTTAGTGTTCCATTGTCTACCACGTTATCAAGAGAGAGTGCATTTGTGAAACCATGAACCCTCCAACACTTTTATCACCACTTTTGTTTGCTGCCATTATTAAATCTGAAAATACAAAAACATTTTTATATCTTGCATTCATTATAAAAAAACCAAAAATATCATTTACCATTGTTTCCACCATCATTGCATATTTATTTTACCATCATTGCATATTTACTACTATTTGCATATTTATTTTATTATCATTCTCACAGCTTGTGCTTGACAACCACTTGGTGAGGTTGAGGGCACAAAACAATTTATTTTGTTGCAGGTTCTCAAGAGAAGGATAAGGAGATAACACCTGAAATACTGGTTCCCCGAGAGTTCGATATTAAACCCTCGAGTCACCCCTCGTGGGGAAAACTGTCTTCCACTACTTCATACACTCTGCACTTGGAGTCTCAACCTAACCCATATTCTTTTGACGCAGGTAACTCCACGCCATCAAGACTGTTTTCTGGCGTCCGTTATAATAGCATCATTGGGTATCAAGACGTTTTCTGGCGCCGTTGCCGGGGAACCATAGCTGAAAGGTTTATCCAAGGATCACTCACATCAAGTCAACTTCATCACCTGCTTGTGTAACTGATGCATGTAAAATGCATACATGAACTTTGCACTTTAATTGCTTATATTCCAATCATATTTGCATCATATAAGGGTTATATTCATGTTTTATAATGATTTTGGGGATAATTCACAGTTTCCCCATTTATTTGGAATTAACTCTGTTTTCCAGAAAACGTCTTTTTTAATGTTTCAGACTTTCCGGGAGCTTCTGGACTCCAAAAAGGGCAAGGTCAGAGAGCACGGTTCAGAATTTTCGAGACGAACGCGATGGGCTTAAACTGAAGACCAGAAGCCCAACAGGATGGAAATGGGAGGGTCCCACGCGGCCTAAAGTACATGGCTGCGTGGGCCCAGCTCGTTTCCCCTCGGAGCTCCGTGGCCATCAATTTTTCGTCCACCGACTCCGTCTTGACCTAAAAACGCCTATAAAAAAGGTCCCCTGGCGTTTCGCGAAAGGAGGTGGCGGAGAAACACGAAACAGAAGACAGAAGGCTGCCACCGGAGAAGATCGGAGGGGGGAAATGCTGCCGGAATCACCTCCGGAAGGCTCCTCCATCCCCCCTCCGGAGTCTCCATCAACACCAACGTCAAGACCAGCACCATCTCCATCACCATCTTCGTGATCCACTTCATCCCCCTCATAGTTTGAGATTGTTCGAACCCTAGCTATTGTTTAAGTGCTATTCTACCTGTGTATGATTGGCTACTTGTCATTGTTCGAGGGTGAGATTATATTTTCAGATTGTGTTGTACCACTTATGCCACTGAATATCATCATGTTCGCACGTTGTGAGTAGTTCCCGTATGTTCCTGAGGGCATAGGATGAATTGGCAATGATTTATATATGACATGTGTTGGTATTTTGTCAAGAGTTTATCTTTTATGTGATTCTATGATGGTGTTTGTGAACGTCGACTGCACAACACTTCACCTATATGGGCTCATAGGAGAACACCGTAGTATAATGAATTGAGGGAGACTTGGGAGGACATGTAAACCTGAGACCGAGTCATGAAGTTATATTATGAGGGTATTAGTATCGGGGACCTTAGAGTGTAATGCTATGGTGGGACTTTATGTCTTAATAATTCTTGTGCAGTCATTTACTTGGCCACATGATCCATCATAAGGGGTTGTAGTTTATTTATTTAGCTATACCTAATTATGGCTCCGTCCAAAGAAGATTAAAACTTGACAAGATATTCAACGTGTTGTTTAATAAATCTCTATGCCTAGCAATATCCATGCCGCCCTCGGGAACATTTGCCACATATAAGTTACACATCACTTGAGCTTGTCCTCTTGCCACATAAGAGGATTGGGCTTTCTCTCTTTGAGAGCTTTCACTTGCTACTATCTGTTATCTGCTTTGCAACTATACAACCAAAAATACCAAAAACACTTGCATCTTTTATTGTTTTATTTATCAATCTTGCTAACCAATACCTTCAGCTCCTCGTGGGTTCGACAACCTTTTCTAATTGAAAGGTACTACAATTGATCTCCTGCACTTGGGAGTCATCAAGATACTTTTCTGGCGCCGTTGCCGGGGAGCGTAGCGCTATTGGTAAGAAGTTTGGTAAGGAAACTTGAAAGCTGTTTTATCTCATTGTTACTATGGCATTTATGAATCGTGCCTCGCTGCATCTTGCTCTATATGAAAGTGCTTATGCCACTACTGCAAAGGTGGTTGAAACTACTGTGTCTGAGGTACCTAAAGTGGGATTTAAAATTCCCACTGGTCATGTTAAAAGAGTTATGAAAAATCCATTCACAGGGGATGGAATTAAGTCTGCATGTGAACACATAGAAACAATTGATGAAATATGTGGTTTATTTAGGCTTCCTGGTATTTCTGATGATCAAATAAAAAGGAAGCTATTATATTTGTCTTTATCTGGTAATGCTCGTGATTGGTACATGTCTTTGGATGAAGAAGTGAAAACTGATTGGAGTATTTTGAGGGAGGTTTTTCTTAAATATTTTACTCCCAAAGAAAGTACTAATATTTTGCAGGAAGAAGATGATGAACACATAAGCTTGGAAGAGGAAGAATGTGAAGAAGAGGATAAAAACCTAAGCTTGGGGATGCCCATGCAATCTCAAGAAGATGCTGAAAAAGATGAACAACTGGAGAATGAAGAGTTGGATCCCCCAACTTCACCATCGACATATGATAGTAACACTCAAACTCAAAAACCTTTTGTTAGTAAACTTATTGATGATAATGAGGAGTGTTGCTTAAATGAGCTATATGATAATGCTTTAGATGATGATCCTATGCTTGTTGATAATCCTACACGTTTGGAAGTTGTTACTACTTTATGTGAGGATAAAAATGATATACTTGCTGTTTGTGAGTACTCTTACTCATGAGAGTCCTACATTGTTCTTGAATTCTCCTACTACACCATAGAGGAGAAATTTGCTTATGTTGAGAAATACTTATGTGGTTTGCAATTATCTCTAGTTCCAAATCTTTGTTGCAACCATGATATTAAACTTGATATTGATCTTACAACTATTTTGAAAGGGGAAGCATGCTAATGAATTCCAAAATAAATTTAATGATCCTCTTTATTTGCCAAATTATCTAAGTTGGAAGATTCTATTGGTTATATGGTTGAATACACTTCTACTACTTGCAACTATTATGAAAGAGGAGGTGAGAACCCTCTTTATGCTACTAATAATTATGGGCTGCAAGTACTATTGTTAATATGCATTGGAAACTTCATTCATATACAAAATGCCAATGCATAGAAAAAAGTTAGACTTCGTTGTTATTACTTTTGTGTTTTGTTTTCTCTCAACCAGGTTTCAACTTGACTATTATTTTGATCGGTTTGAGAGCACCATGGGACCCTGGTATTATGCATGGAACACTTCCCAAGAAAGAGGGGAACATCAAAGTTCAAGCTCCCTCATGAGCTTCATCTTCAATAAACAAAAGTAAGAAGCCTAGCTATATGGCTATAAAGAAAGCGCTTTGCGGGAGGCAACCCGGTTATTTTTGTGTGTGATTTTTCTTTGTGTCCTCTTGCTGTAACAAGAGATTTTGTGTCTAGTTAGTTTCTGGAGTTTTTAATAAAGTGCCAAGTTTTACCCATTTTGGTCTTGAAAAGTTGCTTATAGCGTTCGGAGATTTTATTCCTGCACGAATCAGTGCACGGTATGATTTTTAATTCTTATTCCGTAACTCCGAATGAGCTCATATTTGAACTGTAGTTGCAACTTTTCATCCTCTGTATGCATGAATTTTTTCGGAATTTTTCGAGAAAGTTTGGTAGGGTAGAAAAATACGTTTTGCTGCTGCTGTTTTTCTGGACAGATTCTGTCCCATTTTGTTTGATGCATGCTTTGAGCTTTTAAGTTGAATCTTTTTGATCCAATTGAGTTTATGAGTAGGCATACAACATTATATACTTTCTGGACATTCATATGAATTTTTGTTCAAGGATTATATGCAGCAAGGAACCTATTTGTTTATCACTATTAATGCACCCCACAGAAAAGAGATGGGAGAAACGGTGTTTTGAAGTTTTTTCACAGGGATTGGAGGAGATGCACCAAGAGCTATCCAAGGATGGTGAAGACCATAAGCTTGGGGATGTGAAGACAACCCCGCTGGACCTACACACTCTCGGTTTGCACACGTCCAACTTCTGTTTTTCGATCGAAACACTTTATCGCATAAACTTGGAGCGTCGTTTTTGTTTTTGTTTGAGTCTTGAGAGACCACCACACTATCATTATATATGAGAGAGCTACTGGAAATATGGGTTGAAATATGTTGGATGCTTTTATAAGATTGGGAAAAGGGATGTTTGAGTTGATTTTTAATGATACATATAGTTGCATGATTCATGAGCTTGTTTATGAGTAATAGTTTGCAAATTTTAGAGCTATCACTTATTCATGTTTTGGTGCTGATTGTTATTTTACTTGGTTTAACATGGATTAGTTAGTTCTATGGACACTCATGCATGCATCTAGATGGTCAACTTTCTCCCTTTTGCTAGCCCAAAAACTCCAACAAGCAAAAACTTGTTTCCAACACCTTCAACCAAAGTTATTCCAGTGAGTCCACCATATCTACCTATTGCTTTATGCTATTCCGAGTATGTTTACATGTTTTTGTGTTATCTTACCTCTGAATGAAAATGTTTATGTTATTGATTGCCATGGGAAAAGTTGGTTATATAGCTCTCACGAACTTGATGCACATTTTACTATCATTGCAATAAATAAAACATGACCCATTGTGATTAAGATTATGATGCTAGTGGCTTGATAAATGTTCGAGGTTGGGAGTTAGCCCATATGTGCTGTCACATGCAAAGCTTTCAACATGCTCCTTCATCTCATTTAGTTGATATCATGTACTTTTGTTTATGGATGCCTATCATGGTGAAATGAGGTGGAAATGAAGTAGTTTAAATGAGTTTGTATAAATGGTTAGAGAGACGCCTGGGCCGCTAATCTAAGCCATGCATTATTCATGGTGGAAATTTACTTACATGCTATGGTGAATTATCTATGACACACCTTACAATAAAAAGCTATTCCAATGGTAAATAAAAAGGGTGTTGAGGTTTTTCATCTTGTTTGTTTGTCTTGTCATTTTGATATGGGCTTGTTCCATATCCTGGGACAAGAGGTACCCCAGTTGACGCTCTTGATGATACTATTATTACTTACAATGATATATAACTTGAACTTGCTTTGTTTCCTAAGTTGAGTAATCATGGTGTAGGTACTTGTATTCAAGGGGCATGAGACATCCAACCTTTACTTTGTCAAGCACACTACTCATATTTGCTCTCACATTAAACTATAATCATTCAAGATGCTATGATAGGGGAATGAGAGCTTGACACCAAGTATTACCACATTGCAATCATTAACTTAAGTAGGAGAGTTTGGAGTTAGATGAAACTTATGCATGCTTTACCTCTACTCACATATACATCTTTCCAAAGTGTCCACCTATCATATTCAGATTTTCATCATCACTCTATGACCATGTAGGATGTTCTACTTATCATTATGCATACATGTGTCCATATTACTTGCTTATGTTACACTTTGTGAACTATCATGAACATCCTTGTCTTGAATACTTGATATCACTTCATAAACTATTTGCATATTGCTACTCCTTTGAAGAATGAATCATTTGACTATATGTAGCAATAGTAATCATCTTTGATATTCATTGTTAAGTATTAAATTGCAAAGTCCATGTTAGTTTTATCATCTTCATACTCGAGGACGAGCATGGATTAAGCTTGGGGATGTTGATGCATGTAAAATGCATACATGAACTTTGCACTTTAATTGCTTATATTCCAATCATATTTGCATCATATAAGGGTTATATCAATGTTTTATAATGATTTTGGGAATATTCATAGTTTTCCCATTTATTTGGAATTAACCTGTTTTCCAGAAAACGTCTTTTTTAGTGTTTCAGACTTTCCGGGAGCTTCGGGACTCCAAAAAGGGCAAGGTCAAAGAGCACGGTTCAGAATTTTCGAGACGAATGAATGGGCTTAAATTGAAGACCAGAAGCCCAACAGGCTGGAAATGGGAGGGTCCCACGCGGCCTAAAGTACATGGCCGCGTGGGCCCAGCTCGTTTCCCCTCGGAGCTCCGTGGCCGTCGATTTTTCGTCCACCGACTCCGTCTTGACCTAAAAACGCCTATAAAAAAGGTCCCCTGTGTTTCGCGAAAGGAGGCGGCGGAGAAACACGAAACACACGAAACAGAAGACAGAAGGCTGCCGCCGGAGAAGATCGGAGGGGGGAAACGCTGCCGGAATCACCTCCGGAAGGCTCCTCCATCCCCCCTCGGAGTCTCCATCAACACCAACGTCAAGACCAGCACCATCTCCATCACCATCTTCGTGATCCACTTCATCCCCCTCATAGTTTGAGATTGTTCGAACCCTAGCTATTGTTTAAGTGCTATTCTACCTGTGTATGATTGGCTACTTGTCATTGTTCGAGGGTGAGATTATATTTTCAGATTGTGTTGTACCACTTATGCCACTGAATATCATCATGTTCGCACGTTGTGAGTAGTTCCCGTATGTTCCTGAGGGCATAGGATGAATTGGCAATGATTTATATATGACATGTGTTGGTATTTTGTCAAGAGTTTATCTTTTATGTGATTCTATGATGGTGTTGTGCGAACGTCGACTGCACAACACTTCACCTATATGGGCTCATAGGAGAACACCGTAGTATAATGAATTGAGGGAGACTTGGGAGGACATGTAAACCTGAGACCGAGTCATGAAGTTATATTATGAGGGTATTAGTATCGGGGACCTTAGAGTGTAATGCTATGGTGGGACTTTATGTCTTAATAATTCTTGTGCAGTCATTTACTTGGCCACATGATCCATCATAAGGGGTTGTAGTTTATTTATTTAGCTATACCTAATTATGGCTCCGTCCAAAGAAGATTAAAACTTGACAAGATATTCAACGTGTTGTTTAATAAATCTCTATGCCTAGCAATATCCATGCCGCCCTCGGGAACATTTGCCACATATAAGTTACACATCACTTGAGCTTGTCCTCTTGCCACATAAGAGGATTGGGCTTTCTCTCTCTTTGAGAGCTTTCACTTGCTACTATCTGTTATCTGCTTTGCAATTATACAACCAAAAATACCAAAAACACTTGCATCTTTTATTGTTTTATTTATCAATCTTGCTAACCAATACCTTCAGCTCCTCGTGGGTTCGACAACCTTTTATAATTGAAAGGTACTGCAATTGATCTCCTACACTTGGGAGTCATCAGTAACAACCTAAGCTTGGGGAGATTGCACCTACGTGAGCATCATCTTATCCATCTTTACTACAATCATTTTATTTTGTTTTGTTCTTGTCTTGCATATCATCTTTATATTTCGGTTTGCATATTTATATTCAGTTTTGCATTTTTGTGTTGCATTTGTTATTTCGAGTTGCATTAGTGTCATTTTACTTTCAGTTTTGCATAAAAAATTAAAAACACATAAAAACTTGTTAAAATGGGAGATAGAACTAAATTGTGTGACTACACAAACACTCCTAATGATCAATTTATTGCTAAGCCTATCACCACACCTGAGATTACTGCTGAGAGCTATGAAGTTAGTCCTAGTTTGTTAAACTTGATAACTAGGGAACAATTTGGTGGTAGTGCTATTGAGGATGCCTCTATGCATCTTCATGATTTTATTGAAATCTGTGACATGCAAAAGTTTAAAAATGTTGAAAGTAATGTCTTAAAACTGAAGTTATTTTCTTTCTCACTTAGAGGAAAAGCTAAAGAGTGGCTACATTCATTACCTACTAGTAGTATTAATTCTTGGGATGATTTAAAAGAAGCTTTCATTAAGAAATATTATCCCCCTGTTAAAATATTGCAAAATAGAAACAATATCCTCTCTTTTAGGCAAAATGAAAATGAACATGTTGCCATGGCTTGGGATAGGATTAACCTCATGCTTAGAACTTGTCCATCACATGGGGTTAATGAATGCACCATTTTACACTCTTTTTACAATGGTCTAAATTACATGTCTAGAAATATACTTGATTCAGCTGCTGGAGGTGCTTTCATGGGAAAAACTATATTAGAAGCTAAGAACATCTTGGAAAGTATCTTGCAAAATTATAGTCAATGGCATATTGATAGAGCACCTAGTTCATCTAAGAAAGTGAACTCTATAGAAGAAACAAATGATTGGTCATCTAAAATGGACACCATTCTTGCTTTTATTAATAAACAAAAATTTGAAAATATGCCTTTGCAAGAACTAGTTGGTAATAATCCTGAAAATGTTGATGTCAACTTCATTAGGAACTATGGTAATAATGGGTATGGTAATAACAATTATAACTCTTATAATAAGCCCCCATATGTTCCAAACAAATATACCACTAGTAGTAATGTTTCTAGTGATTTGGAAAACACCATTAGATCATTTATATCTACTCAAAAGGAGCTCAATAAGGAGTTCATATCCAAATTCAAAAAACATGATATTTTGTTTGTAAGAGTAGATCAACTCACTAAGGAAGTTTCCTCATTAAAGAACATCATTATATCTCAAAAAGAAAAAAAAGTTGAGGAAGTTAAAATGCTTAGTGAAGTTAAGGAACCATTTGTTGATTTAGAGAAGTGTAGCTTGCATGAATTAATTTCTATCTTACAAAAATTTGCAAGTGATCCTTCTATTAATATTAACCAGGCTGGTTTTGGTTCCTATATTGCTAATCATGTCTTAAAAGAAAAGATTGCTAGGTACAATCAAGAAGCTATGATACCACCTAAGCTTGGGGATATCTGGATCCCTAAGGTACTAGTAACCATTGGAAAAGAGACACACCATGCCATTTTAGATCTAGGATCTAGTGTCTCTATATTATCTAAAGAACTATATGAAGTCCTTGAACTTAAAAATATTGAGAAATGCTATATTGAACTTGCACTTGCTGATGATTCCATTAGACATGCTCTAGGAAAAGTAAGTGATGTCATGGTAGAGTTACACATGACTTTTGTGCCTGTTGATTTTCTAATCATGGACATGGGGAATAAAACCTCTAGTCCTATTATTTTGGGAAGACCTTTTCTTCGTACTACAGGTGCCATTATTGATTCAATGGAAGGGAATGTGAAGTTTCAGTTTCCACATAAGAAGAGCATGGAACACTTCCCAAGGAAGAGGGACACACCAAGGTTCAAGCTCCCTCATGAGCTACGTCCCCTTTGATTATCAAGTAAGTAAGCCTAGCTATATGGCTATAAAGAAAGCGCTTTACGGGAGGCAACCCGGTTGTTTTTGTTTGAGATTTTCGTTGAGTCCTCTTGCTGTAACAAGAGAGTAGTTTGCTAGTTTTGTTTCTGGAATTTTTAATAAAGAACCAAGTTTTACCTATTTTGGGTTTGAAAAGTTGCTATTCATTTTCGGAGAGTTTTTCTGCCTGCACGAAGTCTGTGCACGGTTTGATTTTTCATTTTTTTATCTGTAACTCCGATTGAGCTGTAATTTGAACCATAGCCTCAACTTTTCATCCTCTGTATACGTGATTTTTTGTAGATTTTTCTGACGAGTTTAAGTAGGGTAGAAAAATGCGTTTTGCTGCTGCTGTTTTTCTGGACAGATTCTGTCTTGATATTGTTTGATGCATTCTTTGAGCTTTTTGCTTGAATCTTTTTGATTCAATTGAGTTTATGAGTAGGCATACAACATTATATATTCTCTGGACATTCATATGAATTTTTTCCTAAGGATTTTATGCAGCAAGGAACCTATTTGTTTATCACTACTAATATCACCCCACAGAAAAGAAATGGGAGAAACGGTGTTTTGAAGTTTTTTCACAGGGATAAGAGGAGATGCACCAAGAGCTATCCAAGGATGGTGAAGACCATAAGCTTGGGGATGTCAAGACAACCCCACTGGACCAACACACTCTCGGTTTGCACACGTCTAACTTATGTTTTTCGATCAAAGCACTTTATCGTATAAACTTGGAGCGTCTGTTTTTTATTTGCTTTTGTTATTTCGGTTTGATTTTTATTTTCTGGAGACCACCACTATCATTTATATATGAGAGAGCTACTGGAAGTTTGGGTTGAATTATGTTGGATGCTATTAAATATATTGGGATAGGGATGTTTGAGTTGATTTTAAAAGATACATATAGTTGCATAATTCATGTGCTTTGAATGAATGTTAATTTGCAAGTGTGTTGTCAAGAGCTATCTTTTACCATGTTTAGATGTTGAATTTTAACTTTACTTGGTTTAACATGGATTGATTAGTTCTATGGACACTTATGCATGCATTTAGATGGTCAACTTTCTCCCTATTGCTAGCCCAAAAATTACAACAAGTAAAAAGCTTGTTTCCCAACACGTTCAACCAAAGTTTTTCCAGTAAGTCCACCCTATCTACCTATTAGCTTTATGTTATTCCAAGTATGTTTATCATTTTATATTGTGTTATCTACATTTCTGAATTTAAATGCTTATGTTATTGATTGTCATGGGAAAATTTGGTTAAAAGCTCTCACGAACTTGATGCACAATTTACTTTTATTGCATTTAATAAGCATGAACCATTGTGATTAAAATTATGAAGTTGTGGGCTTGACAATAGTTTTGGTTGGGAGTTAGCCCATATGTGTTCACATGGCAAGCTTTCAACATTGCACTTATTTATATTTAGTTGATATCATGTACTTTTGTTTATGGATGCCTATCATGGGTGAAATGAATGTGGATACTTAGTAAGTTCAAAGAGTTTGTATAAATGGTTAGAGAAATGCCTGGGCTGCTAATTGATGCATGTAAAATGCATACATGAACTTTGCACTTTAATTGCTTATATTCCAATCATATTTGCATCATATAAGGGTTATATCAATGTTTTATAATGATTTTGGGAATACTTCATAGTTTTCCCATTTATTTGGAATTAACCATGTTTTCCAGAAAACGTCTTTTTTAGTGTTTCAGCCTTTCCGGGAGCTTCGGGACTCCAAAAAGGGCAAGGCCAAAGAGCACGGTTCAGAATTTTCGAGACGAACGCAATGGGCTTAAATTGAGGGCCAAAAGCCCAACCAGCTGGAAATGAGAGGGCCCCACATGGCCTAAAATCTTGGCCGCGTGGGACCAGCTCTTTTGAGCCTCGAGGCTCCGCCGCCGTCGATCTTTGCTCCACCGACCTAGTCGTGACCTAAAATCGCCTATAAAAATTGTCCCTCGACGTTCTCTGGAAGGAGGCGGCGGAGAAACACGAAACCACGAAACAGAGAGACAGAAGGCTGCCGTCGGAGAAGATCGGAGGGGGGGAAACGCCGCCGGAATCGCCTCCAGAGGGCTCCATCCCCCTCCGGCGTGTTCATCATCAGCATCTACAGCAAGAACTTCTTCACCATCATCACCATGATGAAGGAGGAGTAGTCCACCCCTGGACTAGGGTTTGTGGTGGTAACTTTTGTATCTCTCCTCTCTCTTGAGCTTCACTAATTAGTACCGTATGAGCTGCTGAACATGATTACGGTCATCTATGTAATACCTTTGTGGTGAATATTGTGGTGTGAGATGATTTGTTATGCATTTACCGTTGTGTTGGAGCTTTTGTGATTTGTCATACTTTGAAGTATGATGTATGTGGGTACGGGATGGCCGATGTGACACGGCATAGGTATTGAGTGACACAATACCGCCCAACATCCTTTATCTGGGGGTAAAAAGAAAGAGTATGATGTGGGAGTGAGAGAAACCACGCTAGCCTTACGAGGGGTGACCTAGCAACACAAATGGGTATTTCTTTCAACTATGTGTTTTAGGACATATAACCGTCATAAAAAGCTACCATTAAAACATGACAATTGTGTGTACTTTATCTATAACATGATGATCCCCGTAGATGAGAGAGAAAGGATTAAGTGAACCCATGAACCATGTCCATTGTTCCTATAAGAAACACACACTTGTCTTGTCCTCTTGCAAAGAAGAGGATTGGGACACTTTTACATCCATCAAACCAACCATCTTGTTCTCTAAACTTGTTTAGTGCATAATCAACTAAAACTTGTGACACTTTAGTTGTAGGGAATAGATAACTTTTCCTTCTTGCTCCTGCGGATCGATACCTTACTTCCACATTGAGAGGTGCTACAGTGATCCCTTGCTCTTGGGGGTTATCACTAATCTAAGCCATGCATCATTCATGGTGGAAATTTACAGCATAACCATAATGTTCATTCAGTGATGCACCTCATAATAAAAAGCTATACCCATAGTAAATAAAAGAGTGCTGAGATTGTTCATTGTCTGTTTGTCTTGTTGTTTTGACATGGGCTTGTTCATGTCATGGGACAAGAGGTACCCAGTGCAGTTCTTGATGACACTATTATTACTTGCAATGACCTTTATTTGAATTTACTTTGTAGACCAAAGTGAGTAACACATGGTGTAGCTACTTGTATTCAAGGGACATGAGACATTCAACCAATACATTGTCAAGCACACCACTCATATTTGTTTTCACTTTAAACATTAATTATTCAAGATGCTATGATAGGGGCAATGAGAGCTCCACACCAATGACTACCACATTGCAAGCATTAACTTAAGTTGAAGTGTTTGGAAGTTAGATGAAACTTATTCATGCTTTACCTCTACTTATTTATCTATCCAAAGTGTCCACCTTTTATATTCAGTTTTCATAAGAAGTACTCTATGACCACCATAGGATGTTTTTATTTTTCATTATGCATACATTTGGTCCATAGTACTTTCTTCTATGTTACACTTTGTGAATTTATCATTGAACATCTTTACATTGAGTATTTGATATCACTTCATATTTTATCTTGCATATTGTTATTCCTTTGAAGAATGAATCATTTGACTCTATGTAGCAATAGTAATCACCTTTGATATCCATTGATAGTATTAAAATGCAAAATCCATGTTAGTTTTATCACCTTCATACTCGGGACGAGCATGGGTTAAGCTTGGGGATGTTGATGCATGTAAAATGCATACATGAACTTTACATTTTATTACATGTTATTTGCATCATATAAGGGTTATATTCATGATTTATATTAAGTTTTGGGGATAATTAACAATGTCCCCATTTTTCTGGAATTAACCCTGCACTGTCAGAAAACCCCTTTTTCTATATTTTTACGTTTCAGGCGACCAAACGACGTCCAAATGACCTGAAATTTTACGGGGATCACTTTTTTTGGAAGGAACGAAACGTAGGCGCAAAGGAATCGAAGAAACGGAGACCAGAAGGCCAAAACAAGTGGGCCCACGCGGCCAGATTCCCTGACCGCGTGGGACCCTTCATCCTGGCCCTCGGGCCTCCGCTGCTGTCGATCTTTCTTCCGAAGCTTCGTCTTCACCTAAAAACGACTATATAGAGACCCCCCAGGGCTTTCGCGAAAGGGAGCGCCGCCGAAACACAGAAACCACGAAACAGATACCTGGAGCTGAAGATTGGAGGGGGAAAACTCCGGCGGGGCGCTGCCGGCGTGGTCTCCTTCTCCTCCAACAACATCTCCACCGACACCATGATGAAGAGGGAGTAGTCCACCCCTGGACTATGGGTTTGTGGAAGTAACTTATGTATCTCTCCTCTCTATGAGCTTCACTAATTAGTACCGTATGAGCTGCTGAACATGATTACGGTCATCTATGTAATTCCTTTGTGGTGGATCTTTATTATGAGTTAATACATGTTTGAGATTGCAATGGTTTTGTTTCAGTTATGAAAGTAGATGCATATTATGTACCCCGTTCTTATTTACTTGTCATGATCAAGCATGTTTATGAGAGCATGTGAGGGGGAACGTGTGCATTAGTTGGAGTAACGGGGGGTGGCTAGTGCAGTGAACATGACAGATAGTTCTGCGATCCACTTGGGTTTTCTACCTTACTTTGTTGCCTCACTAGGGATAAACAAAAATACCATGCTACCGGAGAGTGGATGTGACCTTAGCCACTACCTCCATGACTAGATCTGGCATGTTCTTATTTTAACTTCATGTCATTGAACTTATTGCTATGCTCTGATTTATCTTAATTACTAAGGTGTTATGATTTAGTTCGCATCTTGGTGGAGCATAAGAGAGAGAATAACTTATACTTGAGATCTCTATGTTAGGACGTGATGCCCATATTATTAATAATTTGTCAAACCATGTCTTGTCATCTTACATGTTAATTTTAGTGTTCCATTGTCTACCACGTTATCAAGAGAGAGTGCATTTGTGAAACCATGAACCCCGGTCCATTTTTAATCATAAGAAACACCTTTCCAACACTTTTATCACCACTTTTGTTTGCTGCCATTATTAAATCCGAAAATAGAAAAAACACTTTTATATCTTGCATTCATTATTAAAAAACCAAAAATATTATTTACCATTGTTTCCACCATCATTGCATATTTATTTTACCATCATTGCATATTTACTATTGTTTGCATATTTATTTTATTATCATTCTCACACCTTGTGCTTGACAACCACTTGGTGAGGTTGAGGGCACAAAACAATTTATTTTGTTGCAGGTTCTCAAGAGAAGGATAAGGAGATAACACCTGAAATACTGGTTCCCCGAGAGTTCGATATTAAACCCTCGAGTCACCCCTCGTGGGGAAAACTGTCTTCCACTACTACATACACTCTGCACTTGGAGTCTCAACCTAACCCATATTCTTTTGACGCAGGTAACTCCACGCCATCAAGACTGTTTTCTGGCATCGTTATAATAGCATCATTGGGTATCAGGGCTCTACATCACCATGCCTACCTCCGGAGTGATGCGTGAGTAGTTCATCCTTGGACTACGGGTCCATAACAGTAGCTAGATGGTTGTCTCTCCACTTTATGCTATCATGTTTAGATCTTGTGAGCTGCCTATCATGATCAAGATCATCTTATTGTAATGCTACATGTTGTGTTTGCTGTGATCCGATGAATATTGAATACTATGTCAAGTTGATTATCAATCTATCTTATATGTTATTTATGATCTTGCATGCTTTCCGTTACTAGTAGATGATTTGGCCAAGTATATGCTTGTAACTCCAAGAGCGAGTATTTATGCTAGATAGTGGGTTCATGCCTCCGGTAATCTGGGAGAGTGACAACAACTTCTAAGATTGTGGATGTGCTGTTGCCACTAGGGATAAAATAACCGATGCTTAGATTAAGGGTGCGCCGTTAGGTCTAATGCATTTGTTTACATTACGCACATTACTTAATGCGATTATCCGTTGCTTGCAACTTAATACCAACGGGGAACTCGGATGACAACCTGGAAGTGGATTATTAGTCATAGACACTGTTGGGTAACGGTCTATGTATTTTGTCGTAATGCCCACATGAATATCATAGTAATCATCATGTCATATATATGCATTGTCATGCGCTCAATATTTTGTCAATTGCCCAGCTGTAATTTGTTCACCCAGCATGTTAGTTATCTTTTATGGAGAGACACCACTAGTGAACTGTGGACCCCGGTCCATTCTTTTACACTGATAATACAACCAACTGCAAACATTGTTCCTTTTCATTCTCTGCAATTTACTACTGTTTTCCACACCATACGTTTAATCCTTTGTTTTCAGCAAGCCGGTGAGATTGACAACCTCACTGTTTCGTTGGGGCAAAGTAGTTTGATTGTGTTGTGTGCAGATTCCACGTTGGTGATCGCGTAAACGGCGCCACCAACAACCTTCAGAAGTGATTTCTTGTTCCTACTGGTTCGATTAAACCTTGGTTTCATACTGAGGGAAACTGCTGCTACACTGCTTCATACCTTATTCTTGGGGTCTCCCAACGAACGTGCGATCCACGTCATCACTTATTGCAAGTGTGGCTTGGAAAAAAGATTGAGTGAAGATTCATGTTTATCTCCAAGTCATCATATATATTTAGAAGATTATGAAGTGCAAGTTCAATATGATCCATATCGGAAGATATCATTTGATTGAAGCGTGCAATGGATACACGAAGACAGAGCTAAGCGAGGCTCTCACATAATGGAGTATGGAGGAGTATTTGGAGAAGATGTCATCAAGCATGTGCTAGCAAGAACAATCAAGAGAGGTGTTCCAACTTGAGGGTGTCAAGTTCGTCATCATCTAGCTCAAGTGGTATGCTCAAGGCAAAGGTATGATCTTGATAGGTTTTCCATTTTACCGGTCTCATGTTTTTGTGGAGACCGGTTATAGGATCGATAGTCGTACTATCAAGAGGGGCTCTCATGTGAGTAACTTGCTCGCATCTTTGTGGAGAGCTCAAACCTTGGCATATCATCTTTCTTGGTTGTTATTTGCCTTTTCTCCTTGTTGGGTTTTGGTGCTTGACGTGTTCTTCACAGCAAGCCCAAGTTCTTCGAAAACGGAGTTCGCCTGAAAAAACTTTTGCGTTTTCGGTTTGGAAATATTACTGGTTCGTCTTTGAGAAAGGTTCCACACCTTCCAATGTGTGCTATGTCTGCCTACAGGAGGAGGACACGGTGGACCATATCTTAGCAAAATGTGTTCTCGCGAGGGAGGTTTGGTTCAGATGCAGCCGCCACTTTGGGTCCAATTTCGGTGCACCCACGCAGGTCGCCACGCTGAGTGGCTGGTGGATGACTGAATGAGAGAAGTTTAGAGACAAGGAGAAGACTTGGTTCGATACGTTGGTCTGCACCACCTGTCATGCACTCTGGAAGAACAAGAATGCATGGTGCTTTGCCAACCCTAATAGGCAGCACACGGTGGAGAGGTTGGTTCAGATCATCTTGGAGGAGTGTGGATCGATCAGAGCGGTTAGGAGAGGAGGCACATCCATGACACGAGAGTAGACTTTTGATAGGTGTGTGTGCGGAGTGTCCTGGCCCCTGCTTGTAGGGCGCCTGTCTTGTAAATACTTTTGCTGCCTTCTATAAAAATAAGGTACGTGTTCACGTACTCTCTAAAAAATTGTTGGAAATATTGTATGGAAGCTCTTATCGATAGCTTTCCATCAAACTTGGTCTCGCTTGATTTGGAGTTAAATTGCAAAAGTTATGGGGTTTCAGGTTTGCTGAGTGGCTGTAGGAAATCCAGACCGGAGATTTCGGTGCCCCTAGGCCGGAGATTCCAGTGTGCTCACACCGGAGTCTCCGGACTCAGGGGACCGGAGTTTCCGGCCTGCCGGTTTTGGCACTTGTGCCCCCAGTCGACGACACCTGCTGTATAGGGGCCGCAAGTGGGCCGGAAGTGCCCCGGAGACTTCAATGTCTCATGTTTGGCAGGAGTCTCCGCCCTCCTCAGGGATCGGAGACTCCGGCCTACCCAGACCGGAGTCTCGGGGGTAATTTTTCCTGCAACAACTCTTTTTCGTGGGGACCTATAAAAGGCCCCTTTCTTCCTCAAAGAGCCAATTTTTGCTGGGATGTTTTTTCCCTCTATCTCCTCCATTGTTGACCTTGGAAAAGCTTGCCTTCCCTCAATCCCTCCCATGATTCTTGCATATTTTTAGGGAAAAGTAAGAGGTGGTCTAGATCTACATTTTCGCCAATCCATCTCTCCTCTAAGTGAGGGGAACCTAGTAGATCTTGATCTCGGAGTTCTTGGTGTTTCTCCTCCTTTGTTCTTCCTTTCTCATTCCCCCATAAGCATTTGTTGCTTCGTTGGAATTTGAGAGTGAACGATTTGAGCACTTGTGCTCTTGCCATTTGCATTGGTTGCATTTTGTGCTCTCCACGAGGATTCGTGGAAGTGAAAGTTGTGAGCTTGTTACTCTTGGGTCATTGGATCCTAGACGAATTTGTGGTGATATTTGGGAGCCCCCAATTAGGTTGTGGGTGTGTGCCCCAAGATTGTTGTAAAGGCTCTGGATTCCGCCTTGAAGGATTTCGATAGTGGAAAGTGAACCAATCTTTTCTGGTGCGGTTCATCGAAGAATAGGATGAGACCCTTGTGGCATTGAGTAAGCCTTTGTGGTGAGCTCATACCTCTCAAAGAGACGTACTCCCCTCGAATGGAGAAACTCGAGAATACATCTTCGTCTCCGTGTGTCTCGGTTATTTCTATACCCGAGCTTTTTTACTTATGCATTTTACATTATGATAGACTTCGTGCTTGAAATTTTATATGTTGCTATCACCTTGTTACTTGTCTTGTTTAGCTTAAATTGTTGGTGCACATAGTTGAGCCTAATAAATTTAGGTTGTGGTGCTTGATAAATTAAACACTAGTTTTATTCCGCATTTATTCAATAAACCGGAAAAAATTTAATCGCCTATTCACCCTCCCCACCCCAACGACATCCTTGTTCTTTCACTAGGCTCACAAACGATGTAACTGTGTTTAAAAATCAATAAAGTGCGCCGAATGACTTTTTTTTAGGCAGTGCGCCGAATGGCTTTCCATAAAAAAAGGTTACATACCACAACTGGGCTGAAAGCCCATCATCCTAGATTTGCCTGTTCCGCCGGAACGGGCTTCTTTTCTCTTTCATGGGCTGGTAGCGCCGCTCCAGCCGAACGGTTCTAGTCTTCTAGACGAGGCTCGGAGAGTGCTCGGCGTCCGGAGAGCGGCGACCGGATCAGCTGGAGCGGGGCGTTGCCGAACAGGCCTGTGTGAGTTCTCCATCCGCAAGCTGCCCTCCCCGAAGCTCCGATCCAACCCAGCACTCCGTCCCCCCTCTCCGCGCCTCTCTCTGCCTGCACCGTCGAGATCAAGGGGAGCTCCAGCGCGACGCCGGCGGCGACCAAGGACGGCGGTAGCGGCGCGTCCCGGCAACTCAAAGTGAGCCTCATCCTCCGATTCCCCCCTATTCTTCGTCATCCGACGCTCTTGTCTCATTCCCTTTTCTTCTTCTCCCGTTCGGTAATCCTACAACCCTTAGAACGAACGTGTTTGAGTTGGTTCACGATTTATCAGATTATAATGGTAGATCGTGTTCGTTTCGGTTGGGCAGTAATCTCAGGTCTCAGATCCCAGGCCAGTAGAAAACTGATCACGGAGGAAATCCTGTGTACGGGGAAATGATCCAGCCGAGACTCCCATCTGAGCCGCCTCGACGCCGTGCAACCCTCCTCCCCTACATCTCCCCTTCTCCGCCATAACCTCCGGCCGCCGCTAGCCTCTCTGTTATTCCTTCTTAGAGAGTCTGGTCCTCGTCACGTTTCACTATCCCATATCAGCCTGGTAGATCCTGTACACGGTCGTGGGAGAGAAGCAGATAATTCATGGTGGATTATGAAGCACCCACTCCCAAATCCATCGAGATAGCCTCCTTCCTGTCCCTGGCTTCTTTCAGCACGCTCACGTGTTAATTCTGGCGATTGAGTTCTTTGCAACAGTCGATTTGTAGTGAAATTGCTACCAAATCTGAATTCAGATTATCAATTTGTGATCCAGTGATTTGAGTTTTGGTTCCAGTTTCTGTTGTTCTCAGTTTTTTCAGTTGGTCACTGGTGAGTCTTTCTGTTGCATCATACCTATGAATGGACAAACGTGGAAGCATGGAACTGATAATGAAATACAATTTTCGAACCAAACAAGATTCTGATTTTGTCCAGTCCGTCGACAGTCCCAGTTTAATTTGATTACATTTATGTACACTGAATTTTCTGAACCAAACATGATCCTGTCGCACTTGGGGAGGGAGTGAGAGTTGTTGTAGTGCACCCCTTGGCAGTTATATGGCAACCCTTCGATCCAAAGGGAAGGGGCAAACGGTCATTGCAGGTATGAGATTAGATAAGGAGATACTCAGCGAGGTATGGAAATAGGGGATTTTATCAGATGGTCAAAATAACATGAGTCATTTAAAACATGCCAAAATACTAGGTCCTTTCTAGGCACTTGCCAAATTAATGTGTGCCATTGTGTCAAATAACCATTTTTGCATCATTTTGATGTCCAAATTAAAACAATCCATATGAACATTTTTCCATTCCAAATAATTTAGAAGGTTCAGTTCTTTAGATAGTTGTTTTCTTGCAGGCACCAATCTATTATTCGTCTTGTCGTCTCTGATATCTCTCTCTGCAGCTGATACAGGAACTTCACTGCTACCTCCGCTCCACCTTCTTGTGTGGATATGGGGACAGTTGCAATCTACAGCCTTTTCATCATTAACAAGTCTGGTGGCCTTATTTACTACAAGGTTCCTTCTTTTACTTCTCTTCCTTTCCTACCTTGTCGAATTGGAGTCTGAACATACGCATCTTCCTAGGACTATGGCTCGGCAGGGAGAATGGACACCAACGACAGTCTACGCCTAGCAAGTCTCTGGCACTCAATGCATGCTATCTCCCAGCAGCTGTCCCCTACCACCGGCTGTACTGGCATTGACCTCCTTCAAGCCCACAACTTTGACCTCCATTGCTTCCAATCTCTCACAGGTCTTCATTTACCTCAAGTTGCATGTGAACTTTTGCTTGAGAAATTCTCTGCATACTTATTGTTTTATGCATTTTTGTGTTAGTAGATTACATTTTATTGGTGGATATTTTCGAGTTAAGTGTTACAAGCTGTGGTTTTCCTTTGGGAAAATTGGTTATTTACCCAAAAGTCCACCGGCCTTGCATGTACCCAAAGTTAATTGTTCTGGATGTTCAGAATGTAATCTCCTGAAAATGTAAATTTTAGCACCAAAGCTTGTGGTTGTGGCCTGGCTGCTGTTATGATTAGCCTGATTTATAGCTGGTGTGTTAATTTATTTTGAGTAAAGACTAAATGATGAAAAAGTTGTGTTAAGTATTCCTTAGGCTGTCATTTAGTTGTTTTCCAACATGTCAGGTTTTTAAGCAAACTAAGTTAAAAGGAAATTATAGTCTTCTGTAGCCTCCATTTTACTCTTTATCTGTTAAAAAGCTTTGTTCGCACAAATCCTGCATAGTGAATTGACTGATATCATGAATTAGAATTATCTTACTTTATCAATAGATCTTGTAATTCCTTGGACTGGCAGCCATTTGCTTGGTGGACGACATGCTTTAACTCTTTAGTCCTAAGTTTATATCCCCTGAATTTTATAGTCTTAAATTTTATTCTATTCATGCCATGTTAATGAGTAGACGTCTATCCTGCAGAACTACAAGCAGTAACAAAACTAGATTGATCAATTTAATTGCATTTAGTCTGGCGCCTGATCCTTGTGGGTATACGTCAAATTTGTTGCACGTTACCTTATGGGATGACCATACTGTGCTTCCACACTTCCTAGCTTTTTTAGCTGATAAATCATGAAAAGGTTGACATGTAACTGCAGACCTTAGTGGGTTACTATGCCAGACCTTTTATCTTTTCTACACAGCAGTACCTCCACCATGTACTATTATTTTAACACTTTAATCATAATAACCACGCTGAAGTCGTTTCCATTAGATTTATACTGTCACTGTTTGCCATTGGCATGGAACATCCCATTAAAGGTGCAGCGCAACGGAAGCAGCCTGTCAAATTAGGATAGTTTACCTCTTTAGATAAATTTCCATTTGATGAAATTTGTTAGCATGAAGCCTGGAATTACTTTTCTTAGGGTCTATGTGGGGCACACTGATGAAGCAATGAAATAACCAGGAGTTCTTTTAAGCCTCATATCCTCTCTTTCACTACGAGGGATTATGCCCTGCCAGTGAATAGAAGAGTGCACTATCCCTTGTTTTCAGACTCTTGCCAGTTGCCAGCTGGTGCACGAGGCATTTTTCTGTGGGAAATAGGAGGTCAACTAGAGAAGTACTTTATGAGTATTGTAGTTTGTATATATTTACTGCAAATAATTGAGTGCAGGGTTATGTTACCTATTTTGTTATTGTTTTCCGATGCAAACCATTTTATCGAATGTGGGACAACACTTTATTCGACAATTTTCCGTTTAATAGATGTCATGGTCGGATTGCACTGCAAGGGACTTGTCCATCTAGGACAGCAGCAAGCTTCTGCAGGCATTAATCATGTAGTCTCCGCTCTTAAGTAGGAGTTTTCCTCATGGTTGTAACTCCATGATAGGATCTTGATCAATGAAAGAAAAGCAACGAGTTATCAATCTATCTCCTACCCCATCGCCCCTCCCCTATGGGCATGATATTTTAGACATGACTGCATCACTTCACCACACCTATAACCTGAGATATAGTACTGGCTGTGACAGTAGATTTTAACTAGGGCCTATTTGTAGAGCTACCATTTGATCGAGATGGTGGCTCAAGACTTTCGAAAATGGTACATTGATGAATGAGGACTGATATGATAAAGTAGATATTGTCAGAATTGGCTCCATCACAATTATGCTGATCGTCCCCACAATATGCTGTATTTTTTACTTATTGCCAGTAGTAAATGATATGAATTTAGTTTCGAATCATCATGGCTCAACTGTGCTCATAATGTTTTGAAGGTTTCTATAACTACCAACCTCATATTTTTATGCTTTGACACTAGCTAGTTACTGACCTTTCTGACTGCATGATGTGCTTCAGGGACGAAATTTTTCGTTGTATGCGAAACAGGAGCTCCAAACATGGAGATCCTGCTGAAAACGATATACGAGCTGTACACAGAGTTTGTCTTGAAGAACCCCTTCTACGAGATGGAGATGCCGATCCGGTGTGAGCTCTTTGATCTCAACCTAGCTCAGGTCATCCAGAAGGACCGTGTCGCGCTTATGGGCCGCTGAAACATGAAATGTACCGTGCACTATTGCCTGTAACTTTTTTATTTGTTCAAGCTAGAACCTGTTCCCAGTTAAATGTCTTGGTGATGAATGGTACGCTCTTGCCATATGTAAATCTGTATACACAATGCTGAGTTACAGCATTTGAAGACAGACATTGTAGACTTTGATACTGTTTACGTTTAGCAGGGATTTCCATCTTTCATTGGTTTGAACAAGATTAAGTATGCAATGAACTGACTGTGGGCTAATTAATTTCTGGTGGTGAAATTCTATGATTTATATCGTACATGCTCTTGTTCCTTCATGGATGCAGCACATGATGTATCTCCCCTTCCTATTTCATGAACAGCATATCATCAGCAACTTATTATGTATTGTCAGTTGTCTTTGTCGTCATATACTGATCATGCAAATCACAGGCCATGGATGGAGCTCAAATCACTTTCTGCCTGCTAACAAGACGCGTGGCTCACTTCAGCATGTTCACCGTCAGAGCAACGCAATTTGTTTCTTCACATGCGAATAATCTTTATGAAGGAATTTCAACCAGCAAGGAGTCATTAGGAGACTGAGAAGATGGTAGCTAGTGAAATCTTATTACAGAAGCTCCAAGAAATATGGTTTACTGGCTTAGCACCTGCCACAACGAAATAGGACAGAGCACTGGTGGAAAGCCATCTCATGAGGTAACACAGCTGCTGCTGCTAAGTTGCAAATCAGGCCGCGGCCGCTGCCGGCATCTCTGGGAATCTGAGGAGGCTGCTCAACAGATTGGCCTCGTCGTCAGTTCTTGTGGCGGCGGCGCCGTCAGCGAAACAGTGCGCGGGTGCCTGCCAGTGGGAGTCCTCCAGTACCCCTCCCACCTCGAAGCTCATCACATGCTGCTGCATCCCTGGGACACAATAGCACAGCGTCAAGGAACTGAATTACTGAACAGATGACGAGGTTCAGACTGCCGCGTTGTTCAGGCAAATGGTTCCATTACAGACAGCAGACCCAAGTCCTACCAATCACCACATCGACATCACACCGCGAAACGAGAGGAATCAACAGCTGCGAAATCGCAATCGCCAAGGGCACGTACCAGTGTAGAAGTTCCAGCGGACGGGCAGATGGGTGACGACGTCCTCGTAGTACCAGATGAAGTCGACCTTGGTCCAGAGGTGGCAGTCGAAGCCGTCCGTGCTCTCGCGGCCGAGGTAGACGGCGCCGTCGAGCCAGTTCGGGGGCAGGATGCCCACGGGGAACCGTATGGTGCGGCAGGAGGCGGAATCGAAGATGTAGGAGGTGCCGTTGGTCCACTCCACGTCGTACTTGGGGTCGCCGGAGAGCTGGTTGCGGATGAGGTTCAGGTTGCGGCCGCCGGGCCAGTCGTAGTAGAGGTCGATGACCTGCAGCTGGCCGCCGCTCTCGGTCAGGTTGGTGAACATCACCGCGTGGAACTGCTCCGGCCACGGCGTCGGGACTGGGGGGAGCGCCGGCGCCTGCCGCCGCGTGGTTGGACGGCAGCGTAGACGTGCGGGTGGCAGCCTCGGCGGCCACGGCGAGGAGCGGCAGCAGCAGCAACACGAGCGACGGCGGCGCCATCGGTGTTTGTTGCGGCTTATCCGGGATTATCCGTCAGGCACCTACCGACCAGTCGAAGTTACCTCTCACAGCAACGAAAAAGGAAGCTCCCGAGTGTGCGAGGCCGACGCGTTTCAATCATAGTTTAAAAAACCGGACCGGTGATCGAACCGGCGAGGCTCTCGGTTCGCGGTTCACCGGTTAGACCGCCGGTTCGCTCGGTTCACTAGCTTGTTTTTTAAAAATAGAATTGTGAAGAAATATTAATAATCTGTTCGAAAAAATAAAGTATTTAATCAATATGTGTAGTTCAATGACACGAACATGCTTCAGCTCAGCTGGCTAGCGCAGCGCTGCTGCCTTCGCGCGCCCAGCGGGAGGGCGTGTGTTCGATTCCTGGCTCACGCAATAAATTTTTCTCGCGCATAAGGGAATATTCCCCGGACCGGCGGTCTGTTAAGTTCCGGTTTTCTCCAAAACCGGCGGTTTAACCGTGGTTCTGGCGGTTTTTCTCGGTTCGGTGGCGCGGCCGGTCCAGTGCGCTTAATAGACCGGTTAGGGCTCTGGTTTCGGTTTTTTCCGGTTCAACCGGCGGTCTGGTCCGGTTTTTAAACTGGGGTTTCAATTCGGCCATCTTTTGTGCGGCGCCTAATTTTTTTTGTAAAGGATCTTTTCCAATCCTCACAAGTATTTGAACAATTGTGGGATACATATCAATAACGTGGCAAATGGTTTTAAAATGAGAACCCATCGACCCATTACTTGATTCAATCCACTTCCAAAACTTGTTGAGCTCTAACATCTCGAAGCATATCATGACGTTTGGAAGAAACTCCAATTAATATTGAACAAGTAAAAAACATGAAAAAAAAGAGTTAAATGCACTGGCGGTCCCAATTCCTTTCCACCAGTGTCACTTAGGTCCTAATTCTTTCAAAATGCACATCTAAGTCCTAAATCTTTTGGAAGTGGTTCGAGGTCCTAAATTCGTCTGACCAACTTTGACTAGCGCTGACCAGCCTGCGTGGCAGTTTGACCATTGACACGTCGACAGTGGACCTGAGGAGAGGTAACGGTGGACGCGGAAGTATGCAAGTGCCCCCTCCGGTTATTTTGCTTCCATATCTTGGTCCCATTTCTCTTTCACCTCTCTCTCGTGTGCGATTCCAAAGGCGACCGGAGGCGGAGGCGTAGCTGTGGTTAGCAGAGGTGATGACCGGCGGCGGGCGTGCATCGCGGGTGTGCGGCGGCGGCCGCCGTGAGGATGGCACCAAAGCTGCGGCCACCAGCACACAAACAAAGTGCTGGCCGGTCGATGGAGCCGTATATGTTGGCTTCGTTCTCGGCCGCTTCGTCATGGACGAGCTTCCGCTGGCAGACATGGCGGCGGACGCTGGAAAGATGGGAGGAAGGAGATATGGCAGACATGGCGGCAATGTTGCAGGGTCTGGGGAATGAGAAGGTTATGGATTATGAGGGCTCAGATGCAAAAATTAGCAATGGCCAGGCGTGTGAAAACTCCCGCCACACGCCCATATCCGACGTGTCAATGGTCAAAGCTGGTCAAACAAATTTAGGACCTCACTTGAACCACTTACAAAAGATTTAGGACTTAGATGTGCATTTTGAAAGAATTAGGACCCAAGTGACACTACGGGAAAAGAATTGAGACCGCCAATGCATTTAACTCATAAAAAAACCACACACGTGCTTCATTTCCTTTGGAACAGCAATAAGAACAATTGAAGTTGATGTGCAAAGCAATGAATATAATAAGCACATGGTGACTCATTCATGATCAATGTTTTAAATCCTTTAATCTGCCCTTTCATGTTGCTAGCCCATCATATCCTTGCCCGTGAATTTGAGTGGGAGTCAAATGATGATTATTTAGCAAGTATAGAATTGCAACCTTAAGTGACAATGAAGTAGTATCGGAAACATGAACTACTACAAGAAACTTCTCACATACTTTTCCAAATTTGTCAACATAACGGAAGCAAAGAGAAAGTTGTTCTTTGTGAGATATATAACTAGACTTATCGGCTAAAATTGCAAAGTAGTCACCACCAACATCTTCAATAATTAGTCTAGTAGTTTCTCCCGCACAACATTCACTAATGTCATGTTGTATGTTAGGACTCTTCAAGATGCAGTTTCCAGGAGCATTCTTCAAAACAACCTTATTAACGTCTTCATTATTTTCACCAAGCCATTTTAGAAGTTCAATAAAGTCCGCCCGTTGCTTGACTCTTCAATGTCATCATGTCCACGGAATGCCAATCCTTGATTCAAAAGAAACCTCAAGCATCTAAGAGAATAAGTTAGCCTTAACTTGTAAATATGTAGATCCTTCTTAAACACCTTCACAATAACATTATGAATTTTGGTGTTGGGTGCAACGAATAAGTTGTACTTCTCTTGAGTTTGGTTGTGAATGCTACTAACACCATCAACATATTTCCTAGTTGATTTAGGTCTTCTCTCCAATCTCTAAAACCCTCTTTTACAAAGGTATCACCTCCAGGACCGCCATTGGATCATCCTTTGAACAAAAAGTATACAAAGCAAAACGATGCACCCTTTCCAATACTATATTCTAGCCGATTGTAACATGTAAACCAAACAAAGCTGAAATGTCTGCTTAAATGGTTGGATGGACCTTTTCTGATATGTCCTCTTCTAACGTCATCTTGATCATTCATATTATATGATGAAATAAGAATCCTTTCGCCTGGATCATGTAGAAGGAAGTGCGAATCATATGATGTTGGGGTGGTGGTGGATTGGTATTGCGTCTTCCATTTCGGTCTCACTCTCAGAATCACATTGAATCGGAGGTGCAAAATCAACACACGCCAACAAAAGCCCACTATCTTCAATTTTTTCATCATCGAACACCAACAACGATGCAATCTTCTTCTCTTCATATTTCCGGAAAAGAGACGCAATGTCGCTATTCCTCTTCATAATCAATTCTACAATCACAACAAAAAACATATATAAGCAATTAATTGGTTATCAATTACAAAAAAAAAATCAATTTCATACAAAATACATAGCAAATTGGGGCATATTTCCCTATTCGGTTGTGACTTGAAGAAAATACATAGCAAATCCATCACACATTCACAATATTGAATCAGGGGCTGAGATATAACTTCTCTTGGGCGGTGGGCCGCGGTGGCCGGAGACTGGCCATGGCCGAGTGACCGAACGTGCGACGCGTTGGTGAGGGGGCGGGTCGGCGGGGGCGCGGTCAACGAGCGTGACTGGGTGGGTCGGCGAGGGAGCGGTCCGCGAGCGTGAGGGGTTCATCGGATCGGCAAGTGATACCCGGTGACGTAGTTACCTGCGTCAAAAGAATTTGGGTTAGGTTGAGACTCCAAGTGCAGAGTGTGTAGTAAGTGGAAGACGTGTTTTCCCCACGAGGGGTGACTCGAGGGTTTAATATCGAACTCTCGGGGAATCAGTAGTGAAGATTTATCTTTCCTATCCTTCTTTTGGTTACCTACAAAACAAAGTAAATGTTTTGGTCCTCAACCTCACCTAGTGGTTGTCAAGCACAAGGTGTGAGAATGATATCAAGATAATATGCAATGCAAACAAGAAATAAATATGCAATGGTGGTAAATAAATATGCAAGGATGGTGGTAGCAATGATAAATGATATTTTTGGGTTTTATATGATGAATGCAAGATGTAAAAGTGTTTTTGTATTTTCGGATTTTTAAATGGCAGAAAATGGAAAAGTGGTAAAAGTTGTTGGAAAGGTGTTTCTTATGATTAAAAATGGACCGGGGTTCATGGTTTCACAAATGCACTCTCTCTTTAATAAAGTGGTAGACAATGGAACACTAGAGTTGACATATGAGATTGCAACACAACAGTTTAATGACAAGTTATAATTATATGGGCATCACGTCCTAACATAGAGACCTTTTGGTTATTAGTCTCTCTTATACTCCACCAAGATGCGAACTAAATCATAACACCTCAGTAATTAAGATAACTCAGAGTATAGCAATAAGTATCATGACATGAAGTTAAAATAAGAACATGCTAGATCTAGTCATGGAGGAAGTGGCAATGGTCACACCCACATCTCCGGTAGCATGGTATTTCTTTTTATCCCTAGTGAGGCAACAAAGTAAGGTAAAACACCCAAGTGGATCGCAGAACTTTCTCTCACGTTCACTGCACTAGCCACCCCCCGTTACTCCAACTAATGCACACGTTCCCCCTCACACGCTCTCATAAACATGCTTGATCATGACAAGTAAATAAGAACGGGGTACATAATATGCATCTACTTTCATAACTGAAACAAAACCATTGCAATCTCAAACATATATTAACTCATAAAAAGATCCACCACAAAGGTATTACATAGATGACCGTAATCATGTTCAGCAGCTCATACGGTACTAATTAGTGAAGCTCAAGAGAGAGAGAGATACATAAGTTACTTCCACAAACCCATAGTCCAGAGGTGGACTACTCCCTCTTCATCATGGAGACGGTGGAGAAGTCGTTGGAGAAGATGGAGACCACGCCGGCAGCGCCCCGCCGGAGTTTTCCCCCTCCAATCTGCAACTCCAGGTCTCTGTTTCGGTGTTTCTGTGTTTTGCGGCGCTCCTTCCAGAGAACGTCGGGGGCTATTTTTATAGTCGGTTTTAGGTCAAAACGGAGTCGGTGGAGGAAAGATCGACGGCAACGGAGCTCCGAGGCCCAAAAGAGGGGGTCCCACGCGCCCAGGTACCTGGCCGCGTGGGCACTTCGGCCTCCGCTTTTTCGTGCGCTTCCTTGCTCCTACGCTTTGTTCCTTCCAAAAACTGATGCCGTAAATATTAGGTCATTTGGACGTCGTTTGGGTCCCTGAAACATTAAAATATAGAAAAGGGTTTTCTGACTGTGCAGGGTTAATTCCATAAAAATAGGAAACATACAAATATTCCCAAAATCATTATAAAACAGTGATATAACCCTTATATGATGCAAATATGACTGGAATATAAGTAAAATAATGCAAAGTTCATGTATGCATTTTACATGCATCAACATCCCCAAGCTTAACCTATACTCGTCCTCGAGTATGAAGGTGATAAAACTAACATGGACTTTGCATTTTAATACTATCAATGGATATCAAAGATGATTACTATTGCTACATAGAGTCAAATGATTCATTCTTAAAAGGAGTAGCAATATGCAAGATAGTTTATGAAGTGATATCAAGTATTCAATGCAAGGATGTTCAATGATAATTCACAAAGTGTAACATAAAAGAAAGTACTATGGACCACATGTATGCATAATGAAAGAAAGAACATCCTATAATGGTCATAGAGTATTGATGAAAATCTGAATATAAAAGGTGGACACTTTGGAAAGATATATATGAGTAGAGGTAAAGCATGAATAAGTTTCATCTAACTTCTGAACTTCTCTACTTAAGTTAATGATTGTAATGTGGTAATCCTTGGTGTCAAGCTCTCATTCCCCTATCATAGCATCTTGAATGATTAAGTTTAAAGTGAAAGCAAATATGAGTAGTGTGCTTGACAAAGTACAGGTTGAAAGTCTCATGCCCCTTGAATACAAGTACCTACTCCATGTGTTACTCAACTTGGGAAACAAAGCAAGTTCAAGTTAAATATCATTGTAAGTAATAATAGTATCATTAAGAGCGTCAACTGGGGTACCTCTTGTCCCAGGATATGGAACAAGCCCATATCAAAATGACAAGACAAACAAACACAATGAACAATCTCAACACCCTTTTTATTTACCATTAGATAGCTTTTTATTGTAAGGTGTATCACAGAAGGTTCACCATAGCATGTAAGTAAATTTCCACCATGAATGATGCATGGCTTAGATTAGCGGCCCAGGCGTCTCTCTAACCATTTATACAAACTCATTTAAACTACTTCATTTCCACATTTATTTCACCCATGGTAAGCATCCATAAACAAAAGTACATGATATCAACTAAATGAAATGAAGTGCATGTTGAAAGCTTGCCATGTGACAGCACATATGAGCTAACTCTCAACCAAAGACATTTGTCAAGCCCACAACATCATAATTTTAATCACAATGGGTCATGTTTTATTATGCAATGAAAGTAAAGTGTGCATCAAGTTCGAGAGAGCTCTATAACCAACTTTTCCCATAACAATCAACAACATAAGCATTTTCATTCAGAGGTATAGATAACACAAATATCATGATAAACATACTCGGAATAGCATAAAGCTAATAGGTAGATATGGTGGACTCACTGGAAAAACTTTGGTTGAAGGTGTTGGAAACAAGTTTTTGCTTGTTGGAATTTTTGGGCTAGCAAGAGGGAGAAAGTTGACCATCTAAATGCATGCATGAGTGTCCATAGAACTAACAATCCATGTTAAACAAAGTAAAATAACATTCAGCATCAAAACATGAATAAAAGATAGCTCTTGATAAAATACTTGCAAATTATTACTCATTAACAAGCTCATGAATCATGCAACTATATGTATCTTTTAAAATCAACTCAACATCCCTTTTCCCAATCTAATAATAGCATCCAACATAATCAACCCAAATTTCCAGTAGCTCTCTCATATATAAATGATAGTGTGGTGGTCTCACAAAATAAAAATCAAACCAAAAAAACAAAAAGACGCTCCAAGTTTATGCGATAAAGTGTTTCGATCGAAAAACAGAAGTTAGACGTGTGCAAACCGAGAGTGTGTAGGTCCAGTGGGGTTGTCTTCACATCCCCAAGCTTATGGTCTTCACCATCCTTGGATAGCTCTTGGTGCATCTCCTCTAATCCCTGTGAAAAAACTTCAAAACACCGTTTCTCCCATTTCTTTTCTGTGGGGTGCATTAGTAGTGATAAACAAATAGATTTCTTGCTGCATATAATCCTTGAAAAAAATTCATATGATGTCCAGAAAGTGTATAATGTTGTATGCCTACTCATAAACTCAATTGGATCAAAAAGATTCAAGTTAAAAGTTCAAAGCATGCATCAAACAAAATGGGACAGAATCTGTCCAGAAAAACAGCAGCAGCAAAACGTATTTTTCTACCCTACTAAACTTTGTCGAAAAATTCCGAAAAATTCATGCATACAGAGGATGAAAAGTTGCAACTACAGTTCAAATATGAGCTCATTCGGAGTTACAGAATAAGAATTAAAAATCATACCGTGCACAGATTCGTGCAGGAATAAAATCTCCGAACGCTATAAGCAACTTCTTCAAACCAAAATGAGTAAAACTTGGCACTTTATTAAAAATTCCAGAAACTAAACTAAAACAAAGTCTCTTGTTACAGCAAGAGGACACAAAGAAAATCACAAATAAAAACAACCGGGTTGCCTCCCGTAAAGCGCTTTCTTTATAGCCATATAGCTAGGCTTCTTACTTGATGTTTATAGAGGACGAAGCTCATGAGGGAGCTTGAACTTTGGTGTCCCTCTTCCTTGGGAAGTGTTCCATGCACTTCTTGTGTGGAAACTGAAACTTCACATTCCCTTCTTTTGAATCAATGATAGCACCTGTAGTACGAAGAAAAGGTCTTCCAAGAATAATTGGACTAGAGGTTTTATTCCCCATATCCATGATTAGAAAATCAACAGGCACAAATGTCATATGTAACTCTACCATAACATCACTTACTTTCCTAAAGCATGTTTAATGGAATCATCAGCAAGTGCAAGTTCAATAGAGCATTTTTCAAGATTTTTCAATTCAAGTATATCATATAGTTCTTTAGATAAAACAGAGACACTAGATCCTAGATCAAGTATAGCATGGTGTGTCTCTTTTCCAATGGTTACTAGGACTTTGGGAATCCATATATCCCCAAGCTTAGGTGGTATCATAGCCTCTTGGTTGTACCTAGCAATCTTTTCTTTCAAGACATGATTAGCAATATAAGAACCAAAACCAGCTTGGTTAGAGTTGATGGAAGGATCACTTGCAAATTTTTGTAAGATAGATATTAATTCATGCAAGCTACAATTCTCTAAGTCAAGCAATGGTTCCTTGACTTCACTAAGCATTTTAACTTCCTCAACTTTCTCTCTTTCATTACCATAATAGTTTCCTTAGCAATTCTCTCTTGCTCATGAATATGTTCCCAAGATTTATTTATAACCTCTTGGCAATATTTAATTGTTTCCTCATGTTTTTGAGCTATAATGGTGTTCTTTAATGAGGAAACTTCCTTAGTGAGCTGATCTACCCTTTCAAACAAAGAGTCTTGTTTTTCAAACTTAGATATAAATTCCTTATTAAGCTCCTTTTGAGTAGATATAAATGATCTAATGGTGTTTCCAAATCACTAGAAACATTACCACTAGTAGTATATTTGTTTGGCACATATGGGGGTTTATTATAAGAGTTATAATTGTTGTTACCATACCCATTATTACCATAGTTCCTAATGAAGTTGACATCAATATTTTCAGGATTATTACCAACTAATTCTTGCAAAGGCACATTTTCAATATTTTGTTTATTAATGAAAGCAAGAATAGTATCCATTTTAGATGACAAATCATTTGTTTCTTCTATGGAGTTCACTTTCTTAGAAGGATTAGGTGCTCTATCAGTATGCCATTGACTATAGTTTTGCAAAATGCTTTCCAATATGTTCTTAGCTTCTACTATAGTTTTTCCCATAAACGCACCTCCAGCAGCAGAATCAAGAATATTTCTAGACATGTAATTTAGACCATTGTAAAAAGAGTGTAGTATGGTCCATTCGTTGACCCCATGTGATGGACAAGTTCTAAGCATAAGTTTAATCCTATCCCAAGCCATAGCAACATGTTCATTTTCATTTTGCCTAAAAGAAAGAATGTTGTTTCTATTTTGCAAAATTTTAACAGGAGGATAGTATTTCTTAATGAAAGCTTCTTTTAAATCATCCCAAGTTTTAATGCTATCAATAGGTAATGAATGCAGCCACTCTTTAGCTTTTCCTCTAAGTGAGAAAGGAAATAACTTCAGTTTTAGAATATCACTTTCCACATTTTTAAATTTCTGCATGTCACATATTTCAACAAAATCATGAAGATGCATAGAGGCATCCTCCATAGCACTACCGCCAAATTGTTCCCTAGTTATCAAGTTCAACAAACTAGGACTTACTTCATAACTATCAGCTTTTATCTCAGGTGTGGCAATGGGCCTAGCAATAAATTGATCATTTGGAGTGTTTGTGTAATCACACAACTTAGTTCTTTCTCCCATTTTAGCAAGTTTTTATGTGTTTTTTAATTTTTTATGCAAAACTGAAAATAAAATGACACTAAATGATGCAAACCGAAATAACAAATGCAACACAAAATGCAAAACTGAAAATAAATATGCAAACCGAACTTAAAAATGCAAGACAATGACAAAACAAGATAAATTGCTTTGAAGGTAAAGATGGATAAGATGATGCTCACGTAGGTGCAACCTCCCCAAGCTTAGGTGTTAGCACAAGTTGGTGATGAAGTTGACTTGGTGAGATATCCTTGGATAAACCCGGCGCCAGAAAACAGAGCTAGTGCAGGGGACCCTTGGATAAACCTTTCAGCAATGATTCCCCGGCAACGGCGCCAGAAAACAGTCTTGATACCCGTGACGTAGTTACCTGCGTCAAAAGAATATGGGTTAGGTTGAGACTCCAAGTGCAGAGTGTGTAGTAAGTGGAAGACGTGTTTTCCCCACGAGGGGTGACTCGAGGGTTTAATATCGAACTCTCGGGGAATCAGTAGTGAAGATTTATCTTTCCTATCCTTCTTTTGGTTACCTACAAAACAAAGTAAATGTTTTGGTCCTCAACCTCACCTAGTGGTTGTCAAGCACAAGGTGTGAGAATGATATCAAGATAATATGCAATGCAAACAAGAAATAAATATGCAATGGTGGTAAATAAATATGCAAGGATGGTGGTAGCAATGATAAATGATATTTTTGGGTTTTATATGATGAATGCAAGATGTAAAAGTGTTTTTGTATTTTCGGATTTTTAAATGGCAGAAAATGGAAAGTGGTAAAAGTTGTTGGAAAGGTGTTTCTTATGATTAAAAATGGACCGGGGTTCATGGTTTCACAAATGCACTCTCTCTTTAATAAAGTGGTAGACAATGGAACACTAGAGTTGACATATGAGATTGCAACACAACAGTTTAATGACAAGTTATAATTATATGGGCATCACGTCCTAACATAGAGACCTTTTGGTTATTAGTCTCTCTTATACTCCACCAAGATGCGAACTAAATCATAACACCTCAGTAATTAAGATAACTCAGAGTATAGCAATAAGTATCATGACATGAAGTTAAAATAAGAACATGCTAGATCTAGTCATGGAGGAAGTGGCAATGGTCACACCCACATCTCCGGTAGCATGGTATTTCTTTTTATCCCTAGTGAGGCAACAAAGTAAGGTAGAGATACCCAAGTGGATCGCAGAACTTTCTCTCACGTTCACTGCACTAGCCACCCCCCGTTACTCCAACTAATGCACACGTTCCCCCTCACACGCTCTCATAAACATGCTTGATCATGACAAGTAAATAAGAACGGGGTACATAATATGCATCTACTTTCATAACTGAAACAAAACCATTGCAATCTCAAACATATATTAACTCATAAAAAGATCCACCACAAAGGTATTACATAGATGACCGTAATCATGTTCAGCAGCTCATACGGTACTAATTAGTGAAGCTCAAGAGAGAGAGATACATAAGTTACTTCCACAAACCCATAGTCCAGAGGTGGACTACTCCCTCTTCATCATGGAGACGGTGGAGAAGTCGTTGGAGAAGATGGAGACCACGCCGGCAGCGCCCCGCCGGAGTTTTCCCCTCTCCAATCTGCAGCTCCAGGTCTCTGTTTCGGTGTTTCTGTGTTTTTGCGGCGCTCCTTCCAGAGAACGTCGGGGGCTATTTTTATAGTCGGTTTTAGGTCAAACGAGTCGGTGGAGGAAAGATCGACGGCAACGGAGCTCCGAGGCCCAAAAGAGGGGGTCCCACGCGGCCCAGGTACCTGGCCGCGTGGGTCAACTTCGGCCTCCGACTTCTTTCGTGCGCTTCCTTGGCTCCTACGCTTTGTTCCTTCCAAAAACTGATGCCCGTAAAATATTAGGTCATTTGGACGTCGTTTGGGTCCCTGAAACATTAAAATATAGAAAACAGGGTTTTCTGACTGTACAGGGTTAATTCCATAAAAATAGGAAACATACCAAATATTCCCAAAATCATTATAAAACAGTGATATAACCCTTATATGATGCAAATATGACTGGAATATAAGTAAAATAATGCAAAGTTCATGTATGCATTTCACATGCATCAGCAAGCAACTAGGTCTTCATGGCAACATCGAGCAAGGTTGAGTGACGAGTGGTCAACAAGGAGACGTGAGCGAGCGCGGGTTCGTGGACTGGTTCGTGCGTTGGGCTGCCAGTGTCTAGCGATACCCAAAAAAGCTAGAAGCCCAGGATGGCCCAACTAATGTGCTTTGTATATGGGGGGTAAAAAAATTCCCAAATTCTGGGTGGGCCAGGGCCCCCTGATCCACCCGCTAGATACGCCAATGGTTAGAGCATCTCTAGAAGATCCCGGATAATTTCATACTGGAAAACAAGTATCGGGTTCGATCGAAAACGTTTTGCGGTGCCACGCGGGTCGAGGCGGAACAAATGCGCTAAACTCGCATCTATTCTGCCCCCGAGCCTGCCCGGTACCGGAAACCAGTTTTCATTTGCATACAACAATGAGATATATAGAAGTTTCAATTTCACTGAATATGAAATCTATTACATCAAACTACTACACATCCAAAATCATGCGCGGTAGAGGTAGCAATAACATTGCCCAAAAGTATGCGCAATCAAATCAAGTCGATAGTCAATCAAGCAACAACGTTGTTGCCAAGATCATCGCCACCATCATCATCAACAATGGTCGAAGCACCATCAGCACCATTGCAAGAAGCACCCCCCTCCATCACCACCACCACCTTCGTTGGCCGAAGCACCACCATCACCATCACCATCACCACCATCCCCTCCATAGGCCGAAGCACCATCACCACCACCACCACAAGCACCCCCTCCATAGGCACCACCACCAACCATAAGATCATGAAGCCCTTGTCTCCTCTGATACGTGATCTCCATTCGTGTCATCTCCCAAAACTATCTTTCTATTTGTTGCATGCCACTCGGATCCATCATCATGAGCTAGTTCTCCTTGACTATCTTCTTGGTATTCATCTGTTGCTCCTTAAGAGCGATCTTGCGCTCCGCTCGAAGGTACATCTTTTCTCCCATTTTTCCTCTTTTTGTTGATTCTTCTTCTCGGCCATGGCCACCTTGGTCTCCAAGTTCTTCTCCATCATTGCTTCCTTTAACTTCACCATTGAAGCAATTTGGTCCCTCAAAGTTGAAGCCTCGGCCGACCTCTTCTCTTGATGTTTTTCCATCTTTCTTCCATCCGGCTTTCACTTGTTTCTTTCTCTCTTTGGTGCATCGTCACCGTATTCCATCTTAGAAAGAGCACCTTTCTTCGGTGGACCTTCTTGATCCCTCAATATCCACTTCTCGCTATACTCAAGAATTTTCCAACCATGTTGGAGCATGAAAGGTTTGCATTTCGATGCCGGCATTTGCTTGAACCTTTCATTAGCAAAATGCGATCCAACATTTGCAAAAGAGACAATGTGTGAGATCACTTGCCATCAAACAAAACATGAACACAAATATGTGCAAAGAAATGACAAGAAACTCACATAGTCGTCAATTGTACAACCACTTGGAGGTGCATTTCTCACTTGCTCCAAATAACCACTCCAGCGGGCACACGTTTCCTTGATGACATCCTACCGGCCTTGAAGTGATCTCAATGAATGGGGGGATGGGACCGGCATGAGCTTGTGGTACTTGTCCTCGATGCGTTGACAAGATCTTGCCCTCGTTTGATCATTGCAGGCAAACACATCAAGTGACACACTCTCCCATGCTGATCAAGGTGAGATCCTCCTTCTCGATGTAGTTGGAGCTTCGTTTTCCAAATCTTCGTTGGCTAGCATCGAACACCTCCTCCCGATCTCTTCGAGATCATTGTCGGCAACCCCTTCTTTCCCCTCCGCTTTGGCCTCGGGTGCCATGTCGGAATTGAATGCATCAAAGTGGTGGCATATGATGTATGCACGGGATGCAAGTTATAGCTACCAATCAAAAAATGCGATCGACTAAGAAATTGAACCAATTTGGCAAACTCCAGGATAAAGGGACAAAATTCACCTCGTGGGCATATCCTCGGAAGTCCCGCACCTCTTCAGCCCCCATCTTCTTAGGCAGAAGGGTGATAAGGGCTTGGTTGACGGAGCTAAATCCACGGGCGTCACGGCGGGAGAGCGAGTCGAAAGCATCCATGACGTCCTTTTGATGATCCCCCAACATGCCACATAGAATCTGTTAGAGAACCCGTCGGGACCCGGACACTTGTCCAACGGCATGCCTCTAATGGCATTCCACACCTCCTCTTCCGAGAAGGCCATCTCCAGGTGGGAGAGATCCACTGTGGGCATCTGCAGGAAATCCAAGTCGAAGGAGAAAGGGCGATCAACCTCTGTGCCAAGCAGGCTATCGAAGAAGGAGTCCACGGCCTCAGCCTTATCTACATGCTCGGTCTTCCTCGTTCCATCGACCATGAGGTGGCCAATGAAGTTCTGTCGCCGCCAGTGGCTGACATGCGTGTGGAAAAACCTAGTGCAAGCGTCGCCCTCTCTCAACCACAAAACTCTTGCCCGTTGCCTCGCCAATGAGCGCTCGAGGGATGCCAAACCAAGCAACTTCCCTTTGAGAAACTTCCTAAGTCCTCTCTCCTCCTGTGAGAGGGTCCTGGACTCCATGGCAACATCAAGACGAAGGATCAATTCATTGGCCATCAGAATCTGAAGCTTGATGTTGCCAATGAATTTACTACTCCACCTGGCTAAGCTCTTGGCAGTGGCCCGAAGCTTGAGATCCAACCTTTTGAAAGGGTTAACCTCATGCTCCACCGATGACCAAGCCTCCTCCACCACCTCAAGGAAACCCTCAGCCTTCGTCCAGAAGGACTGAAACTGGAATCTACGCCCCATCTGCAAGTCTGGGGCTAAGCTGAGAACCAAAGGGCAGTGTCCGACGGCCCTGAAGAATTAGCCGAGAGGAAAGCATCTGGGAAGAGCTCTTCCCAATCCACGGTCGTAAAGACCCTATCCAACTTCTCCATGGTCGGTTGCTGGCGTTCGTTAGACCACGTAAACCTGCGACCATTAAGGTAGACCTCCTTAAGTTCCAACCTGGACAGCGTGCGCCGGAAGCGCCCCATCATGGCCCGGTGGAGGATCCCATGGTTCTTATCCTCTGGATCAACAATGAGGTTGAAGTCACCTGCTACCATCCACGGCCCTGCGTGCAGGTCCCTAATATCCTGAAGCTCGAGAAGGAAGGCCCTCTTAGCGTCCACACCCTGCGGGCCATAAACCCCTGTGAACCACCATGCCTGCTCGCCCCCAATCGAAATGCTAGCGGTGAGCGCATTAGTCGTCAAGTGAGGGTTGGTGACCGAGACAAAAGCGGATTGCCAGGCGAGCAAGATGCCACCACGAGTCCCCACGGCCGGCAGGTGGAGGAACCCGTCAAAGGCCACACCGAGACATTCTCGGACGATCTGAGCCGTGATGATCTCCATCTTTGTCTCCTGAAGGCAGACTATCTTGGCCCCAGTGGCCGACATCGCCTGAAAAATCACTGCTCTACGCGCCCCTGAGTTCAATCCACGCGCATTCCAAATGGCAAATACAAGATCAAGCTCCAACATAACTAAAGTCACGAAACACAAAGGGTACAAAAGATCGGCACTACAGATACAGACGCCTAAATAAGGCACTCCACTGGCAGGTCCTCGGACATCGGCAGCACGTCAGGAAGCCACCCGAACAGACCTAAGATCACATCGATGTGTCTCTGCGGTAGCGGCTGATAGAAGAGGTCCAGATAGGCGTTCAGCGCCTCGTCACCGATGGTCTCGCCTTCCCTCGCGATCTGCAGACGCGTGATCAGCTCACGCTGCTGACGCTTCACCGGCGTCCCCGCAGCAAACTTGCCACGGTGCCTCGCACTGCGCCTCACTGGTCCAGAGTGGACCCTCTTGGCCCGGCTGCGCCTTGCCGGTCTGTTCAGGACAGCAACCACAGGTTGAATGCAGCTCTGTCTGAACTCCTCCAAGTCTTGGGCCACCTCTTCTGCCACATCCGACCCAGCCACCGCAACAACGTCCTGCTGGTCCACATGGGCCTGCGCCCCATCCTGGGCCTGCTCCTCACTCGCATCCCCGACCGAGCCGCTTACTGCGAAAAAATCCAGCACCGATGTGGGCGAGTCACAGCGATCTTCTGTCCATGCCACTGGCGTCCAAGGGGTGGTGGCCCCGCTGCTGGCAGGGGAAAGCAAGCCATCCGACGAAAGCAGATGGTCGCTGCCAAGGACCTGCTTTGGCGCGTAACCCACCAGCGACTGGCCGTTTGAATTTTGAAACTCCGTCGCGCCAATCTCGCCCACAGCACACAGGCCACTTGCCTCCTTTTGACCAGGCAGCAGGCTAGCCTCCAAGCCCAGTGCTGCAGCGCCTGCGTCACGAACAGCAGCCAGCTCCTGGTCCTTTCCACGCGTCAAGTTCGCATCGGCCAGGAGCATCAACGCTTCTTTCTCCGGTCCAAGCACGGGACCAGGAACGCCACGCGTCGAGTTCCCACTGGATAGCTCGGCCTCTAGCACCATAGGATCCCAACGATCCCCGACAACCGTCGCAGGTGGGTCACCCAGAGCTGGGCCCAGCGGGTCTGCCAGCGGAGCCGCTTCATCGTCAAGCTCGGGCGAATCCGCCGCCGACCTGCGTCGACCCCCGTCGCGGCCGCCGTCGCGGCGACGGTTCTCACCGGCAGCGCCTCTGCTCCGACTGCGGCGAGCAGCGTTGGGCGGCCTGGCGTCCCTCCTGCTGACCCGCGCATCACGAGCACCTCCCAGGTCTTTCCCGCGTCCACCTCCGAAGCCATCATCGCCGTCCTCGTCATCTGAGTCCGGCGCGTGCGGCCGCGACGGAGCTCGCCTGACCGCCGAGCAAACGCGCCGCACCGAGATGATGTACTTGAGCCACGTCTTCTCCAACGGCATCGGCGCTTCGCCCGGCAAGACCATAGCATCATCCTCATCGAGAATGTCGCCCGGCTCCTCTATCCACAGCTCTTTCTCCGTTGGAACGCGCGCGAGATCATCGACCCAAGCCGTGACGCTGAAGGTGCGCAGATCTTCCCCGCTCGACGTCGAAGCTCCAAGGCCTTCTATCCACGCCGTGGCACCAAGCAGAGCTCCGGCCGTCGTGCGGCTCCACGCGTGCGCCGGGACGCCAGAAAGCTCGAGATGAACCCGATGGCGCATGGTGCAGCCCACGGATTGGAGCTGACGGTTCCACGGCGAAAAACGAAGCGCGAAGCCTCGCCCGTCCACGACGCCGGCGGTTGCGACCTTGTCCCTGATGCGCCTGCTCGAGAAGCGGAAGATGAAATCCGCCGGCCAGTAGCGGTGGACGGTGAAGTTTCCTTCTGCCCTGGACACTTGCGCCGCAACGGCCTGCTCCGCCTCTGCCGGCGAGACGTTCACTCGGCTGCCGGAGACAAACGCCACCATCGCCCACCGCAGCGCCGCCTCTTCGCGGTCGATCTCCGCCGTGCGAGGGAGGAATACCGCTTCCCGCTGAGGCCTCTCCACCAAGGGCTGCTTCCCACGCTGCCTCTCCGCGGCCGGCGACCTCGGCGGCGACCTCGGCGGCGAGCGAGACCTGCGCTCATTTCCCCCCACGCGGAGGGGCGGGAAGTCCTCTGCCGGCGGCATCCAGCGGCCTCCGGACTCCACCCCACGCCAGCGCCCTTGCTCCTCACTTCTGCGAGTTCGACGGCCTCCATGGCCTCCACGTTCCTGGACCGCGGCCATGCCGTGGCGGGGCGGCATCGCACGCGACGCCGCGGACTCCACGAATCCTGGCGGCGACGAGGCTGGCTCACGGACACCGAGACGAGCGTGCACCGGGGTGAGCCGCTGCTCCACGCAGGCCTGCGGCGGCGAGGGAGGAACCCGGTCGCCGATGCGAGCGTGCGCCGGGGTGCGCCGCTGCTCCACGAAGCCCAGCGGCTGCGCGGCTGGCTCCCTGATGCCAGTCTGCTCCCGAACCGGAGCACGACGCGGTCCCTCTTCCACGCCCCAAGGGCCACGGCGCGGTCCATCTCCCACGCCCCAAGGGCCACGACGGTCACCATGACCAGGTTGACCCACCGGCGGATCGCGCTGCTGCGGGCACTCCCTGGCGTGGTGCCCGTCCTCCTTGCAGCGCAGGCACTTGGTGTCGCCGGTGCAGTACCACGCGATGTGCCCCGGCAGGGTGCAGTTGAAGCAGCACCCGGCGAGGTCGGGCGGCAGGTCGTCGCGGATCACCAGCGCCGGCAGCTGCGTACCACGGCGGCGCTTTCCATCACCACTATGGAGCCAAGGGCGGGGGCCTCCCGTCGGCTGAGCAGGGGGCGGCGGCGAGCGGCCGCGCCGCAGCGGAGCCACCCGTGGTGGGGAAGGGGCAGGCCGGGAGGAGATTGGCGACGGAGAGGGCGCTGGGAGCGGGAGGGCGGTGGGGTGCCGCTGCGGAGGACCTCGCAGTAGGAGCGCGGGAGAGGTCCTCCTCCTCGTCGAGTAGTCCGCCCAGCGGCGGGAGCTCTCGGGCGGCGAGTCCATCGCGCGGAGGCGGCGAGGCGGCCGAGATGGCCGCCGGTGCGCGCGGGGCGTCGCTCTCCTACTACGCTCTCTCCTCGAAACCCCTCCCATCACCAACAGCTAATTTCAGGATATGAGCGAGCGATTCAATTTGCCCAAACCCCTCCCATCACCAACAGCTAATTTCAGGATCGCCGCCATAATGTCGACTTTAATAACTTGCCAAGCTTTTTGGTAGAAGGCGCCGATGAAACCGTCTGGCCCAGGTGCGCGATCAGCGGGCATATCTCTGATCACCTTCCAAACTTCCTCTTCCGTAAACAAAACCTCCAAGTCACTTAGGTCACGCGGTACCACACCGATCTCCTGCAGGTCTATTGTCAAGTCTCTATTGCCAATTTCACCTAACAACGTGGTGTAAGCCTGAAAGAAGGCCTCCTGGTTCTCCCTCTGCTCCGTGCTGATCCGATCACCAAAATGCACGGCAGGTATGAAATTCTTTGCC
Source organism: Poa pratensis (assembly GCA_947311845.1). Classification (NCBI taxonomy): domain Eukaryota; kingdom Viridiplantae; phylum Streptophyta; class Magnoliopsida; order Poales; family Poaceae; genus Poa; species Poa pratensis. Next base: position 6,182,760 of record CAMZMU010000046.1, read on the forward strand.
CTCCTACCATTGGCAACCGCATGGAAGAGTTTGGTGTTGGCATCACCCTCCTTTAGCCACCGAACCCTCGATCTTTGCCTTGCGATCGTACGCTCCAGGGAAGATAAGCCAAGCACCGTCAGCTTTAGATCATTGCGCATCCATCTTTCAGTCACCGTAAGCTGCCTGGACTCCTGCGCCACATCAAATCTAAAGATGATCAAGTTGGCGATCGCAATCTGCAGCTTAACATTGCCCACCGTACACTGACCCCAAGACTGAAGTGCTGCCGCCGTGTTCCTGAACAGAGCATCCAGCCTCTTGAAAGGGTCCATAATCCGCTGATCACACACCCAAGCCTCCTTTACCGCATCAATGAACCCTGGCAGACGCGTCCAGAAAAGTTCAAACTTAAAACGGTGCTTAGGTCTGAACCCCGCGTTGACCGACAAATGCAGTGGTGCGTGGTCCGACAGAGAGGATGCCAATGCCTGAAGCATGGCATCAGGATACATCAAATCCCAATCTATCGAGACCAAAACCCGATCAATCCTTGTAAGCGTGGGTTCTCTCTTCCGTTGCTCCACGTAAACAGCCTCCCGTGCATATAGCAATCCTTGAGCTCATGCTGGTTAACAAACTCCCTGAACCGAGACATCATAGGTCTGTCAAGATTGGTGTTATTCTTCTCGGATGCGTTTAAAATCATGTTGAAATCCCCAATGAGGAGCTAGGCCCCCCTACATAGAGCTCTTCGTTCAGTCAACTCCAAGAGGAACTGAATCTTGTCCTCCGTGCGCTGAGGTCCAAAGACCACAGTGAGCCACCATGACACATTGCTGAGTGTGCTCACCTCCGCATTCAGCGAGAAAGTGTCCAGAGATATGCGTGACAGTCCTAACACAGACGTGTCCCACGCCACCAAAATACCACCACGAGTTCCCTGCACTGGTAAGTAGGCAAAACCATCAAAAGATGACCCTAAACATTGCATAACAATGAAGTGATCTATCACCTCCAATTTCGTCTCCTGCAACACACCAAGTTTACTCTCAAAGAAACTACAAACTCTCTCAAAGCATCCCTCCTAAGTGGATCATTAAGACCCGAGCATTCAAGCTCAACACCTCCGGGTTGTGTTCCATAGATAAGATTGGAAACACCAACACCCCTACGTGCTGCAACCTACTGCACAGCGATCGCCAAACCCGCGCTCCGCTCCGGATCTTCAGCAGTAGCGCTGCTAGGTAGTGTCTTGCCGAAGATAGCTGACATGGCTCGCAGATGCTGCTCACGGACCGGAGAATCAAACATGCTTCTGAAATCTTGTAACGCGTTCTCATCCACCTCCAAGTCTGCCGGTGTAATTCCCAGAATTTTGAGCAGGACAGTCTCCGCTGTAGACGCCTTCTTGCCCCGACGCGCAACCGGAGTAGGCGACGGCGCAACTGCCGAAGCCCTTGTCACCCGCCGCGGAGTGCATAACTCCTGAGCTGGCTGCGCTGTGGAGAACTCGATTTCTCGAAGCAGCGGTGGTGCCAATTTCTTGAGAATTCCAGCACAGAAATGCCTCATCTTTGCCATTGCTGCACCCTCCTCCACTGCAACCTCCGCACGCATGTTAGCGTCCATGACCACGCCTTGCATGTCGTCATTAGGCCCATAGAACGACACTAATGGCTCGACCGAAACTTCCCCCACACTTAGCTCCATCTGGGCCGAGCTCGAATTTGGGCCCAGCGACTGCCCAGCCTCCTCCCGATGTATTGGCGCGCAATCCGCGCCAGAGAGGGAAATTTGAACGAACCCATCCACCTCTGCCATTGGGCCCAGCAGGTGAGTGCCCGTAGACTGCGCCTCCACTGCAGATCCAGCACGCACCACCTTGTCCTGATCCTGGCCCGAAACCAGAGGAGGATCACGCACCGATCCCACCCTTGTCATACTCGCTGCATCTCCTGTGCGTGCATCTCCACCACTCCCAACCTTGGCGACCGGATCCGAGGCTGAAAAGCCAGCAGTCGCCACATTAAAACGCTTCTCGCCCACGGCATCTACCAACAATAGAACATCACACCTTGAAGGCGAGGAAGCCCAATCCATCGAGTTTGGCCTTGAGGAGAGGTTGGGCAGAAACCCCGAGGGTGGCAGCTCACCATTCATGCACAGTCAGCACATGGAGGGAATTTACAGGACAATGGAAGCAGGAGAAGGCCTGGGTATGCCACCAGGCAGCCTGGCCCCTACAGTATCAGAAGCCGTAGAAGAAGTCACGCCGGTTGGATCAGGAGTCGCAGAGCTCGGTTCAGGCGGCGCGACACCCGCTGTGGCCACGCCAGGAGTCGTGGCATCAGGAGTCGCAAACAGGGAAACCCCATCTGGAGCCATAGCCGTGGGGGAAACGGCACAAAGAGTAGGCTTCAATGCAGCGGCTACTTTACCACAAGGCAGCCCGCTGTTCACACCAATTTATGCGGTCAATGCCGCAGCCAGGGCAACAGAAATAGAAGCCATAAGAATCGGGCTCTATGATGACGTCCAGAGGATAGTGGACGAGCGCAGCATGTTAGCACGCGAGGACTTGCGCCTCCAGCAGGAGCAGCGGCGGCTTACAGAAGACGCCGCCATGCGGTCTCAACAAGGAGAACCAAGCACTCTGCCACATAAGCGCCAGGCCAGTCGCATACGGCCAGGGGCCGACGTGGTGAATCCCATGGAGTTATTCCAGTCACTCACTGCCGGACTTACAATCGCAGCTCCCGTGACTATGACACTAGCAGCCGCCGCATCTCCCAACGCGGCTCCATTGGCCGTAATCAACACGGCTCATACGGAGGCGGCACCCCTAGTCGCCACCAACCCAGTACGCTCAGTAGCCATACCATCGGTCGCGGCTCCGTCGTACGCGGCACCATTAGTCGCTGCTCCGCGAGTCTCAGCGCCGTTAGCCGCAGTGGCTGCCACATCCTTCGCGGCAACAAGAGCGGCGGAAGCACCGGGATCAAGAGCCCTGGTACAAACCAACAGCAGGGCTATCATGCCACCTCCATCCTACCATTAGCATTTGTGCAACAGCCGCCACCTCAGACTCAAAGGTTCCACACCCCGCAGGGGCATTACGTAAGCCCAGTGGATAATGTATATGCGGCTACAAATATCCTGTCCAGGTTGATGCCAGCAAGAAACTCGTCAATCGATAGAGAGGCGCGACGCGCCATTGAGATGTTGAGCACGGCGGTGGTACAACAAGCGAACATGTCTGAACACGGAGGACGGCTGCACCCCACCCCATACAATAGCCGAGCTACAACAGAAAGAAGCATCCACGCAGAGTCTCCTCAGGTTGCGACCTCAAGCTCTGTAAGGCGACAAAGAGAAAACCAGCTAGCAGTGCAAATCCAGCCTGCAGAAGTTGCGCAGCCACGCACAGGCGCTAATCCAACCGGAAGGCCAGCCCCATCAAATCTATCATCGCGACTCAAGGGGCCGGTTTGTTTCAGCGAGCGGATCAGGTTCGAGCCGTTCCCAGCAGATCTTAAAGGACCCCAGAAGGTCACGAACTACAATGCCAGCATGGATCCAGTAACTTGGCTCAACAATTACGAGATGGGCATGAGCATTCTTAATGCATCCGAAGAGATATGTGCCCGATACCTAAACATGATGTTAGAAGGTGCTGCCCACATCTGGCTACAGAACTTGCCACCAAACTCAATAAACTCCTAGGACAAGATGAAAGAGGCTTTCATCAAGAATTTCCAAGGAACATGCAAGCGACTCTGCAGTATAGAGGATCTCGAGAGCTGTGTGCAGAAGGAAGGCGAGTCAAGTCGCCATTGGATGAGAAGGGTAGCAGAAATCATACACTCATCGGATAACATACCCCTAGCTCTGCCGTCTTGGTAATGGAGAAGAACTGTAAATTCGAGCCACTGGTACACAAGCTAGGCCGCATGAAAGACAAGGTCAAGAGCCTCAGCGAGGTGATGGCTGCGGCTAATAAATACGCTCGTTCAGATAAGACGAAAGATGCATCAGACGGTGAAGAAGAGGAAGTTGCCGGCAAAGGAAAGAAGAATAGCGGCAAGCCTGAACAACAGCAAAATAACAACAACAGTGCGAGCAGTAGTAAGCAAAAGAATGAGGAAGGAAACTCAGGATTAGTCGCAAATACCAACACTCGCTTCAAGCAAAATAATGGCAGAGGGTGGAACTTCCACCCAGTAAATTTAGAGGAGGTCTTCAATCGCCCCTGCGACATTCACATAGGGAAAGATGGACGCCCGGCTAACCACACCAAAGCACAATGCTACCACTACAAAAAGTGGAAGGATGGACAACCACTTAATGGGAATAACAACCATCAGAACAATGAGGGAGACGACCATGGCGGAGGCAACAACCATGCGGCTGCCAATCCACCACCAGATTAGCCGCAGTTCCCAAAACAGCTAGGTCAATACCATACCATCATGGTTAACACCTCCGAAAGGGAGCAAAAGCTCAGACGGCGTAACCAAACTGTCAGCGCCGTGGTGCCGGCCATACCACAATGGTTGAAGTGGTCAGAGCAGCCAGTTGTCTAGAGTAGGGAAGATCATCCTGAAGGAATAAATGAAGCAGGCAAGCTCGCGCTCGTGGTTGCACCTCAAGTCGCAGGATATAAATTAAGCAAGGTACTGATGGATGGAGGCAGCGGCATCAATATACTATACTATGAGACCTTCAAAAGGATGAACCTCCAAGAAAAGCAGCTGCACCCATCCAGAACAACCTTCCACGGTGTTGTGCCAGGCGTCTCAGCTCAGCCGCTGGGGCGTATCAATTTAGAAGTCGCCTTCGGAACTCAGGACAAGTTCCGGAGCGAGTACGTCTGGTTTAAAGTTGTGGACTTTCAAAGCCCATACCACGCACTGTTTGGCAGAGCAGCCTTTGCGAGATTCATGGCAAGACCATGCTATGTATATCTGAAGCTCAAAATGCCAGGTCCCAAGGGAGTCATCCCAATCGATGGTGACAGAGACATAGCACGAGAGTGCGAAGAGGGCGACAAGGCCATGGCCAGAGCCGCCTGCATCGCTGAAGGCATGCCCATTCGTGAGCCGCAACGAAGTTTTGATGACATCGTAAAGGCCAAAAGGCACCTGCCTGACCTGCGGTTCCAAATAATAGCCAACAGAGAAGCGAGAAAAGTAAAAGCCGCAGGACACCAGTAATGAGGGTACACCCCATCTTTTTCATCGCGAGTCACCATTGGTAACCGCAACAGAACCACTAAGGGTTCAAAGTATCAGTCTATAGCCACTCAGGGCTCAAGTATCAAAATTGGTCGCCACCCAGGCGCGACCTTACCATATGTATCAAAAGGGATCGCCACCCAGGCGCGATCCAACCACATGTATCAAAGTTGGTCGCCACCCAGGCGCGACCTTAACTTATGTATCATATCATGATTATGAAATAAAGCCGGCACCTCTGCTATGCAAGAGGTTGTCGTTTCACCTCAAATTACCAATTGAGTTGATGAGTCTTTTATTTTCTTTAATCATTGGTTCCTTGGGGGCTTTTCAGCTTTATGAGCGCGGCTTGTTACCTTGGAATCGCCAAATCAGTGGCATATCATGATTATACTCAACCTTCACTCGGATGCGACTCGCAATATGCGGCCAAAGTACTAGGGGTGTGGTGTCAATCGAGCTTGATTGCCTATCATGGACGCTCTCGACCCTGAACACGCATTTTACCTAGGAAATACTGAGCCACGTGAGGGCTTGAGTAAGGGAGAAATCGAGACAAATCATAAGGACCAGCTTATTGGTCGAAATTTGTACTGCTAAGAGTACTAAGACATAAATATTGTATCAAGAAAACACTTCCAAAGTTATTACAAGCCACTAAGGGCTAAAATCATATCATTGTTTTCTTCATTTTTTTCCCATCTTTGGGCTTGTGGGAAGGAGGTATCGGAGGCTTGCCAGGCTTGGCAGAAGTAACGACTACAGGCTCGCTGGAAGGATGCTCAGTCGCATGCACGGGAGCAGAGGAGCTTGTAACTCCTGGAGGAGAGTGTCTGCCTTGCGAAGTCGCTAGTCCAGTTGACGTGGTTGGCAACCTTTAAAATTTACTCCCATCTGGATGATACTTCCCAAATAGGTGGCCAGGTCTACCCCATCAACAAGCTCGGTTGCATGACCGCGCATACTTTTCCATGTGGCCGCGCACATACTCCTCTGGCTTAAGGATGGTGCCATCTGATTTCTTCTGCGGCCTGCCTTGCGAAACCTTGGCAGCATCAAACGTCGGGTAATGTCTTGGCTAGAGCAAGGACATGAGCCGCACGGCGCGAGCAGAGGATTCCTTCCAATCCAAAAAATATTGGGGCGCCTTGGACAACCTCTTAAGAAGCCCTTCACTATCAGCAGGAACAGCCTTGGTCGGGAGGAGGCACTTGGAGAGTTGCTTCATGACCTCGCGTTTTCCACGCAAACTCGCGGATATAATCAAGTTGCTCCTGGGTGCGCTCCTCAAGTAATGGAGAATTCTCGCCTGGAACACACACTTACCAATGAATACAGTGGAATATACCAGAGGTCAATATCAAAAAACACAACAGTGGTTTGCAGGACATACTAGCCAGCTCCTGCGTCATGATGCACACCTTCCCACGAACAAGATTGGAGGCGTTAGATACCTTCGTCAGCTCCTTACCCCGCTTGGCTAGCTCCTTCTCGAGGCGCCCAATCTCAATAGCTTTAAGCCGCGCATCCTCATTGGCTTGAGCAATGGCGTCCTTTTGAACGCGAATTTGGCGATCTTGCTCACTGACCCTTTCTTGGGACTTCTCCTCAACCTTCTTAAGCCGCAGCTCGGTGGCTTTGGCTTGTTCAGAAAACTTAAAGCACTCGTCAGTGAGATCACCAATCTTGGCGTCCTTCTTCCTAATCTCTGCATCACGCAGACGAAGGAGTTCTCGCAGCTTTTCAAGTTCAACAGGAGTTTCCCAAGGTGCTTCTCCACAACCTGTTTTTCAGCCACCACAGTTTGCAATTCCTCCTGCAAAGAAAAATATAAATAGCAAATGATCATGGAGAGGTTAGCCAAGAAAATACGAGATGTTATTATAGTTACAAACAATATACTACAGGAAGAATCAAGTTTCCCTTTGATCCAAAGAAATAACTCGATCCTTGGGGACTAGAGTCAGGCAGAGTAAGTCAGGGTGTTACCTTGCAAGCCGCAGATAAGCAAAATAGTGCTTCACGCAGCTCCGCGGCTTGTTTATCGCTCGATGCAATAATAGCATGTGCTAGTTGTTCAGCGCGGCTCAAGGAAGATGCGGCCTCAATATGCAGTACAAGCACCTGTGGTTATCAACTACTGGCAACTCAACGAGCGGCTCCCTCGAAGCTGCGGCTGCCACGTCTCCAGCACTTGGATTAGTTTTCTTTGCAGTTTGGACGGCAGCAAGGGCAGTGCTATCCTCTAAAGCTGTCTCTTGGGCAGCTGTATCAGGAGCAGTGGCAGCGGGCGTGTCATCAGTCGTGGAGACGCCCTCCGCCATGACAACTTCAGTCGCGGGCACCCCCGACGGCTCGTTTGCGGCCTCTGGGATAACCCCCTGATCAGTTGCAACCTCGGCACCAGCTTCACCTCTGCAAGGATAAGAATTCTGCATAAAAAAGGAGCACATACAGTGGAAAAGGAAATTACAAGCATACAGACAAGTTGCTGACCCTGGTGCCATCCTGACAGAAGCAATAAGGCCGTCACTCGATGGCGATGACAGGCCTTGGAAACCAAAATCTACGATCGCAGACTTATGTGTTAACACACGCAAGAAAGAAAGCATACAAGTAGGATGCCAAAGCAAAAGTACTACCGAATTGGGTCCCATGTCGTCCTCGGCGGAGGCGGTGGCTCTAAATGCATGCCTGGAAGCAGATGAAGTCGCGCCCTCGGCAGGCTTGCGACGCTTGAGGACCTCAGGGTTCTCGACGGCCCTGTGCTCCGGTTCTTCCCGGGATAACCTCTTCGAGGCCCGCGGGGGGTCGGGCCAGCCACAGCAGGAGGACGGGCGGCCGGCAGAGGATCATCCTCCTCTAGCTCAGTGGATCCGCTATCTGAAGCCGCGGTGGTGAGCCACGATGGCGACAGAAGGAACATCAACAGTCTCACTTCCCACTAATGCGGGCAGCAACTTTTTCCTTGGGGCACGCTTGGCAGTAGCAGCACCCAGATCGGTCGCGGGAAGTGACCAGAAATTTTCATCAGCCTGATTCAGAAGAAAGAAGATACATTTACAGTAAGGGGGTACATCGTCAACACAAAGATAGAGGATTACAAAGAAAATTACCACGAAAGGCTTGTTGTTCACACTAAAAGGGGCAAGCCCCACTTTGTCAAAGGAGACCTCCTTCTCCTCGGTCACGCGGCAGATAAAAGTCACCCATTGTTCGCTCTCCCAATCTACACAGGGAGGCGATCAATGTTCTCGGACGTACCGGAGCACTCGATGAAGAGTCGCTGCGGGGACTCACTGGCTGAATGCGCCACTTTGTCCAGCAAGAGATGAGATCGAGGCCGGTTAGGCCGCGACTGGTTAAGACACGGATCTTGTCCAGGGACTCGTTGATGAAAGACGTGGCGGATTGACAGGGTTTGTATTTGAGTGCTCAGTGGGCTCGAAAGCCGTGTCTGACCGAGTCTCACCCTCAGGAGAAGTGTCTTGGCAGTAGAAAAAGGATTTCTGCCAATCCCTAGGCCTATTGGCCAGGGCCAGCTTGGGAAGAACAAATTTTTTATGGCGCTGCAGAGATATGGCGCCGCACTGGACGTAGGCGCCGCCTTTGGTTTCAAGTTGGCTGTTGCAAGTAAAAGACGCAAGCCACAGATCGATGCTGGGGTCCGTGGCGAGGTAATCCTCGCACAAGACGTGGAAATTGCTCACATGGAGCATTGAATTGGGTCCAATGTCATGGAGACGGAGACCTAATTGACGTAGAAGGTTGCAGAAGAAGAGGGGGCTTGGGAGGCGTGAATCCGCGCTCCACGTGCTCCGTAAACATCACCAGCTCGTTCGCCCGGGGCTGAGGCATGACCTCATCCTCGGGTGCCCGCCAATGGCAGTCAGCCTTTGATACGTCTCAAACGTATCTATAATTTTTGATGTTCCATGCTTGTTTTATACCAATTGCTACATGTTTTGCATCTACTTTATATCACTTTTATACATTTTTTGGGACTAACCTATTAACAAGATGCCGAAGTGCCAGTTCCTGTTTTCTGCTGTTTTTGTATTCCAGAAAAGCTAGTCTGGAAATATTCTCGGAATTGGACGAAACTACACGGGAGTCCCTATTTTACCAGACTCATCTGACGGAGCAAAGAGGCGACAGAGAGGAGCCACGTGGGCCCACACGTGGCAGGGCGCGGGCCCCCCTCTACCGCGCCCTGGGGTGGTGTGGGCCCCTCGGGCCTCCCAGCCGCCGCCCTTTCGCCTACTTATTCCCCCCGACGCGAAAACCCTAAGTACCTGAGCAAATATCCACGAAAAGTTCCAGAGACGCCGCCGTCGTCAACCCTAGCTCGGGAGGGTTCAGAACCTCTTCCCGGCACCCTGCCGGAGAGGGGAATCGTCACCGGAGGCTTCTACATCGCCATGCCTGCCTCCGGAGTGATGCGTGAGTAGTTCATCCTTGGACTACGGGTCCATAGCAGTAGCTAGATGGTTGTCTCTCCACTTTGTGCCATCATGTTTAGATCTTGTGAGCTGCCCTACATGATCAAGATCATATTATTGTAATGCTACATGTTGTGTTTGCTGGGATCCGATGAATATTGAATATTATGTCAAGTTGATTATCAATCTATCTTATATGTTATTTAAGATCTTGCATGCTTTCCGTTACTCGTAGATGCTTTGGCCAAGTAGATGCTTGTAACTCCAAGAGAGAGTATTTATGCTAGATAGTGGGTTCATGTCTCCGTTTAACCTGGGACAGTGACAGAAAGTTCTAAGGTTGTGGATGTGCTGTTGCCACTAGGGATAACCTAACGATGCTATGTCCACGGCATATGTGTTTGTTTACATTACGCACTTTACTTAATGCAATTATCCGTTGCTTGCAACTTAATACCAACGGGGGACTCGGATGACAACCCGGCGGTGGATTATTAGTCATAGATGCTGTTGGATAACGATCTATGTATTATGTCGTAATGCCCAATTAAATATCATAGTAGTCAACATGTCATGTATATGCATTGTCATGCGCTCACTATTCGTCAATTGCCCAGCTGTAATTTGTTCACCCAACATGTTAGTTATCTTTTATGGAGAGACACCACTAGTGAACTGTGGACCCCGGTCCATTCTTTTACACTGATTAAACAACCACAAACTGCAAACTGTTCCTTTTTCATTCTCTGCAATTTAATACTCATTTTCCACACCATACGTTTAATCCTTTGTTTTCAGCAAGCCAGTGAGATTGACAACCTCACTGTTTCGTTGGGGCAAAGTAGTTTGATTGTGTTGTGTGCAGATTCCACGTCAACAGTCCAGACTCCCTGCGACAGCTATTTTTCTGGCGCCGTTGACAACCTTCTGAAGAGTTGCTGCTCCTACTGGTTCGATAACCTTGGTTTCTTTCTGAGGGAAAACTTGCTGCTGACTACATCATACCTTCCTCTTGGGGTCTCCCAACGAACGTGTGTTTCACGTCATCAAGCTATTTTTCTGGCGCCGTTGCCGGGGAGACAGCAGTCTTCTGCAAGGGGAGTTTCACGCTTCCAATCTCTTTACTTTGTTTTTGTCTTGCTTAGTTTATTTTATTTTATCTTGTTTGCTTTCAATTATCAAAAACACAAAAAAATTAGTTACTTGCATCTAGTTTACTTTCAAGTTATTTTCTGTACTGTTTTTATTTCTGCTAAAATGAGTACTCCTGAGAACACTAAGTTGTGTGATTTCACTAGCACGAACAACAATGATTTCATATGCACACCTATTGCTCCACCTGCTGCTTCAGCAGAATTTTATGAAATTAAACCTGCACTTTTAAATCTTGTTATGAAAGAGCAATTTTCTGGTGTTAGTACTGATGATGCTGCTGTTCACCTTAATAACTTTGTTGAACTTTGTGAAATGCAAAAGCTCAAGGAAGTAGATGGTGATATTATTAAACTGAAACTTTTTCCTTTCTCCTTGAGAGGACGTGCTAAAGAATGGTTGCTATCTTTGCCTAGAAATAGTATTGATTCATGGACTAAATGCAAAGATGCTTTTATTGGAAAATATTATCCTCCTGCTAAGATTATTTCTTTGAGAAGTAGCATAATGAATTTTAAGCAATTTGATAATGAACATGTTGCTCAAGCATGGGAGAGAATGAAATCATTGGTTAAAAATTGTCCCACTCATGGACTGACTACTTGGATGATCATCCAAACCTTCTATGCAGGATTAAATTTTTCTTCGAGGAATTTATTGGATTCGGCCGCTGGAGGTACCTTTATGTCCATCACTTTGGGTGCTGCAACAAAGCTTCTTGATGATATGATGATTAATTATTCTGAGTGGCACACCGAGAGAGCTCCAACAGGTAAGAAGGTAAATTCTGTTGAGGAAACCTCCTCCTTGAGTGCCAAAATTGATACTATTATGTCTATGCTTGCAAATGGTCAAACACATGTTGATCCAAATAATGTTCCTTTAGCTTCTTTGGTTGCTCAAGAAGAGCATGTTGATGTGAACTTCATTAAAAATAATAATTTCAACAACAATGCTTATAGGAATAATTTTGGTAATAGCAATTATAGGCCCTATCCTTCTAATAGTGGCAATGGTTATGGAGATTCCTATGGTAGAACAAGAATGCCTAGTGAGGAAAGGATGCTAGAAATTGAAAAGGCCACTAAATTTTTATGCAAAAGCAATATGAGCAAAACCAACTGTTTACTAGAACTATGGATGAACAATCTGCTATGCTAAAAAATATAAGCCATCAACTTGAGAATTTGAATAGGGAGATTTCTGGTTTGCAAGGTAAAATTTCTCATGCTGAAACTTGTATTTCATTGATGTCTGAAACACAATCCTCTTTGATTAATAAGATGGCAGCTAAGCCCGAAACAATTGAGAGTAATACCTTTGCCGTAGCCAATGCTATACAAGTTAAAATTGATAACAATGTGAGGATGTTAGCTGAATTGCATGCTAGATGGGAAAGAGAGGATGAAATTGCTAGAAAGAATAATATTGCTAGAGTTTATACTATTACTACTTCTGAAAATTTCAAACTCAAGTGTTAACAAACCTCCTACCATTAATGGCAAGATAGTTGGTGTTGGTAATGTTTCCACTTCTATTGCAAAATGTCCTAAATTGCCTGATAACTCCTAAAGATGCTGAAATTTCTAGCAATAAGGAAGAGAATAATCCATTACTTTTGATGATAATGACTTTGATTTTGATGGTTGCAATATTTCTGAAGTAATTAAGTTCTTGCAAAAGCTAGCTAGAAGTCCTAATGCTAGTGCTATAAACATGGCTTTTACTAAACATATTACTAATGCTCTCATACAAGTTAGGGAAGAGAAATTAAACATGAAGCTTCTATCCCTAGGAAGTTAGAAGATGGTTGGGAGCCCATCATTAAATTGAAATTGAATGACTTTGATTGCAATGCTTTGTGTGACCTTGGTGCTAGTATTTCTGTTATGCCTAAAAGATTATATGATATGCTTGATTTAGCACCTTTGGAAAATTGTTACTTGGATGTTCACCTTGTTGATTCTACTATTAAAAAACCTTTGGGAAGAATTGATGATGTTCTTATCATGGTTAACAACAATTATGTCCCCGTTGATTTTATTGTCTTGGATATTGAGTGCAATCCATCATGCCCTATTGTGCTGGGAAGACCTTTTCTTAGGACTGTAGGTGCTATTATTGATATGAAAGAAGGGAATATAAAATATCAATTTCCTCTCAAGAAAGGTATGGAACACTTTCCTAGGAAGAAGATTAAGCCACCTTATGATTCTATTGTTCGAACAAATTACAATGTTGATGCTTCTTCACTTGGTAATACTTGATGCATGCTTTGTGCCTAGCTAAAAGGCGTTAAAGAAAAGCGCTTATGGGAGGCAACCCATTTTATTTTTCTGCAATTTTTCTTTTATTGAGTCAAGGAGTTTGTTTACTTCTGTAGCAACTCCTTTGTATCTTTATTTTCTCGCATTGTTGTGCCAAGAGTAGCCTCTAATGATAAGATGATGCTTAATTTTGATTGCTGCGCAGAAACAGATTTTTGCTGTTCACTGTACGAAATTCCTAAAATCACCAGATTGTTAAAAATCTGAAATTTTTGTGCGTAATCTTTATGAATGTCTGAAACTTTCATTAGTTCAGAGTTTCTCGATCTGAGCGTCGTAAGTGCCTCGAAAAAATTCGTCTTTGCGGACTGTTCTGTTTTAGACAGATTATGCCTTTTTATTTTTGCATTCTCTCTTTTACTAGTGTTGAGTGAAATTCTTTTTTGGGTGGAAGAGCTTCACATAACATCAGTGGCTGTAGCTAATGTTTAAAGTAACAAATCATATTGCGTCTTTATAGAACATGTGAATTTTTGATTATGCACTAACCCTCTAATGAGATCTACTTTGAGTTTGGTGTGACGGAAGTTTTCAAGGGTCAAGAGAGAAGGATGATATAATAGGATCAAGAAGAGTGAAGAGCTTAAGCTTGGGGAGGCTCCCATGGATCTCCCCAGCATATTTCAAGAAGACTCAAGCGTCTAAGCTTGGGCATCCCCTTCTTCATCGTCAAAATTATCAGGTCATCTCTAGTGAAACTATATTTTAATTCTTTCACATCATATGTGCTTTTCTTGGAGCGTCTGTGTGCTTTTATTTTCAGTATTGCATTTTTATTTTCAATAAAGCTTGACTGGACCCTAGCATTCTTGATTGGGAGAGAGACACGCTCCGCTTTTTCATGAGAATACTCCTATTCTTCACTTATATTTGTTGAGTATTCATATCTAGCGCTGTTCAGCTTTTAGCTCTTGTTTTCATGTATCTCTTGTCAGAGCTATTAGCTTTCTTTTGTAGAAAGTACTCTCTTGCTTCACTTATATTTGTTTGGAGAGTTGATGAAATAAATTGATTGGTGTTTGGTTGGTTCAGAAAATGTTGCATGTGGTAATTGGTATAAGGAAAAACTTGCTTAATCTTGTAGATCACTAAAATGGATAACTTGATGCTTGTCAATTGTTTTGAGTTAACAAGTAGATCATGATTAAATTGTGCATCACATGAGTTAAGCCTATTAGTGAAGAACTACCGTAAAGCTTGTTGAAAATTTGGTTTGCATCGGTGGTACTCTAAGGTCTAGATATTTTCTAATAACAGGGTTTGGTTAACAAGGAAGACGGTATGAAGTCTTATAACGTTTGCAATATGTTTGTCATATAAAACTTGGTGTACGGGTTGATATTCTTGTTTGCTTACATAACCTTGCTAGCCTAAACTCTGTACTGAGAGGGAATGCTTCTCGTGCATCCAAATCCTTGAGCCAAAATCCATGCCATTTGTGTCCACCATAACTACCTATATGTGGTATTTCCTTGCCACTCCAAGTAAATTTTTCATGTGCTACCTTTAAATTATTCAAAATGTTATTATTCCCTTTTTGTGTCAATGTTTACTAGCTCATGAGGAATTAGTGTGGTTATTCTTTATTCTATTTGTCGAGTGGACTTTTACACCTGGACTAGTGGCATATACATCCGCTTATCCAATAACTTGCAAAAAGAGCTGGCAACGGGGTGCCCAGTCCCAATTAATTACAACTTTAACCAATTAATTCTCTTCACACTTTTGCCCTGATTCATCAGTAAGCAATGACAAACAGTGAAATACCTGAATGTGTGTAAACCAAAGAGAAAGAGGGATGATCTGCCTTGCTGGTAGAAATAACGTCCTTCATGGGAGCCGCTCTTAAAAGTCCGTTCGACAGGTAGAATACTGTTCTCACCCGCTACCATTCGTTGACAATTAACAAACACCTCTCAAAAATAGATACTCCTCCATGGTATGTGATTGATGGAAGGCACCCGAGGATTCGGTTAGCCATGGCTTGTGTTAGCAAGGTTGGGAGGAGTATCAAATATTTTATGCAATCTCTATATGCTTTCAAAAACCTAAAAGCTCTAGCACATGATTTAATCCCTGCTTCCCTCTGCGAAGGGCCTTTCTTTTACTTTTATGTTGAGTCAGTTTTCCTATTCTTTCTGTCTTCCACAAGCAAACACTAGTGTCAACTTTGTTACAACATGCGTTATATGCAATGTATTGGACTTGTTATACTACTTTGTGTTGACAATATCCATGAGATAAATATGTTGAAAGTTGAAGCAAATGCTGAAACTAAATTCTTCCTTTGTGTTGATTAAATACCTTTTATTAGAAACTATTGCTTTATGAGTTAACACTTATGCAAAACTGTTTGATGCTTGTCTCGAAAGTACTATTCATGAAAACGTTTAGCTTGTGTGATTCATTGTTTACTCATTATCTATTTGTAGCAAATTATAGACCATTGACTTGGATCACTTCATTCATTTACATGTGCCTTGCAATATTATATGATCAAGATTATGATAGTAGCATGTCACCTCAAAAATTATTTGTTTTTATCGTTTACCTACTCGAGGACGAGTAGGAACTAAGCTTGGGGATGCTGATACGTCTCAAACGTATCTATAATTTTTGATGTTCCATGCTTGTTTTATACCAATTGCTACATGTTTTGCATCTACTTTATATCACTTTTATACATTTTTTGGGACTAACCTATTAACAAGATGCCGAAGTGCCAGTTCCTGTTTTCTGCTGTTTTTGTATTCCAGAAAAGCTAGTCTGGAAATATTCTCGGAATTGGACGAAACTACAGGGGTCCCTATTTTTCCAGAACACTGACGGACCAAGAGCACAGAGGAGGGCCACGGGGCCCCACACACCAGGGCGCGGGCCCCCCTCTGCCGCGCCCTGGGGTGGTGTGGGCCCCTCGGGGGTCTCCAGCCGCCGCCCTTTCGCCTACTTATTCCCCCCGACGCGAAAACCCTAAGTACCTGAGCAAATATCCACGAAAAGTTCCAGAGACGCCGCCGTCGTCAACCCTAGCTCGGGAGGGTTCAGAACCTCTTCCCGGCACCCTGCCGGAGAGGGGAATCGTCACCGGAGGCTTCTACATCGCCATGCCTGCCTCCGGAGTGATGCGTGAGTAGTTCATCCTTGGACTACGGGTCCATAGCAGTAGCTAGATGGTTGTCTCTCCACTTTGTGCCATCATGTTTAGATCTTGTGAGCTGCCCTACATGATCAAGATCATATTATTGTAATGCTACATGTTGTGTTTGCTGGGATCCGATGAATATTGAATATTATGTCAAGTTGATTATCAATCTATCTTATATGTTATTTAAGATCTTGCATGCTTTCCGTTACTCGTAGATGCTTTGGCCAAGTAGATGCTTGTAACTCCAAGAGAGAGTATTTATGCTAGATAGTGGGTTCATGTCTCCGTTTAACCTGGGACAGTGACAGAAAGTTCTAAGGTTGTGGATGTGCTGTTGCCACTAGGGATAACCTAACGATGCTATGTCCACGGCATATGTGTTTGTTTACATTACGCACTTTACTTAATGCAATTATCCGTTGCTTGCAACTTAATACCAACGGGGGACTCGGATGACAACCCGGCGGTGGATTATTAGTCATAGATGCTGTTGGATAACGATCTATGTATTATGTCGTAATGCCCAATTAAATATCATAGTAGTCAACATGTCATGTATATGCATTGTCATGCGCTCACTATTCGTCAATTGCCCAGCTGTAATTTGTTCACCCAACATGTTAGTTATCTTTTATGGAGAGACACCACTAGTGAACTGTGGACCCCGGTCCATTCTTTTACACTGATTAAACAACCACAAACTGCAAACTGTTCCTTTTTCATTCTCTGCAATTTAATACTCATTTTCCACACCATACGTTTAATCCTTTGTTTTCAGCAAGCCAGTGAGATTGACAACCTCACTGTTTCGTTGGGGCAAAGTAGTTTGATTGTGTTGTGTGCAGATTCCACGTCAACAGTCCAGACTCCCTGCAACAGCTATTTTTCTGGCGCCGTTGACAACCTTCTGAAGAGTTGCTGCTCCTACTGGTTCGATAACCTTGGTTTCTTTCTGAGGGAAAACTTGCTGCTGACTACATCATACCTTCCTCTTGGGGTCTCCCAACGAACGTGTGTTTCACGTCATCAGCCTTCGGTGGAAGGAAACCCTGGTGGCGAGGTCCTGAAGAAAGTCTTCCGTCACCCAAGATCCATCCAAGTTGCAGGAAATCCTGCACGAGATGTTCTCCTCGGCCAGCTTCGCCTTAGGAGCCATTGTGCAGCGAAAGTTGGGGGCTGAGATTGGCCAGAAGAAGGCGGCGGGCGAGGAATGGAAGAGAAAGCAGAGGCAAGTGAAGATTGACCTAGGTCGCTGCATTATAACTGGGGAGCCCGAAAATCAGCGGAACAGATTACGTCCGAAGAAAGGGGAACGGCCCGCAATTAAAGAAAAGGAAATTTCCGATAAGATAATGAAAATAATGAAGAGATGATTTGCACGCAGCATCGTGCTTTCAGTCGCACAAGTCAAGATTGGCAGGGCGTTCTAGTGGTGTCCACGGGCTTCACGATCCATCCGCAGTTGGAAGATCCACTCCCGTGAGTCCTAACCATCTTGGGGGCTAATGTCGGGGGAATAATAAATAGGTTAACCCGCGCCACAAGTGTAATGCGGCTTAAGTTGGTTCGCAGTTACACCATCAATGGGCTTTCAACGGAGTGGCCGGCGCAAAAGTGTCGCAGCATGCTATAAGACGGATCCATAAGGTCGGCGTTTACTTGCCTTGGAATCAAGAAGATGATCGGCTTCCCGGTAGAACTCTTGTAACCCTGACGAGCCTCTGTGTATAAAGAGGACTACACAGGACTAGACATAAAAGCTCTAAAACCCTAGAACATACGGTGAGTACCGAGATCGGATTGCCCCATTGTAACACCTCTATATCATATCAATACCAATCTAGGGTAGGCAGAAGTAGGTCTTTACCTCACATTGAGGGGCCGAACCTGGGTAAATTTGTGTCTTCTTCGTTCCCTATAATCTTAAGCTCGGAGACGATTGACTCGCGCAATCCCACACCTACGAAGTCACCCATGACATCTGACGTGACAAACCCACGATAGCCGCCGTCGCCAACCCTAGATCGGGAGGGTTCTGAATCTCTTGCCGACACCCTGCCGGAGGGGGAGATCATCACCGGAGGCATCTACACCACCATGCCTGCCTCCAGAGTGATGCGTGAGTAGTCCACCACGGGACTACGGGTCCATGGC